>LR738712.1:21002743-21019400 GCA_902687465.1 Secale cereale
GCCCCCCCCCCCCCCGGGCTGTCCTTCGGACGCAGGGTTGTTTCCGGAACGCTGATTTTTTATATAATTTTTCTGGATTTTTTCTGGCAGTTCTCGTAACGTGAAAACCTGAAATACAAAAACAGCCGAAAACAGAAACTAGCACTGGGGTGCACTGGATTAGTAAGTTAGTCCAAATATGATCAAAAGTGTATGGAAGTGTATGAATATCATAGCAATATCACCCAAAAGTGGCATGGAGCAAGCAGAAATTATAGATACGTTTTGGACGTATCAGTTCGTCGTTTTTCTTTTTCGGGGTATTTTATCCGCGATTTTTCCGATCGAGATTTCTGCCCTGATCTTGTTTTTCGTTTTTCTTTTCGCTCGAGAGTCGGAATCAGGTGATTCAAAATCCCATATCTTCGTCTCGAAGCCCTCTTTACGTTTAACCAACTTGAACAAAGTTTTGGCTACTGTAAAATTTGACTTTAGGCCAACTAGTAATTCGGAGCTCGTTTCTTTTGCAGTTTGAATTTCGTTGCTTCTTTCGAGTTGATTCTTTTTGCAAACCGGAGTTCTTAAGTTGAACTTTCTGGTTAGATCTCTTATTTGAGTTTTTCCCGTGCATTAGTTAAGTACTTATTGTATGCTTGTTGTTTGATTGCGATAGAGTACCCGGAGTGCGCCGCTTGCTACTTTGAGTCTCTAGGTTTTGCGGATCATCAGCAAGGCAAGTAACACTTTGATCATGCTTTCCAATTACCCAGTTTTCATTGCATTAGTCAAACCCCTCACACATTGCATGAGTAGGATCAATTAACTTGTGGGATTGGGAAGTAGATTGAGGTAGGACCTATTACCTGCATTACATTCAAACCCTTGGAAGTTACTCTACGTTTGCTGTTAGGACATGCTATGCTCGTAGACGTGGTTTGGGTTTGAGTGAAATCCATGACAGATGTGAGTTGTTAATTAATGGTTCAACTTAAGGTGGCAACTTTAATACACATCTGGGTGGATTGAGGCATCTGGGTATTCCAGGATTGCCTGTTTTTCTTTTGGACCGCCACCCAGGCTCAAAGGGATCATGAGATTTTTCATGCTAGAAACTTCCGTGTGCAGCCACATGCCATTATGGGCTCTGGCATAGTTGAGTAAGTTGTGGGAAACCTTTCCATGATGGGCTAGCAGATGTAGTTGGGTTTTGTAGGTGTACCGGCCTATCTATCTGGTTAAGGGGACCTCTTCGGAAAGACTGTGTCTCGGTCTTCCGTTTCTCAAACACCATGCAGTGCGAGAAACCAAACGGAGGCGATCGAGTCTTGTGGGGAAAGTGCACAAACCTCTGCAGAGTGTACAAATTGATCATGATTAGCCGTGTCCCCGGTTATGGACATCTTGAGTATCTGGTACTTGGATTATCATGTGCATCTCAACATGTTACTCTAATTTAATTTTGTTGGGTTTAATGATTACTTTAATTGGGGTTGAGAGGATGTATATCTTCTCAACGATGTTTCAACTACCATGATAGTTAATTAAAATACATTCCTTTGAAGTAGGGAAAAATTGGTTTTACGCAAAAACTTAACCATAGAGCTTTCCACCAGCCATATTGCATATAGTATAGTTCTACTTTCATTGCATCTCTTGTGTTACCTTGCCAGCATATTCCATGTGCTGACCCGTTTTCGGGCTGCAACGTTTCATGTTGCAGACTTTTCAGACGACGAGTAAGATGCCCTTTTAGGTCGTGGTTCTATACTCAGTGATGCCGCTGGAGTTGATGGACTCACTTATCTTCCAAGCCTTCCGTTGTTATCGTGTTAGATGGCCTTCAGCCATGATTTATGTAATAAATTCATCGTTGAACTATCGATGTAATAAGTGTGTGATTGCTACTCTGTTATAAATCCTTCGAGTACCATGTGTGTCAGCATTACTGATCCAGGGATGACACTGATGCATGGAGATCAGACTGTTTGAGGTCTGGTCGCTACAAAGATGGTATCAGAGCACACGCTGACTGTAGGACACGACCACTAAGACAAGCCCTAGAACACAATTCACTCTTCTCTCTTCTGACTCCTCATCTTTTCTATTCTTTAGGATGGTGGAAGCAAAGCACAAGTTCATGCAACCGGATGATGACAAACTTTTTGGACGACACCTGAAGGAAGTCACCAGATATCTACACATTGGATTACCAAGTTTCACTGGAACCTACAATGCCACTCTACCTGAGGAGGAGCGTTGGTTGATTCAAGCCCAAGTTCCAGGAAGGACGTTCGCACCCGTCACCTCACTCATAGCATTTTCCTTTAATGCACCCACATGGAGCCTAGGAAGGAGTATGGCAGCCCACATTGCGATGGGAAGGATTGGAGAAGTCTACAAGCAGGAGCTAAAGGACACTATCTACCAGATTTGTGGACGCCGAGATGAGAATTGGGATATGATTAGCACTAAGAAGGGTATATCCATTGCAGCATTCATCCAGGAGTTGAACCACCACATTCGTCGCCAGGAACACCAGATGTGTGCTGGGATGATAGATTTGAAGAAGGCCCTAAATAGGAATTTGGAGCTAGAAGAAGAACTCAAGTCTACACGCGACGGATATGAGGAGGAGATGAAGATACTTGTGGAGAAGAATGATGATTTGACCCGGAAGTTAGGGATACTCATGGGAGAAGAAGACGAGGAAGAAGAACCCAAGGAGATACCACCGGAAGACTATATCATCATAGATGACACTGATTCGGAAGCTGAGGATAGCAAGGATGAAGACTATGAAGATGAAGCTGGGGCAGATATTATGGAATCCTCTGCCGACCAATATTTTTAGATGACCACCCTATGCCTAGAAGTTTACCACCAAGTGTTAGATTTAGAGCACTTTTGTAACGATCGTTAGATTTGTAAGACCTTGTTTGAAATTGATTGGTGTGATATGATTGTGTGTTTGTCTCATGTGCATATGGGTAGTGATTTTCCCTTAGACCTCTTTTCTATTCTAATCTCTTCCCTCTACACCCATCAGATGCCTCCAAGATGAGAATTCGAGTTTCCCCCTGAGCTCACCCAGTTGATCCAGCAGCAGAACACCCTGATGCAACTTCTTGTCCAGAACACCCAGAACAACCACAACAACAACAACCCTCCACCACCACCACCTGTGGACAACCTGACACGTTTCTTAAGGTTGCAACCACCTGTGTTTGCTAGCAGCATCGAACCAATTGTGGCTGATGACTGGCTACGCAAGATTGGAAGGGATTTAACCACCGCCAATTGCTCGGATGCTGAGAAGGTGCGATTTGCCGCACACCAGTTGTCTGGACCAGCCGCAGCATGGTAGGAGAATTACACAGCCACTTACCCCGTAGCCAATGTGACTTGGGATCAGTTTCAGCAAGCTTTTCGTACTGCCCATGTCTCGACTGGAGCCATGAGTATGAAGAAGCAGGAGTTTCGCAATTTGCGCCAAGGAAATCGTACAGTAGCCCAGTACCTGGATGAGTTTAGTACCCTATCTCGTTATGCCCCAGACGATGTGGCCACAGATGCCAAGAAGCAGGAGAGATTCATGGAAGGGCTGAATGATGAGATGAGTGTACAGATGATGGTGGCAACTTTCAATAACTATCAGGAGTTGGTTGACCGAGCCCTGATGATTGAAAGGAAGCATCAACAGATTGAGAGTCGCAAGAGGAAGTATGGGCAAGGGAAGTATAATTCTGGAGCTCAGCAGAAGCCTCGCTTTACCCCTAAGGCAGTAGGACAGTTTCAGCATACCCATGGAGGAAGTAGCTCGCACAACCACAATGGCACCAAGAATGGCAATGGTAATGGGAGTGGGAATGGAGCCAATGGAAACCAGAACCGCCCTACACCGTCCACACCCACCAAGAGGGATTTTAGCCATGTCACTTGTTACAAGTGTGGGAAGACTGGACATTATGCAAATGAATGCCCAGAAGTTAAGAATGGGAACGGCAATGGAAGCGCCGGGAAGAAGCCCAACCCGTTCAATAAAGGACAAGTGAACCACGTGACCGTGGAGGAAGTAGAAGAGCAACCAGATGCTGTTGTCGGTAAGTTTTTGGTTAAGACATTTACCGCAATAGTTCTTTTCGATACTGGTGCATCACATTCATACATTTCAAGGGGATTCGTAAATAGACATAGGATGTCCACCCGAGTTCTTAAGACCCCCATGTTAGTAAGTTCACCTGGAGCAGATTATATGGCACACCAAGGATGTTTTCAGACGCCATTGATCATAGGACGCCACACTTTCCCCTCTGACCTAATAGTTCTGGAGTCACAAGGATTGGACGTGATATTAGGTATGGATTGGTTATCGAAGTATGGAGGTAACATTGATTGTGCCAGTAAGTCTATTTTGCTCACCACCCCGGAGGGAAAAAGGATTAAGTATGTATCTAGGCATTCGCCTACAAGGACTCAAGTACATTCTCTCACGGGAGTTGTTCAGGAGGAAGTGCCAGTAGTGAAGGATTATCCGGGTGTGTTTCCAGAGGAGTTACCTGGCATGCCACCGGATAGAGACATAGAGTTTTTTATTGAACTTTTGCCAGGCACCGGACCAATTTCTAAGAGACCATATAGGATGCCCGCAAAGGATTTGGAGGAGATAAAGAAACAGATTAAGGAGTTACTGGATAAAGGATTCATACGCCCAAGTTCTTCGCCTTGGGGTTCACCAGTACTTCTAGTGGAGAAGAAGGATGGATCGTTAAGAATGGTTGTAGATTACCGAGGATTAAATGAAGTAACGATCAAGAATAAGTACCCACTGCCAATGATCAATGATCTGTTCGATAGATTGCAAGGAGCTAAGGTATTTTCTAAGATCGATCTGCGATCAGGGTACCATCAATTGAAGATTCAAGAGCAAGATATCCCTAAGATGGCCTTTACCACTAGGTATGGGTTGTATGAGTATACCGTTATGTCGTTTGGTCTGACAAACGCACCGGCATACTTTATGAACCTGATGAACAAAGTGTTTATGGAGTATTTGGATAAGTTCGTCGTAGTGTTCATAGATGATATATTGATCTTCTCGAAGGATGAAGAGGAGCATGAGGAACATTTGCGTTTGGTATTGGAGAAGCTCAGAGAGCATCAGTTATATGCCAAGTTTAGCAAATGTGAGTTTTGGTTGAAGAAAGTCGGATTCCTCGGACATGTTATATCCGGAGAAGGAATAGCAGTAGATCCCGCCAAGGTGGAGACTGTGACCAATTGGGAAGCACCGACGACCGTTGGAGAGATCCAGAGTTTTCTTGGACTCGCAGGATACTACCGGAGATTTATCAAGAATTTCTCGAAGATTGCCAAGCCAATGCCGGAGTTGTTGAAGAAGGAAACCAAGTTCAGTTGGACCGAAGAATGTGAGGCTAGTTTCCAGGAGTTGAAGAAAAGATTGGTATCATCCCCTGTGTTGATTCCGCCAGATCAACATAAGGATTATGAGGTGTACTCGACGCTTCACGTCGAGGACTTGGAGCGGTTCTTATGCAGGAAGGAAGAGTTGTTTCGTATGCTTCACGACAACTAAAACCTCATGAGATGAATTATGCCACCCACGATTTGGAGTTAGCAGCCGTAGTGCATGCGTTGAAGACGTGGAGACATTTTCTCATAGGAAACCATTGTGAAGTATATACGGATCATAAGAGTCTGAAGTATATATTCACTCAGAAGGAGTTGAATCTTAGGCAAAGGAGATGGCTGGAACTCATTAAGGATTATGACATGAGATTGCATTACCATCCCGGAAAGGCTAACGTAGTAGCTAATGCGCTAAGCCGTAAGAGCCATGTCAATACCCTAATGATGGTTGAGTTTCCAAAGGAGTTAGCCGAGGACCTAAGAGAACTACGTTTGGAGATAGTTCCGAGAGGCTATGTAGCAACACTAGAAATCCAGTCTACCTTGATGGATAAAATCAGAGAAGCTCAGAAAGCTGACAAGGAGATTGTCGCTATAAAGGAGAGGATGAGCGAAGGAAAAGCTAAAGGTTTTCGTGAGGATGAGCACGACACCTTATTGTTTGAGGATCAAATCTATGTGCCCAATGACCCGGAGATTAGGAAGTTGATTTTACAGGAGGCCCATGATTCACCATACTCGATTCACCCAGGAAATACTAAGATGTATTTGGATTTGAAGGATACCTTCTGGTGGACCGGTATGAAGAAGGATATTGTGGAGTATTGTAACACCTCAAAATTTTTGGTTTGGTTTTTTACCAAATACTTTATTTTGATTTAAAGGAGGTTGTTTAAATTTTTTTTTTTAGAGGGACTCCCCTTCTCTATTTTTTTTTTATGACAAAACCTTTTATGAGTCCTTCTCAATCTTGATTCTGGTCTTGAGGGTTTTTCAACTTGTGTTGGTTCAACACAATTACTTTTGGATCATTTTACTATTTCTTTTGCTAAAAAGAATTCCTTTAAATCCTTGGATTTATCCCTACCTATTCAAAAATACTCCCTTGCCATGACCTATGTGGATAACTTCCTTCCAAAACCCTCTTCCCTACCTTGGGTCAAGTTAAGCATCAATTCCAGCAAGTTTCAACTTCCTCTAGATTTTATTTCTATTTATTTAAACCACAAAATATTTTTTCTGTCATTTATTTGGACCCTAGTGGTTTACAAAGGAACTACTAGATCTCTTTTGAATCTTGGCTCCAAATAAATTCCTAGGACTAGTCCTTAGTACCCTCAACTCATATCCATCAAGACCTACTGGTCATCAGTTCAAAATTTTCAAAATATACTTGCTGCCAGTTTGGAGCAGATTTGCCATTTTTGGTGAAATTCATTCTTTCTTCTTTCCAAAAATTCTGAGGAAATTCATGCAGCCTCCAGATGCATCAAGAGACCCCCTCACCAAGTCCCAGCTCAAGGAAAATTCTCCACATGCATCAAACATTCCATCAAGCACCTTACATGCACTGTTCCTGTTAAGTTCAGGGTTCAGTGTTAAGCTTCAGTCATCAGTGTCGTTTTCTTCAGTCGCCGTCGCCGATCTCGCCAGTTCCTCGCTTGGCCTCTTGCGCCCTGTTCCTTCTCCTTATCCGTGCGCCGCATGGTCGGTTGGCTGGACGTGGGCGTCGGTGCTGAGCTGTCCCGTCGTCTCCGGCGAGTGCAGCGGCGACAGTACCGCCCGTGGCGGCCGTCAGGGGTGAGCCCTGCAGTACGGCGCCGCCCCGCACCGCCCAAGCCACCGGTGGCCTCCGCGTGTACACCTTCTCCCTCCAAACGCGCTGCAGGACCGTCGCCGTGGCCTGAGTAGCGCAGAGCGCGCTCTCTGCCGCCGGCGAGCCCGTAAGCGCCGTTCTGTTGAAACCACGGAGCAGGTCAAATACGAACGAGCTTAGGCGTGGAATGGAGCTAGTGGACCACTCTGAAGATGTCCAGCCACCTAAACCACCAGTCCGACCCCTGCCTCGCCGTAATCCCTCGCCGGAGATATTTTGTCCGCGGCACCTCCCTCGCCCGCCTATAAATAGGGCTCCAGTGGCGTTGTGAGGCCACCGCGTCCACCACACCTCACCACAGCCTCGCCAAAACCACTCAGGGGGCCTCGGAAGGGCCTTCTTCCCCGACTCCGGCCGCCCCGATCCGCTTCGGGCTCCGGCAAGGTTCGCTCTGGTGAGAGCACCCCCGCTCCCCAAACTCGGTCAACAACCTCCTAGTCCACCAACTCGTCTAACCCAAGCATCAATTCGTAGTTAGAAGCCCCGTCCGGTGAGATCCATCATCGCCCGACGCCGCCGTCCGCCGTAGAGGAAGTCGCCGTCGTCGTGGTGCCTCCCGTCGGTCTCTTCCACCACCCACCGACGCGGAAGAACCTCCTGAACACGCCGGTACCTACCTCTCTCTCTGCCTCGCAGTGGTTCGTCGCCGGCGATCACCGCAGGTCTCTGGCGCCGGCGAGCTCTGTTCCCCTCTTTTAAACCTGACATGCGGGACCCCCTGTCAGTCTTTTCTTTTTATTCGAATCGTTTTCTGAAAACGCCTTCGAGCAAAGTACGCTTTCCATTCGGCTCGGCGTATTTTCATCCGAAGCGTTTTCTGTTTATTCAAACTACCCCCTGGATAGTTTCTGTTTCATTACAGACTAGTCCCTGGGCTTGTTTTCTTTATAACTTTTAAACTAAAAAGGATTTTTAGTTGATTCCTTTTCTGTCATCTTCATAATTCTGCCTAGTTTTTTATCATATTTATTTGAAAAATATTTGGAACACTTTTTGCGCACGCACGTATTTACGTAGTATTCGGTTTCTTTTTATACCGTAGATACCGACGGAGGTGACGGAGCTGCAAACTTCGCCGAACTAGACTCCGACTACTCCGAACCAGGCAAGCATGTTTGAACTTTTGATATGACGAGTGTTTTTCATGTTTGCTAAGAGTGGCTTTTCTTATGGCATGTTTATATAAGCATTGTTGGATGTTATATTTCATGCAAGGTAAGTTGCAAGTGAGCTACAAACTTGATGAGATCATAATATGGAGAAACAACCTAGTCATGTTGTGGCATGATAGGTTGTAAGCTGGCATTGTTGGAGCATGCCAGTTCCTTAACAACTGTTTAACTCCGGTGTCGACGTGGATCAAGTCTCGATCCCGTTCAATTTTTTTTTGTGCTGCCACATGTTTTCTTCAAAGAACACGGTTTAGTAAGTTGCGAACCTCTTTCTCGGTAAACACCAAATAGAGAGGCCGCGATGAAGGTTCCATGGCCCTGGATTAAAGCCGTCATCCGGTCAGGGGGCATGGGTGTTTCCGGTTGGGACCGAGAGGGGGGCACCCCTTAGAGCGCGCGATATAAATTTGATCCCATGCTATTCGAGGAGTGTCCTCCCCGCCTCAGGAGTTTTTCTTGAACGTTGCCTAGGGTGATTCCTGGCAACGGAATGTGGAATGGGTGTGTACTGGTTAGCTGTGTTTTCTTCTAAAATACCGTGATCGGAACTAGTCATTAGTGACTACTGAAATCCGTTGACTGTGGTAAGGTACAAACTCTGCAGAGTCAAAACCATTCGCATAACCAAGTCCTTGGTCGAGGACGTTGGTTAGCTGATCCGTGTCAGTCTCGGTGTCAGGGTAAACCCGGTTGAATGATACTTCTTTGAATGGACTAACCTGTTTACTTTTATGTACTGAGTATTCCTTAGGATGGTACTACCTCCAGGAACTACTCGAATTTTTCTTGTTGATATAAGCCCTTTATGTGATGTCGCTCAGACGTCCGACTGTGGCATTCTTGTTATTTACTTCTGATATAAGCCCTTTATGTGATGTCGCTCAGACGTCCGACTGTGGCATTCTTGTTATTTACTTCTGATATAAGCCCTTTATGTGATGTCGCTCAGACGTCCGACTGTGGCATTCCTGTTATTTACTTCTGATATAAGCCCTGTATGTGATGTCGCTCAGACGTCCGACTGTGGCATTCTTGTTATTTAACTTTGATATAAGCCCTTTCTGCGGTGTCGCCCTGACGCCCGACTGCGGCATGTTTATTCCATGTTACCTTTCGAGGCGTCGCTTCAGACACCCGATCGGTCTCTAGCTGTTCTTTTACATTGTTGTGCTAATTGAGTTACTCACGTGTGCATTAATGCTCGTGTGCATCATGTTTGCATTTGTTATATCTTATGTCCAAACTGTCTTGCGAGTACATTCAAAGTACTCACCTGGCTTGTTGATTTGGCCAGATGTTGACGAAGGCGATCTTATGGATGAAGAGTTCGATAGCGAGTCCGACGCCTAGAGGAGTCCCAGTCAGTCCCTTGCGATCCTGGAGTTGGTCACTTGTATTATAAACGCTTCCGCCACCACAATAAAATCATCGAGCCTCACCCCGACGCTTGATGAGTGTAAGATATTGGAGTCACGCCACCCACATCACTGTGACATATCCACTACCACTATATCTTCGAGTTAGTAGTATGCCACCATTTCCCTTTGTGTCATATCCGCCTCTATGTATAATATTGGCGTGCTTGTAATAAATTGTTGAGCAGCCTCAGCTCAACCCTGTTAATATTTAGTACTTCTGGATTTTGTATCAAGGATTTGTCTGCCAGTATGGAGGACCTCTCTATACTAGTTAGACGGAAGGGGCGATTTTCCAATAAAAGTTTTATTGGAAAACCGGTCCTGACAACCTTGGTATCAGAGCCAGGCTGACTGTAGGAAGCCATTAGGTGCGCTCGC
This sequence comes from Secale cereale, assembly GCA_902687465.1. NCBI lineage: Eukaryota > Viridiplantae > Streptophyta > Magnoliopsida > Poales > Poaceae > Secale > Secale cereale. The sequence continues at coordinate 21,012,994 of LR738712.1, forward strand.
TAATCGGTTATTAGCGTAATAAGTGCTATTTTAGCAATTGGCAAATTGTAGCAATTTTTCTGTTAGTCATCATAAATTTATGATTTGACTATCTGGAATTTTTGTCTACTTTTGTAGATGGCTGGCCGCGATTGTGAATCGCAAGTGTTCGCCAATGTGCCTGAGGGGTTTATCAAGCTCCTCGCTTTCATCACCAAGATCGCGATCGGGCCATCGACTCGTCCGGAGTACACGCTCTACGAGCACAGACTTAGCGACAGCGTGTCTATGCACCAGGCTGCGGTGCAATTCAAGGGAGGACGTTCTGTATCGCGCCACCTACGATTTGTCGGGAGGGCCATGCCTACGGAGAGGCATGCCATGCAGATGGCTGCCCGTGAGGCAATAGCTCGTCTCCGGGATGCTCTTCCTTCGATGAAGGCTCGTCGCTACCGCTATCTCCCATGCCACGTGCCATACACTTGTCACTATGCATTTGCTTGCACTAGGGGAGAACGAGATGATGCTATTGAGATGCTTGTTGAGTATCTCAAGGCTCTTGAGGCAGCTTTTGATAACCTCGTGGACGACTATGTGGCTGCCCGTATGGACTCAGTTCAGGGCTGTGTTGCCAACAGGAGGGAACTGCTCCATACAGCACCACCACTGTCATATATCTCGTCCTCAGCATCCTATGCACCTGCCATCCGAGCCACCGCTCGCCGCCTACCTACCACTGAGGAGTTTGACCAAGTCATTGCTCCTACCCCAGTTCGTGCTGCACCGCCTACCACACCCGTTTCAGCCGCACAACCCAGTACTCTGCGCCTGGAGCCTATTAGTGAGGAAGAAGTTGAGTCCCCAGCAGCACTGGGACTTACCCTCGGCAGGCCAAAGGAAATATTTACCATCTCCGACTGAGAACGCCGAACAAGCCGTGCGTTGTACCTGCTTGTATAATATGTTTATATGTATATAGGCTTGATGAGAAGTAGTTTGTGTGCGCATCATGTAGAAACTCGGAGGAGTGCACTAGCCTAAATAACATGTCAGGAGTGTGTACGCACATCCTGAGTGAGATATTGTATAATTATAGCTTGCTTGTAAGATACTAAGCGGTCCTTCTCCATGCGCAATCAAGTATTTTCTTGAAAAGTCTTGGAAGTTTTAAAATTTCCTGCCTTTGCAAAAGTATTTATTTTGTTACTCGGTTTTTCTCATGAGTTTGCAAAATACCCCAGAGTGGAAAATGCATCGTCCCTGGACTCGTTCCATGCCAAGCCCACCGGAAGAAAATTATGGTACCCGGACCGGTAACAATTTCACACAGGGGCAGTCAAGTCAGCAAGACAGTGAAACAGCATTTTCTCAAGTATGCCGCCTTTATGAGCAGAGCCAGCAGCAACATCAAGAAATGATGAACCATATTATCAACATGAGAAATCACCGCGAACCATATCAGCAGCATTCCAAATTGGCTGAACTACAAAAGACACGTCCCCCAACTTTCTCTCACACTGACAAACCTCTTGAGGCTGATGATTGGCTTCGAGACATTGAGAGGAAATTAATTATTGCACAATGTTCAGACCATGAGAAAGTACTGTATGCACCTCACTACCTTACAGGAGCAGCTGCATCGTGGTGGGAAAATTTCCTACACATGCATCCCAATGAAAACAACATCACCTGGGAAGAGTTTAAGGAAAATTTTCGTGGAGCACACATTCCCAGGAGTATTATGAAGATTAAGAAGAGAGAGTTTGATGACCTCAAGCAGAGAAGCATGTCAGTGACTGAGTACAATAGCCAGTTTACTCAACTATCTCGTTATGCCAACGAAGAACGTATGACTGAAAATAAGAAGATGGAAAAATTTCTGGACGGTCTAGCACCAGCACTTAAATGCCAGCTGGTCGTACACACATTTCCAGATTTCAAAACTCTTGTGGACAAAGCAATTACCTTGGAGAATGAACGCCGCAGCTTGGAGGACTTTCGCAAGCGCAAGCGGGACAAGACTTCCCAATCTCGCAACAACCGGAACAAGATTGATTTTCGGAAAAATGAGGCGAACAAATCCGCAACCAGTGTTCCACGCTCAAACAAGAATTTTCATGCAAGGGATAAAGATTTTACGTATCACCCAGGCGTTACTTGTTTCGCTTGTGGAGAGGAAGGACACTATGCCAAGCAATGCCCAAAGCCAAGAAACTCGGCCCCCAAGACAAACAATGGTGGAAACAATTCAGCCCCAAAGCGTAACAACTTCAATCCCAGCAACAATCACAAGAAGGGTCACGTGAACCATGTGACCAAGGAAGAAGCGCAAAATGCTCCGGATATCGTACTCGGTACGTTTCCTGTCAACACAATACCTGCCACGGTTTTGTTTGATTCTGGAGCTTCTCATTCGTTCATTTCAAAGAAATTTGCTTTGCAACATGGCTTTCCGATTCTTCCCTTGGAAAATTCTCTGACCATCAAGTCCCCCGGGATTAAACAAATTACCCAAAGTTATTGCCAAGGTGTGGTCATTGAGCTTGAAGGATTAAAGTTTCGAGCAAACCTCATTGTATTGGAAAATAAGGGACTGGATGTTATCCTAGGAATGGACTGGTTAACCACCAACAAGGGATTTATCGACTGTTTCAATCGGACTGTGATCCTCACTCATCATCACGGGAAGACGGTAAAAATCGCAGCCCAAGAAAGACCAGTATCATTGCGACCTAGATTGAACAAGGTGGATATTTCAGATTTAAATAAAGTTCCAGTGGTATGTGAGTTTCCTGATGTTTTTCCTGAAGAGCTACCAGGCATGCCACCAGACCGTGAAATAGAGTTCATTATTGAACTAGCACCTGGAACCACTCCCATTTACAAGAAACCTTATAGAATGGCACCGTCCGAGTTGGTGGAATTGAAGAAGCAAATAAAAGAATTACTGGACAAAGGATTTATCCGGGCCAGCTCCTCACCTTGGGGTTCGCCAGTATTATTTGCCAAGAAAAAGGATGGGACACTGAGATTATGTATAGACTATCGAGCACTCAACATGGTTACCATCAAAAACAAATATCCGATGCCACGGATAAATGATTTATTTGACCAGCTTGCACAGGCCAAGGTTTTCTCCAAGATTGATTTAAGGTCGGGATATCATCAATTAAAATTACGGACAGAAGATATTCCTAAAACAGCATTCACTTCCAGATACGGATTATATGAATTTACAGTAATGCCGTTTGGACTGACCAACGCCCCCGCATATTTTGTTCACCTCATGAACAAAGTATTCATGAAATTTATGGACAAATTTGTTGTGGTATTCATTGATGATATTTTGGTATATTCCAAAACACCAGAAGAACATGCTGAACATCTCAGAATTGTGCTAGGAGAATTGAGGAAGCATCAATTATACGCCAAATTCAGTAAATGTGAATTTTGGCTAAAACAGGTTGGTTTTTTGGGCCACGTATTAACCCAAGAAGGCGTTGCAGTGGACCCAGAAAAAGTCAAGGCCGTACTCGACTGGAGACCACCAGCCAACGTAACCGAAGTACGAAGCTTTCTGGGAATGGCTGGATATTACAGAAGATTTATTGAGGGATTCTCCACCATAGCAAAACCTATGACACAGCTACTCAAGAAAGATAAGAAATTTGTGTGGACTGAAGATTGCGAGAAAAGTTTTCAAGAACTCAAAAAGAGATTAACGACAGCACCAGTATTGGTCATACCAGACATACACAAAAATTTTGAAGTATATTGCGACGCATCCCGGAAGGGCCTCGGATGCGTATTAATGCAAGAAGGCAAAGTAGTCGCATATGCTTCCAGGCAACTGCGGAAGCATGAAGAAAACTATCCCACTCATGACTTGGAATTAGCGGCAGTTATTCATGCACTCAAAGAATGGAGGCACTTTTTACTTGGAAATCGTTGTGAAATATATACAGACCATAAAAGCCTCAAATATATTTTCACACAACCAGAACTCAATTTACGACAGCGACGCTGGTTGGAATTAGTAAAAGACTATGATGTTGGCATTCACTACCATCCAGGCAAGGCAAATGTAGTGGCAGATGCTCTCAGCCGCAATCCAAGCTCAAGCGACGACAGTGCACAAAACTTGAGACCTGAGTTTCAGAGGGAGTTTGCCAAACTCAACATGGTGTTGGTCACTGAAGGCACTATATCAAATTTGGAAATACAACCCACCCTAATGGATCAAATTAAGAAAGCCCAGCATGGACACCCCAGCATCGAAGGCATAAAAAGAAAAGTGAATCTGGGCAAAGCCTCGGAATTTGTCGTAGACAGTGAGGGAATACTATGGTACAGGGACAGGCTTTGCGTGCCAAATGTAGAAGACCTCAAACAACAAATTTTGACCGAAGGCCATACCGCTCCATATTCCATCCACCCCGGAGGAACAAAAATGTACAAGGACATTCAGGAAAGATTTTGGTGGCACGGGATGAAGAGGGATATAGCCACATTCATTGCCTGTTGTGATTCATGTCAGCGCATTAAAGCCGAGCACCAAAAACCAGCAGGACTATTACAGCCAAACAAGATACCTGAATGGAAATGGGACGAGATTGGAATGGATTTTATTGTCGGACTACCTCGGTCACAACACGGGAATGATGCCATATGGGTCATCACGGATAGGTTGACCAAGGTGGCACATTTTATTCCGGTAAAAACAACTCACACCACTCAGAAGCTTGCCAAACTTTATCTCTCCCGTATTGTTTGTCTACATGGAGTCCCAAGGACCATAATATCCGACAGAGGCACTCAATTCGTCTCTAAATTTTGGGATCATTTGCAACAAGCTCTGGGAACTCAACTAGTATTCAGCACAGCATATCATCCCCAGACTGGAGGACAGACTGAACGTGTAAACCAAATTCTAGAGGACATGCTGAGAGCATGTGTGCTCACTTATGGAACCAGTTGGGAAGAAAGCTTACCGTATGCCGAGTTCGCGTACAACAACAGTTACCAATCCAGTCTACAAATGGCACCTTTTGAAGCGTTGTATGGGCGAAGATGCCGTACCCCATTAAATTGGTCAGAAATAGGAGACAGCCGTATCTTCGGCCCAGACATGCTCAAAGAAGCTGAGGAGAAGGTTAAATTAATCAGGGACCAACTCAAGACAGCCCAGAGCCGACAAAAGAGTTATTATGACCAAAAACATCGTGAAGTCAATTTTGAACCCGGTGAATATGTGTATCTAAGAGTATCCCCTATGCGGGGCCTGCAGCGATTCAAGATTAAAGGAAAGCTAGCACCACGTTTTATTGGACCTTTCCGGGTGACTGCACGAAGAGGCACAGTAGCCTACCAGCTAGACCTGCCAGAAGAACTGTCCGACGTCCATGACGTGTTCCACATATCACAATTGAGAAAATGTGTAAGCAACCCAGAGAAGCGTATAGCTCATGAGAGCATTGACGTGCAACCGGATCTCACCTACAGAGAACATCCAATAAAAATATTGGAAGAGTCTGAAAGGAGAACCCGTCAGAAGACAATTAAGTTCTTTAAAGTTCAGTGGAGCAATCACACCGAAGATGAAGCGACTTGGGAAAGAGAGGATTTTCTTCGGGCAGAGTACCCACACCTATTTGAGGATCAGCTGAAATCTCGGGGACGAGATTTTTCCTAAGGGGGTGGGTGTTGTAACACCTCAAAATTTTTGGTTTGGTTTTTTACCAAATACTTTATTTTGATTTAAAGGAGGTTGTTTAAATTTTTTTTTTTAGAGGGACTCCCCTTCTCTATTTTTTTTTTATGACAAAACCTTTTATGAGTCCTTCTCAATCTTGATTCTGGTCTTGAGGGTTTTTCAACTTGTGTTGGTTCAACACAATTACTTTTGGATCATTTTACTATTTCTTTTGCTAAAAAGAATTCCTTTAAATCCTTGGATTTATCCCTACCTATTCAAAAATACTCCCTTGCCATGACCTATGTGGATAACTTCCTTCCAAAACCCTCTTCCCTACCTTGGGTCAAGTTAAGCATCAATTCCAGCAAGTTTCAACTTCCTCTAGATTTTATTTCTATTTATTTAAACCACAAAATATTTTTTCTGTCATTTATTTGGACCCTAGTGGTTTACAAAGGAACTACTAGATCTCTTTTGAATCTTGGCTCCAAATAAATTCCTAGGACTAGTCCTTAGTACCCTCAACTCATATCCATCAAGACCTACTGGTCATCAGTTCAAAATTTTCAAAATATACTTGCTGCCAGTTTGGAGCAGATTTGCCATTTTTGGTGAAATTCATTCTTTCTTCTTTCCAAAAATTCTGAGGAAATTCATGCAGCCTCCAGATGCATCAAGAGACCCCCTCACCAAGTCCCAGCTCAAGGAAAATTCTCCACATGCATCAAACATT
>LR738712.1:21019410-21073586 GCA_902687465.1 Secale cereale
CATCAAGCACCTTACATGCACTGTTCCTGTTAAGTTCAGGGTTCAGTGTTAAGCTTCAGTCATCAGTGTCGTTTTCTTCAGTCGCCGTCGCCGATCTCGCCAGTTCCTCGCTTGGCCTCTTGCGCCCTGTTCCTTCTCCTTATCCGTGCGCCGCATGGTCGGTTGGCTGGACGTGGGCGTCGGTGCTGAGCTGTCCCGTCGTCTCCGGCGAGTGCAGCGGCGACAGTACCGCCCGTGGCGGCCGTCAGGGGTGAGCCCTGCAGTACGGCGCCGCCCCGCACCGCCCAAGCCACCGGTGGCCTCCGCGTGTACACCTTCTCCCTCCAAACGCGCTGCAGGACCGTCGCCGTGGCCTGAGTAGCGCAGAGCGCGCTCTCTGCCGCCGGCGAGCCCGTAAGCGCCGTTCTGTTGAAACCACGGAGCAGGTCAAATACGAACGAGCTTAGGCGTGGAATGGAGCTAGTGGACCACTCTGAAGATGTCCAGCCACCTAAACCACCAGTCCGACCCCTGCCTCGCCGTAATCCCTCGCCGGAGATATTTTGTCCGCGGCACCTCCCTCGCCCGCCTATAAATAGGGCTCCAGTGGCGTTGTGAGGCCACCGCGTCCACCACACCTCACCACAGCCTCGCCAAAACCACTCAGGGGGCCTCGGAAGGGCCTTCTTCCCCGACTCCGGCCGCCCCGATCCGCTTCGGGCTCCGGCAAGGTTCGCTCTGGTGAGAGCACCCCCGCTCCCCAAACTCGGTCAACAACCTCCTAGTCCACCAACTCGTCTAACCCAAGCATCAATTCGTAGTTAGAAGCCCCGTCCGGTGAGATCCATCATCGCCCGACGCCGCCGTCCGCCGTAGAGGAAGTCGCCGTCGTCGTGGTGCCTCCCGTCGGTCTCTTCCACCACCCACCGACGCGGAAGAACCTCCTGAACACGCTGGTACCTACCTCTCTCTCTGCCTCGCAGTGGTTCGTCGCCGGCGATCACCGCAGGTCTCTGGCGCCGGCGAGCTCTGTTCCCCTCTTTTAAACCTGACATGCGGGACCCCCTGTCAGTCTTTTCTTTTTATTCGAATCGTTTTCTGAAAACGCCTTCGGGCAAAGTACGCTTTCCATTCGGCTCGGTGTATTTTCATCCGAAGCGTTTTCTGTTTATTCAAACTACCCCCTGGATAGTTTCTGTTTCATTACAGACTAGTCCCTGGGCTTGTTTTCTTTATAACTTTTAAACTAAAAAGGATTTTTAGTTGATTCCTTTTCTGTCATCTTCATAATTCTGCCTAGTTTTTTATCATATTTATTTGAAAAATATTTGGAACACTTTTTGCGCACGCACGTATTTACGTAGTATTCGGTTTCTTTTTATACCGTAGATACCGACGGAGGTGACGGAGCTGCAAACTTCGCCGAACTAGACTCCGACTACTCCGAACCAGGCAAGCATGTTTGAACTTTTGATATGACGAGTGTTTTTCATGTTTGCTAAGAGTGGCTTTTCTTATGGCATGTTTATATAAGCATTGTTGGATGTTATATTTCATGCAAGGTAAGTTGCAAGTGAGCTACAAACTTGATGAGATCATAATATGGAGAAACAACCTAGTCATGTTGTGGCATGATAGGTTGTAAGCTGGCATTGTTGGAGCATGCCAGTTCCTTAACAACTGTTTAACTCCGGTGTCGACGTGGATCAAGTCTCGATCCCGTTCAATTTTTTTTTTGTGCTGCCACATGTTTTCTTCAAAGAACACGGTTTAGTAAGTTGCGAACCTCTTTCTCAGTACACACCAAATAGAGAGGCCGCGATGAAGGTTCCATGGCCCTGGATTAAAGCCGTCATCCGGTCAGGGGGCATGGGTGTTTCCGGTTGGGACCGAGAGGGGGGCACCCCTTAGAGCGCGCGATATAAATTTGATCCCATGCTATTCGAGGAGTGTCCTCCCCGCCTCAGGAGTTTTTCTTGAACGTTGCCTAGGGTGATTCCTGGCAACGGAATGTGGAATGGGTGTGTACTGGTTAGCTGTGTTTTCTTCTAAAATACCGTGATCGGAACTAGTCATTAGTGACTACTGAAATCCGTTGACTGTGGTAAGGTACAAACTCTGCAGAGTCAAAACCATTCGCATAACCAAGTCCTTGGTCGAGGACGTTGGTTAGCTGATCCGTGTCAGTCTCGGTGTCAGGGTAAACCCGGTTGAATGATACTTCTTTGAATGGACTAACCTGTTTACTTTTATGTACTGAGTATTCCTTAGGATGGTACTACCTCCAGGAACTACTCGAATTTTTCTTGTTGATATAAGCCCTTTATGTGATGTCGCTCAGACGTCCGACTGTGGCATTCTTGTTATTTACTTCTGATATAAGCCCTTTATGTGATGTCGCTCAGACGTCCGACTGTGGCATTCTTGTTATTTACTTCTGATATAAGCCCTTTATGTGATGTCGCTCAGACGTCCGACTGTGGCATTCCTGTTATTTACTTCTGATATAAGCCCTGTATGTGATGTCGCTCAGACGTCCGACTGTGGCATTCTTGTTATTTAACTTTGATATAAGCCCTTTCTGCGGTGTCGCCCTGACGCCCGACTGCGGCATGTTTATTCCATGTTACCTTTCGAGGCGTCGCTTCAGACACCCGATCGGTCTCTAGCTGTTCTTTTACATTGTTGTGCTAATTGAGTTACTCACGTGTGCATTAATGCTCGTGTGCATCATGTTTGCATTTGTTATATCTTATGTCCAAACTGTCTTGCGAGTACATTCAAAGTACTCACCTGGCTTGTTGATTTGGCCAGATGTTGACGAAGGCGATCTTATGGATGAAGAGTTCGATAGCGAGTCCGACGCCTAGAGGAGTCCCAGTCAGTCCCTTGCGATCCTGGAGTTGGTCACTTGTATTATAAACGCTTCCGCCACCACAATAAAATCATCGAGCCTCACCCCGACGCTTGATGAGTGTAAGATATTGGAGTCACGCCACCCACATCACTGTGACATATCCACTACCACTATATCTTCGAGTTAGTAGTATGCCACCATTTCCCTTTGTGTCATATCCGCCTCTATGTATAATATTGGCGTGCTTGTAATAAATTGTTGAGCAGCCTCAGCTCAACCCTGTTAATATTTAGTACTTCTGGATTTTGTATCAAGGATTTGTCTGCCAGTATGGAGGACCTCTCTATACTAGTTAGACGGAAGGGGCGATTTTCCAATAAAAGTTTTATTGGAAAACCGGTCCTGACAAGTATGTAGCAGTCTGTGATGTATGCCAAAGAGTAAAGGCAGAACATCAGAAGCCAGCAGGATTGTTACAACCTATGCCAATTCCCGAATGGAAGTGGGAGAAGCTTGGTATGGATTTTATCACCGGATTGCCCAGGACCAAGGCAGGGTATGATTCAATCTGGGTAGTAGTAGACCGATTGACGAAGGTAGCCCACTTTATCCCGGTAAAAACCACATATACCAGTGCGAAGTTGGCTAAGATATACATGACCAGAATTGTATGTCTGCATGGAGTACCGAGGAGTATTGTATCTGATAGAGGAACCCAGTTTACCTCAAAGTTCTGGAATCAGTTACATGAAACTTTGGGAACCAGGCTAGAGTTTAGCACAGCGTTTCATCTGCAGACCGATGGACAGATGGAGAGAGTCAACCAGATATTGGAAGATATGCTTAGAGCCTGTGCATTAGATTATGGATCTAGTTGGGATGACAACTTGCCTTACGCGGAGTTCTCATACAACAATAGTTACCAGGCCAGTTTGAAGATGGCGCCGTTCGAGGCATTGTATGGAAGGAGATGCCGAACACCGTTGTCGTGGGACGAAGTTGGAGACCGACAGTTGTTTGGACCAGACTTAATCAAAGAGTCTGAGGAGAAGGTGAAGTTGATCCGAGATAGACTGAAGGTAGCTCGGTCCAGGCAGAAGAGTTACGCCGACTCGAAGCGCAAGGAGATAGCCTATGAGATCGGAGACAGAGCATACTTGAGGGTATCGCCTCTGCGAGGAGTTAAACGTTTCGGAGTTAAAGGGAAGTTAGCCCCGAGATTTGTTGGACCTTACCGTGTTTTGGAACGCATGGGAGAGGTTGCCTATAAGTTGGAATTGCCCGAAGGATTGTCAGGAGTGCACGACGTGTTTCACGTTTCGCAACTGAAGAAGTGTCACGCGGAGATGGCCGATATACCACTTAGAGACACAGTACCCGTGGAAGCAATTCAGTTGGACAGTGACCTGACCTACGAGGAGAAGCCCGTTAAGATTCTCGAATTTTCGAGCAGAGTTACTCGTAGCAAGGTTATCGAGTTTTGCAAAGTTCAGTGGAGTCACCACACCGAGGAAGAAGCCACCTCGGAACGAGAAGATTATCTACGCAAGGACCACCCACACCTGTTCTCTAGCCAAGCCGAATCTCGAGGGCGAGATTCATTCTAAGGGGGGTAGGTTTGTAACATCCCAAATTTTCAATTTGGAATGTTATACATAGATCATATTGCATTTTCATTGTTTTGCATTTTATTCGTGGCGTTCCTCGAAAATTCTAAGCAACTCAAGGACCTACGGAGAGAGTTGGGAATTTTACCGTTTTCGTATTTGAGTTCGCTCGAATACCGGTACGAGGACAGTGTGATTCTAATTATTTTTCTCTCCTAAAAATATTTCTAGATAAAATAAATGAGCGGAGATAATATGACTTCTCCAAAATAACAGAAATATTGGAGGAAAAATATTAAGATCACTTTTGGTATTTTTTTGGATTTATTTTCGGATTTATTTGCATAGGAAAAATACGCGTTTTTCAAAATTGCATTTAGGTCCGGAAAAAATGTTCACTTTGTCCTATATATTATTAGAGGACGGTGAAAATTTATTTCGGGAATTTCGGAGTCCATCTGATATTTCTTTCGTTAGTTTTACTGCGCCGGGATTCTATTTAAAAAAAAAGGAACCGACTAGGAGTCGTCTTCGCCCAGGACTCCTGGGCTTTATAAGCCGCCCAGGCCGGCCCGAATCGCCCAGCCCGCCGCCCGCGCAAAACCCTAGCCCTAGCCGCGCCCCGCCGCCGCCGCCGCCACCCGCGCTCGCCCCGCCGCCGCCCGCCGCCCCCTCGCCGGACGCCGCCCCCTCTCCGGACCCCGCCGCCCCGCCGCGACCTCGCCGGAGCCGCCGCCCGCCGGAGTCGAGGTAGACGCCGCCCCGTTTTTTTTTTGAGAGATCAGATCGGTTTTATAAAAAAAAACCTAGATCTGGTTTTTTTTGGTTTAGATCGGTTTTTCGTCGGTTTAGTTAAATAGCGGACATTCTTCCGTACGTTCGTTTTAACGAACGGTTTTCGTTAGTTAATCGCAGACAGCAAACGTTCGTTCGTTAGCATGTTCGTCGTTTTTCTTTTTCGGGGTATTTTATCCGCGATTTTTCCGATCGCGATTTCTGCCCTGATCTTGTTTTTCGTTTTTCTTTTCGCTCGAGAGTTGGAATCAGGTGATTCAAAATCCCAGATCTTCGTCTCGAAGCCCTCTTTACGTTTAACCAACTTGAACAAAGTTTTGGCTACTGTAAAATTTGACTTTAGGCCAACTAGTAATTCGGAGCTCGTTTCTTTTGCAGTTTGAGTTTCGTTGCTTCTTTCGAGTTGATTCTTTTTGCAAACCGGAGTTCTTAAGTTGAACGGTTAGATCTCTTATTTGATTTTTTTTCCGTGCATTAGTTAAGTACTTATTGTATGCTTGTTGTTTGATTGCGATAGAGTACCCGGAGTGCGCCGCTTGCTACTTTGAGTCTCTAGGTTTTGCGGATCATCAGCAAGGCAAGTAACACTTTGATCATGCTTTCCAATTACCCAGTTTTCATTGCATTAGTCAAACCCCTCACACATTGCATGAGTAGGATCAATTAACTTGTGGGATTGGGAAGTAGATTGAGGTAGTACCTATTACCTGCATTACATTCAAACCCTTGGAAGTTACTCTACGTTTGTTGTTAGGACATGCTATGCTCGTAGACGTGGTTTGGGTTTGAGTGAAATCCATGACAGATGTGAGTTGTTAATTAATGGTTCAACTTAAGGTGGCAACTTTAATACACATCTGGGTGGATTGAGGCATCTGGGTATTCCAGTATTGCCTATTTTTCTTTTGGACCGCCACCCAGGCTCAAAGGGATCATGAGATTTTTCATGCTAGAAACTTCTGTGTGCAGCCACATGCCATTATGGGCTCTGGCATAGTTGAGTAAGTTGTGGGAAACCTTTCCATGATGGGCTAGCAGATGTAGTTGGGTTTTGTAGGTGTACCGGCCTATCTATCTGGTTAAGGGGACCTCTTCGGAAAGACTGTATCTCGATCATCCGTTTCTCAAACACCATGCAATGCGAGAAACCAAACGGAGGCGATCGAGTCTTGTGGGGAAAGTGCACAAACCTCTGCAGAGTGTACAAACTGATCATGATTAGCCGTGTCCCCGGTTATGGACATCTTGAGTATCTGGTACTTGGATTATCATGTGCATCTCAACATGTTACTCTAATTTAATTTTGTTGGGTTTAATGATTACTTTAATTGGGGTTGAGAGGATGTCTATCTTCTCAACGATGTTTCAACTACCATGATAGTTAATTAAAATACATTCCTTTGAAGTAGGGAAAATTTGGCTTTACGCAAAAACTTAACCATAGAGCTTTCCACCAGCCATATTGCATATAGTATAGTTCTACTTTCATTGCATCTCTTGTGTTACCTTGCCAGCATATTCCATGTGCTGACCCGTTTTCGGGCTGCAACGTTTCATGTTGCATACTTTTCAGATGACGAGTAAGATGCCCTTTTAGGTCGTGGTTCTATACTCAGTGATGCCGCTGGAGTTGATGGACTCACTTATCTTCCAAGCCTTCCGCTGTTATCGTGTTAGATGGCCTTCAGCCATGATTTATGTAATAAATTCATCGTTGAACTATCGATGTAATAAGTGTGTGATTGCTACTCTGTTATAAATCCTTCGAGTACCATGCATGTCAGCATTACTGATGCAGGGATGACACTGATGCATGGAGATCAGACTGTTTGAGGTCTGGTCGCTACAACACCGTTATATTATTCACGACAAAAGACAGTCGAATCTTTGGCTCATATCTCATGCTCGAGCCAAAGGAATATATCAAAATAAATCAGTACCACCTATGGGAAGTCAGATCCCGTCAGAAGATGGCCATGAATAATTCTCAGCATTCATTGGAGCCAGAAGGCCTGCGTCCATTTAAAGCCACCCGTGGCAGGAGTAGAAAGGTTTTCATGACCAAAAGGAAATTTATGCTCAGATGCATTGGATATCACTTCAGATATAGAAGAATCAGCGTCAGCAAAATGAATTGGTATATGAGCAAAAACTCGTCAGAATTTGGGGAAAGGTGAAGCAAACCACCCCGAGCAAGGATAATCAGATCATGAAAATTTCTCGGGGGAAACAAATAAATAAAGGGAATGGATATCCGAGTTGGAAACGGTATCCTCAAAGTTATACTTGTTCCCTGAGCCATCAAATCTCAAGGACGAGATTTCTTTAAGGGGGGAAGGTTTGTGACAGCCTGGTTTTTGGCCCTTTTCTTTTTCTTTTTGATTTATTGGTTTTTGCTATGTTTTTCTCTTTGGAGTGATTTTGTGGCCTTGTCACCTAGGAAATCATCCTCTTTTGACCTCCCAAGTGGCTCATCATTCTCAAAACCTTGCCAAGATCATGTCACTCCACTGCTTGACCAAACCCTAATTCCTTTTTCTAGGGAATACTCCTTTTGCTATTAAAGGAATAACCATGTCTGCCCTAGGTTGTGAAGCAACCTATATTTTTGTCACTCCAAAAAATCCCAAATATATTTTAATAAATTGTTTGGGTCATATCTTTGTCAAATATGGTAAAAAAATTCATTGCCATGTTCAAAAATCATCCTCCAATATTCCTTTTCCTATTCTACCCTAGATGGCACTTTGTGAAGCAAGTGCTATTTATCTCTGCCCAATTGACCCCAAACTTGTTGGCATTCTTTTATGTCCAAATAATTGCCACATGCCAAAATTCAACTATATTTGCCTAGCCAATCTTCCTCAGTGAATTTTCAAAGTTTCTGTCAAACAGAAGCCAGTATGAAGGAAGTACTAGCTAGGAGCATCCAAATGTGTTGAAATTTTGCATGCCTCTTATTGAGATCATTTTATTCCACTCCTCCAAAATTCAGCTCCATCCAATCAACCATGTGATCACACCTTCAAATATTTGTTTCTGTCCAAATTTTCAGTTTGTGAAGCAAGTGTATTTTATCTTGCTCCACTATGGCTGAGAATATTCTAGGACCTTCTATAACCCATATAACCTACCTCCACCAATTTTGGGCACATTTTATGTAGCCATTTTCCCTCAGGATGTTTCCTAAGTTTCTGGACAGAAAGGATGCTTGCGAAGAAAGTACCATTTTGGTAAATCCAATTGGTATCAAATTTATAAAGCATCTCTATATGACCAAATCCCTAAGCCTTGCCAAATTTGAGCTCAAGTGGCCACACCATTTGAGTGCATCATCCTAATCTAGTTTCTGGACGAAATTTGGCAGTTACAAAGCAACTATGATTTATCTTTGTCCAAATCCTCTCAAACTTACCAGGATGGTAGTTATTCTTTACCTCAACCTACCAGACATGCTCTTTGGCTCCAACTCATTTGCTGTTGATCAACATTTCTCTTCAAAGTTTACTGCAGTAAACTTCAAAAGATCTTTACCACTCAACCATAGATCTTTTCACCATTCTACCACAGTAGGGGAGACTTACCACGCAAGGACTCACCAGTAGACAACTTTTTACATCCCATTTTAACCACTACATGCCAGTGCGCATGGTGATCACGACACTGGCGTGCCTGTGCGCGCGCCCTGTGCACGGTGGCCGCGTCCAGAGCGTTGTTTCTACCTCGGTTGTGCGCCTCTCGTCGTCTTTGCGCGTGTGAGCCTGTCCATTGGCCTCACCTCCCCGTCGCAGACCTCCTGGACCCCTCTCCCCCTCCGTCCTCTTCCTCCACCGACGCAAGCCGCCGAGCGCCATGGGTGAACTGTGGCCGACCGCTCTGGTCACGCCGCAGCGCCTCCCCCTGTGCTCCTCGGCCTCTTCCTCTGCTCCCCTGCGTCGTCTACCTCCCCATGAGCTCCCCCACAGTGCGCCTCTCGTCGCCTGCCCCCGAGCTCTTGAGCATGGACGCGTGTCCGCGGCGACGCCAGTGCAGCTCCCCCTCCCCTCGCCTATATAAGCAGCCTCGAGCGTGTCCCTCTGCACCAGCCTCCTCCACTCGCTCCACCGCCCCTCCCCAGCCTCTCTCCCAAGCTCGAAGAGCTCCCCTCGCCCCTCTCTGCCGCCATGGTCGCCGCCTCGGCTCGCCCAAATTTGCTGCACCCGAGCCCTCCCCCTCCTCTTGGTCATTACCAGTGCACTCCACCGCGCCCCCTAAAGCCTCTCCGCCACTTCCCTCCTTCTCCGGTGGCCTCTGGCCTCGAGTTCACCAGAGCCCGTAGAGCCTCGTCCGCCCCGGTCAAAACTGCTCTCTCTCTGGTGCTCTTCGGCGAGCGTGAATGGCCCAGGCAGGAGCGCCTCGTCGCCCCGAGCTCGTCGGTAGGCGGAGCGTCGCCGGAGGCCCTCTGTGGCGCCGGCAAGCGCCGCCCGACGCCGGCGGCCTCCCTCTGTCACGCGGGCGAGCGAGGAGGAAGAAGAAGCACCTGCCAGGCGGGCCTCGCGTCACCCTGACCCCACCCGTCGGCCTCAAAGGCGTTGACCCCAGCCAGCCCAGCTGGATAAGTGACGGGGCCCCCCCCCCCACGGGACCCGCACATCAGCGATCCAGCCCCGTGGGACCCAACTGTCAGCCACACAACGCCTCGGTCCCGCCTCTACCTAGTCAGATAAGTGGACACATATATTTGGTAATACGTTTTCCTGATGCAAAAGCGTACTTTGCCTCTGTTTTGGCTAAGACGACGTTTTCTGCTTGTAAAAGGCGTATTCCAGAGAAAGACGTTTTTAGTTTTTCTGTTTTGGCTCAGTCTGTAAACTTTTCTATTACAGATAGGTCCCTGGCAGCAAAACAGTCATATCTTTTTTATCCCAACTCCAAATGAGGTGAATCTAAAGCCCATCTCTTCGTCTCGTCGAGCCCGTTCTGTTGGCATCATTTTCATTATGTTTAAAAATTCTGAAAATGACCATTTTGCCCTTGCCGTCAAACAGCCCCCTCCGAGAGAGAATGTTTTCCGGTGATTCTTTTCGCGAGCTGTCCGCGCTTTGTCCCGGTGATTTCCTCCACCCCAGGCAAGCCACACCCTCCACTTGCATGATTGCAATGCAGTGACATGGTTCTTTATTTGAACTTATTTAAAATATTGCATTAGCAATGTATGATCTTGTTCATGGCATTTCTCGGAGTTGTATTTTTTGATCTTGTTATTGCCATGATATTGCTTGGAGTTGTAGGACTTATATTTTGATGATTATGTGGATGACATGTTGCCTTCGGATTCTTAGTGGCTATTTTAATGATAGTATCTGGTATTATTTTGGAGTATTATTTTGGACATCATGTTGCCTTTGGATTCTTAGTGGCTACTTTCATGCTAGTATGTGTCATCATTTTCGGAGTATTTGCTTTGGATGTCATGTTGCCTTTGGATTAATAGTGGCTAGTGTTATTTTCATCATGATGCTAGTTGATGTTATGTTTTGGAGTATGATGATGGAAATGATGTTTGCATGTGAATCATAGCTGGTTAGTTAGTTCTTGATATTGTATTATAGTGTTAACTTTCTTGGATTCTTCATGATAGAGAGGTTATGTTATCCTTGGAGTATTTTATTATGATGATATTAATCCTTGGATTATTTGTTCGATATTGCTATGACTTGGATTATTAGTTGATAGTTCATATCAGAGTATCTGTATCACACTTAAATTTGTTTAAGATAAACTCCGTCATTAAGTTGGTCAGGTGCCACCGAACCGGGCTTTCCCCTGTGCAACCACATTTGCCTTTATGGGAAGGCCCTAATGCGATGCTAGTGTCATACCTCTCGCCGGTGCCTCCAACCAGGGAAGGTTATGGACACGCGCTACCCTGATCAGGTAGGCGGACATAACCTTGTGTGCCCGTAGTTGGATAATAAGCGCTTTTCCCCGTTTGGGACTTTTATTTGTTTTGGCCACGACGGTGGTCGTTGGTGTCTTTGGTAGACACGGGGCCACCCAGGACTAAGCCTAGTGGGGAATGAGTCAGAGTGGCCGGGAGAGTGTCATGACAGTAGATCCGTTTTGTCGGAACGCCGTTGGTCCACCCGAATGGGAGAACGAGGCCATGGGTTCCGTGGTGTGGGTACAGTGCACTACCTCTGCAGAGTGTAATTAATCTATCGATAGCCGCGTCCTCGGTCATGGGCATGGGTTCGTACTAGGTCACACCGTTCGACCAACACTTAAATGACGGAATAACTAAAATAAATTATAAATTAATTATAGGTGAATTATATATATATTGATATGATGAGCAGTGCAGGATATTGATGATAATGTAGACCAAGTGTTGGTCATGGTAGTGATCGCCGGAACGATCACATTTGACTTTGATCACGAGGTGACAATCTGGTTTATTACTTGGCCGGTTAGCCAAGAGGGATATAATTATGTAAATTTGAGATGGTGATTTATCAGTATTGTACTAGTTTCATACCATGCTTAGTAGTTGCTTCATCATGATAGTTGTTAATTAAATTAACCTATTAATGCTATGTTATTGTTTTGCCTTGATTCTTTTGGTTGTTGTGAGCTTGCAAGTACATTCAATGTACTAACCTGGCGTGTCATGCCAGATTGCAGGTGATGCCATAATTGCTTGTTTGCTTGTCAAGGTTGTCGTGCGTGCGAGCTAGATCGTGTCCCAGCCAGAGTCCCTGCGGATTGGAGTTCACCACCTTCGTCGTTATTCCGCTGCTACGAGTTGTTTCGCTGCTAGCATAGAGCAAGTGTAGCATCGCCGGCATAGTGTCGTCGTGCTGTGCGCTCCTTTGTAACATCAGACCGTTGTAATTTTATTCGTGTAATAAGAGCTGATTTGTTCTATGCTAAGCAGTTCCGTATTCCAGAAGACTTCTCCTGGATCTCTGGGCTGGAATACGGGGCGTTCCGGTTTCTCTGAGTCGGGGTGCCACATATTATTACTCCACACATCGACCGCTATCCAGCATGCATCTAGAGTATTAAGTTCATAAGAACAGAGTAACGCCTTAAGCAAGATGACATGATGTAGAGGGATAAAGTCATGCAATATGATATAAACCCCATCTTTTTATCCTCGATGGCAACAATACAATACGTGCCTTGCTGCCCCTGCTGTCACTGGGAAAGGACACCGCAAGATTGAACCCAAAGCTAAGCACTTCTCCCATTGCAAGAAAGATCAATCTAGTAGGCCAAACCAAACTGATAATTCGAAGAGACTTGCAAAGATATTTAAATCATGCATATAAGAATTCAGAGAAGAACAAAATATTGTTCCTAGATAATCTTGATCATAAACCCACAATTCATCGGATCTCGACAAACACACCACAAAAAGTATTACATTGAATAGATCTCCAAGAAGATCGAGGAGAACTTTGTATTGAGATCCAAAGAGAGAGAAGAAGCCATCTAGCTAATAACTATGGACCCGAAGGTATGCAGTAAACTACTCACAACTCATCGGAGAGGCTACGGTGTTGATGTAGAAGCCCTCCATGATTGATTCCCCCTCCGGTGGAGCTCCAGAAAAGGCCCCAAGATGGGATCTCACGGGTATAGAGGGTTGCAGTGGTGGAATTAGGGTTTCATCGTGCTCTCGGATGTTTTCGGGGTATATGAGTATATATATAGGAGGAAGAAGTACATCGGTGGAGCTACGAGGGGCCCACGAGGGTGGGGGCGCGCCTACCCCCTTGGGCGCGCCCTCCTACATCGTGGCCGCCTCGTGGCTTCCCAGGCGTGTACTCCAAGTCTTCTGGGTTGCGTTTGTTCCAAAAATGATCCTCGCGAAGGTTTCATTCCGTTTGTACTCCGTTTGATATCCCTTTTCTGCGAAACACTGAAATAGGCAAAAAACAGCAATTTGCACTGGGCCTTGGGTTAGTAGGTTAGTCCCAAAAATAATATAAAAGTGCATTGTAAAGGCCATTAAACATCCAAAACAGGTAATATAATAGCATGGACCAATCAAAAATTATAGATATGTTGGAGACGTATCAAGCATCCCCAAGCTTAATTCCTGCTCGTCCTCGAGTAGGTAAATGATAAAAACAGAATTTTTGATGTGGAATGCTACCCAACATAATTCTCAATGTAATTTTCTTTATTTTGGCATGAATATTCAGATCCGAAAGATTCAAGACAAAAGTTTAATATTCACATAAGAATAATAATACTTCAAGCATCCTAACAAAGCAATTATGTCTTCTGAAAATAACATGGCCAAAGAAAGTTCATCCCTACAAAATCATATAGTTTGGTTATGCTCCATCTTCGTCACACAAAATACCCAAATCATGCACAACCCCGGTTTCAGCCAAGCAATTGTTTCATACTTAATTTTTTTTCAAACTTTTTCAACTTTCACGCAATACATGAGCGTGAGCCATGGATATAGCACTATAGGTGAAATAGAGTGGTGGTTGTGGAGAAGAAAAAAGGAGGAAGATGGTCTCACATCAACTAGGCGTATCAATGGGCTATGGAGATGCCCATCAATAGATATCAATGTGAGTGAGTAGGGATTGCCATGCAACGGATGCGCTAGAGCTATAAATGTATGAAATCTCAACAAAAGAAACTAAGTGGGTGTGCATCCAACTTGCTTGCTCATGAAGACCTAGGGCATTTGAGGAAGCCCATCGTTGGAATATACAAGCCAAGTTCTATAATGAAAATTCCTACTAGTATATGAAAGTGACAAAACAAGAGACTCTCTATCATGAAGACCGTGGTGCTACTTTGAAGCACAAGTGTGGAAAAAATATAGTAGCATTGTCCCCCATTTTCCTTTTTTTATTTTTTTGGTCCTCCCTTTTTTTATTTGGCCTTTGTTTGGCCTTTTTCGGGACAATGCTCTAATAATGATGATAATCACACTTCTATTTAATTACAAATCAAGGATTACAACTCGATACTAGAACAAAATATGACTCTATATGAATGCCTTCGGCAGTGCACCGGGATGTGCAATGAATCAAGAGTGACATGTATGAAAAATTATGCATGGTGGCCTTGCCACAAATACGATGTCAACTACATGATCATGCATTGCGATATGACAATGATGAAGCGTGTCATAATAAACAGAACGGTGGAAAGTTGCATGGCAATATATCTCGGAATGGCTATGGAAATGCCATGATAGGTAGGTATGGTGGCTGTTTTGAGGAAGATATATGGTGGGTGTATGGTACCAGCGAAAGTTGTGCGGTACAAGAGAGGCTAGCAATGGCGGAAGGATGAGAGTGCGTATAATCCATGGACTCAACATTAGTCATAAAGAACTCACATACTTATTGCAAAAATCTACAAGTCATCAAAACAAAGTACTACACGCATGCTCCTAGGGGAAGGGTTGGTAGGAGTTAACCATCGCGCGATCCCGACCTCCAGACAAAGGATGACAATCAATGAAATACCTCATGCTTGAAATTTGTCACACAACGGTTACCATACGTGCATGCTACGGGACTTGCAAACCTCAACACAAGTATTTCTCAAATTCACAACTACTGTACTAGCATGACTCTAGCACCATCCTCATATCTCAAAACAATCATCAAGTATCAAACTTCTTATAATATTCAATGCACTTTATATGAAAGTTTTTATTATACCCATCTTGGATGCCTATCATATTAGGACTAATTTTATAACCAAAGAAAATTACCATGCTGTTCTAAAGGACTCTCAAAATAATATAAGTTAAGCATGAGAGATCAATAATTTATATGAAATAAAACCACCACCATGCTCTAAAAGGATATAAGTGAAGCACTAGAGCAAAACTATCTAACTCAAAAGATGTAAGTGAAGCACATAGAGTATTCTAGTAAATTCTGATTCATGTGTGTCTCTCCAAAAAGGTGTGTACAGCAAGGATGATTGTGGTAAACTAAAAATCAAAGACTCAAATCATACAAGACGCTCCAAGCAAAACACATATCATGTGGTGAATAAAAATATAGTCTCAAGTAAAGTTACCGATAGATGAAGACGAAAGAGGGGATGCCTTCCTTGGGCATCCCCAAGCTTAGGCTTTTGGTTGTCCTTGAATTTTACCTTGGGGTGCCTTGGGCATCCCCAAGCTTAGGCTCTTGCCACTCTTTGTTCCATAGTCCATCAAATCCTTACCCAAAAACTTGAAAACTTCATGACACAAAACTTAACACAAAATCTCGTGAGCTCTGTTAGTATAAGAGAACAAACCACCACTTTAAGGTACTGTATTGAACTCATTATTTATTTATATTGGTGTTAAACCTACTGTAATCCAACTTCTCTATGGTTCATACCCCCCGATACTACTCATAGATTCATCAAAATAAGCAAACAACACACGAAAAATAGAATTTGTTAAAAATTGAACAGTGTGTAGCAATCTGTAACTTTTGAATACTTATGTAACTCTAAAGATTCTGAAATAAATTGGTGGACAAGAGGAATTTGTCTATTAATCATCTGCAAAATAAATCAACCTAAAAGCACTCTCCAGTAAAAAAATGGCAGCTAATCTCGTGAGCGCAAAAGTTTCTGTTTTTTACAGCAAGATCGCAAAGACTTCACCCAAGTCTTCCCAAAGGTTCTACTTGGCACAAACACTAATTAAAACACAAAACCACATCTAACCATAAGCTAGATGATTTATTTATTACTAAACATAAGTAAAAAAGCAAAGAAAATAAAATTGGGTTGCCTCACAACAAGCGCTATCGTTTAACGCCCCTAGCTACGCATGATACAAGAACAGGTCTAGGTATTGCCATAATGATAACGTAAATCGCGAAAACTCATCTCATATTCCCTACGTTCAGCAGCAAGTTTTCTTTGTGGCAAGAAAAAGTAATCGAAAGGGCTAAATTTAATAGGACAAAAGTCCCCAAGATCAAGCTCGGGAGGTATGGGTTCCTCCTTTGGCCCCTTGTATTGCACAACCAATTCATCATTATAAGTATTCTTTTGACAGAAGGTCATGAGCCTTTTTTCAAGAGAGAAACCTAACCCATTGTTTTGAATAGCAAAATCATCATTCAGTTCAGAGATTCTATCAACTAGAACATCGGTAGGAACCTTTTTTCTAAGGTTTTCATTATAAGCAACATAATCTAGAGACTATAAACGCATTATGTCTTCTTGACTAAATAGAATAGCCTCTATGGGAGGACGACCAACGTCCACCCTATAATGTGTAAAGATTTGTTTGGCCTCTTCCATTATAAATCTGAACTCATGTGCCAAGATGATAGTAGCTGCTCGCTTAACAGAAGAATGCTCAATATTGGAAAATTCTAGAAAAATTCTCCGAATGCAAGGGTGCATGTGGATAAATTGTCTTTCAAGTTCAACTACAAGCATAGATATGGCATCCGCAAGACTACTGGTTCTATGAAGAATAGATCCACCCATAGGGGGCAAAGCACCGGCACAAGTAAAGAAATCTTGAATAACTCCTTTTCCAATAATATTAGCACTACCAATCCGTAACTTCTTAGTATGTAAAGTGGTAGGTTCCTCGTGAGGATAATCAAAAGCATCAAAGTTTCCCCCATCGTTACTACCCTTTTCAATGATATCCTCCCCCATCTCAGACATGATAGCAAGAAACCGCACTAAGGACGAACACAGAAAAGGCAACCTAAAAGAGGCGAATGGAAAAGAAGGGCGAATAAAATGGCAAAGGTGAATGGGGGAGAGGAAAACGAGAGGCAAATGGCAAATAATGTAATGCGAGGGATAAGAGTTTGTGATGGGTACTTGGTATATGACTTGTGCGTAGATCTCCCCGGCAACGGCGCCAGAAATCCTTCTTGCTACCTCTTGAGCATGCGTTGGTTTTTCCTTGAAGAGGAAAGGGTGGTGCAGCAAAGTAGCGCAAGTATTTCCCTCAATTTTGAGAACCAAGGTATCAATCCAGTAGGAGACTACACTCAAATCCCTCGTACCTGCACAAACAAATAAGAACCTTGCAACCAACGCGATAAAGGGGTTGTCAATCCCTTCACGGCCACTTGCAAAAGTGAGATCTGATAGAGATAATAAGATAAATATTTTTGGTATTTTTTTTGTATAGATTGAAAAGTAAAGATTGCAAAATAAAAGATAGCTAGTTGACTGATGATTAATATGATAGAAGATAGACCCGGGGGGCATAGGTTTCACTAGTGGCTTCTCTCAAGATAGAAGATTCTACGGTGGGTGAACAAATTACTGTCGAGCAATTGATAGAAGAGCGCATAGTTATGAGAATATCTACACATGATCATGTATATAGGCATCACGTCCGTGACAAGTAGACCGAAACGATTATGCATCTACTACTATTACTCCACACATCGACCGCTATCCATCATGCATCTAGAGTATTAAGTTCATAAGAACAGAGTAACGCCTTAAGCAAGATGACATGATGTAGAGGGATAAACTCATGCAATATGATTTAAACCCCAACTTTTTATCCTCGATGGCAACAATACAATACGTGCCTTGCTGCCCCTGCTGTCACTGGACACCGCAAGATTGAACCCAAAGCTAAGCACTTCTCCCATTGCAAGAAAGATCAATCTAGTAGGCCAAACCAAACTGATAATTCGAAGAGACTTGCAAAGATATTTAAATCGTGCATATAAGAATTAAGAGAAGAACTAAATATTGTTCATAGATAATCTTGATCATAAACCCACAATTCATCAGATCTCGAGAAACACACCGCAAAAAGTATTACATCGAATAGATCTCCAAGAAGATCGAGGAGAACTTCGCATTGAGATCCAAAGAGAGAGAAGAAGCCGTCTAGCTAATAACTATGGACTTGAAGGTCTGTGGTAAACTACTCACAACTCATCAGAGAGGCTATGGTGTTGATGTAGAAGCCCTCCGTGATCGATTCCCCCTCCGGTGGAGCTCCAGAAAAGGCCCCAAGATGGGATCTCACGGGTATAGAGGGTTGCAGTGGTGGAATTAGGGTTTCATCATGCTCTCGGATGTTTTCAGCGTATATGAGTATATATAGGAGGAAGAACTACGTCGGTGGAGCTACGAGGGGCCCACGAGGGTGGGGGCGTGCCTACCCCCCTGGGCGCGTCCTCCTACCTCGTGGCTTCCCAGGCGTGTATTCCAAGTCTTCTGGGTTGAGTTTGTTCAAAAAACGATCCTCGTGAAGGTTTCATTCCGTTTGGACTCCGTTTGATATTCCTTTTCTGCGAAACACTAAAATAGGCAAAAAAAACAGCAATTTGCACTGGACCTTGGGTTAGTAGGCTAGCCCCAAAAATAATATGAAAGTGCATAGTAAACCCATTAAACATCCAAAACAGGTAATATACTAACATGGAACAATAAAAAATTATAGATACATTGGAGACGTATCAGGCCACGAGTGCCGCTCCGCCTGGTTGGGCGCTAGGAGCCAGCCTGGTCGTCCTGAACCTCGCGGTACACGATGTCTTGGACTCGTTCAACAATCTTGGCGCCACGCTCCAGAAGGCCGGGACAGACATGATGGCGTCGCAGACGGCTGTTCGAGTATGTCTTATGTCTCATGTTCTTTCTTTTTTATTCTTGCCGGCTTCAATGGGGGCGCGCTAGCGCACCCGCTAGGTGTAGCTCTCGAGTTCCAAGCCGGCTGCTAAGCAGGCGGGTTGGAACTAACAAGGTGTGTATCTAATCCTTGGGATGTTGTGCTTGCTACAGGACTACCACAATGTCCGCGCGGCTGCCTTAACCTTGCAGAGTTAGCAGCTCACCAAGCAGACCTCCGACCTGACTCAGAGCCATGGTGCATGAGTCGTCCGTCAGTGGGGGCGCGTCAGTGCACCCGCTGGGTGTAGCCCCCGAGATTCAAGCCGACTGCTGAGCAGTCGGACCGGATCTTCCGGCAACTTTATCTTCATTGATGTTGACAGTTCTTCTTTGTCTTTGAAGTGGCAGCCGCTCGGCTGCAGGACCGCATGCATGCACTCGAGAAGGAGCTCCAGGAGAAGGAGAGGAGCGCAGTGCAGCGGCCGTAGAATGCGACCGGCTTGCCAAGGAGCTGGCGGACCAAGCGGCCGGGCACAAGGACGAGGTCCAATAGCTGGAGGATGGGAAAGGGCTCCTCAAGGCCGAGTTTGAGACTCAGCACTCGAACTGGACCGAGAGGGAGAAGCTAATGTCGGACGGCTACGAGGTGATCAAAGACATGCCCGAAGGTAAGTCATTCCTTCCTCTGTTGCCCAGTCGTCGGTTGCTACAGGCGGCTGTCTTCTAAGTTCTTGTCTTCTTTTGCGCAGAGTTCTTCCCAGGCCGCTCCGTTGCCATCTGCCATGCGATCGAGGCGTAACGTGACTGGCGGAGGGCGGTAGGCTTGGAGATTCCCCCGAACCGGCACCGGACCCTCGGGGAACAGCTTTTGGCCGTCCGGATGCGCCTTGAGCCGGCGCGCTGATATGTCTCCAATGTATCTATAATTTTTGATTGTTCCATGCTATTATATTATCTATCTTGGATGTTTTACATGCATTTATATGCTATTTTATATGAATTTTGGTACTAACCTATTAACCTAGAGCCCAGTGCCAATTTTTGTTTTCCTTTTTTTTTTAGTTTCGAAGAAAAGGAATATCAAACGGAGTCCAAACGGAACGAAACTTTACGGAGATTTTTCTTGGACCAGAAGACATCAGATGGACTTGGAGTACACGCCAGTGGAGTGTTGAGGCGGCCACAAGGGTGGAGGGAGCCCCCTACCTTGTGGGCCCCTCGAGCGTCCCCTGACCGACCTTTTTCGCCTATAAATTCCCAAATATTCCAGAAACCCTAGAGGGGCGATCAAAACCACTTTTCCACCGCCGAAACTCTCTGTTCTCGCGAGATCCCATCTGGAGGCCTTTTCCGGTACTCTGCCAGAGGGGGAATTAACCACGGAGGGCATCTACATCAACACCATTGCCCTTTTGATGAAGTGTGAGTAGTTTACCACAGACCTACGGGTCCATAGCTAGTATCTAGATGGCTTCTTCTCTCTCTTTGTTCTTCAATACCATGTTCTCCTCGTTGTTCTTGGAGATCTATCCGATGTAATATTCTTTTGCGGTGTGTTTGTCAAGATTCGATGAATTGTGGGTTTATGATCAGATTATCTATGAATAATATTTGAGTCTTCTCTGAATTCTTATACGCATGATTTGTTATCTTAGTAATTATCTTCAAACTATCGGTAAGGTTTCACCAACTAGATTGGTTTTTCTTGCAATGGGAGAAGTGCTTTTCTTTGGGTTCAATCTTGCGGTGCTCAATCCGAGTGACATAAAGGGACATGGCACGTATTGTATTGTTGCCACCGAAGATAAAAAGATGGGATTTATCTCATATTGCTTGAGTTAATTCCTCTACATCAGCTCATCTTACCTAATGCATTACTCTGTTTTTATGGACTTAATACACTAGATGCATGCTGGATATCGGTCGATGTGTGGAGTAATAGTAGTAGATCCAGGTAGGAGTTGGTCTACTTGTCACGAACATGATGCATATATTCATGATCAATGCCATAGATATTGTTATAATTATTCGCTTTTCTATCAATTGCTTGACAGTAATTTGTTCACCCATAGTAATACTTGCTATCATGAGAGAAGCCTCTATTGAAACCTATGCCCCCCGGGTCTCTTTTACATCTTATAAGTTTCCGATTTACTATTTTGCAATCTTTTACTTTTCAATCTATAAACCAAAAACCCAAAAATATGTACTTTACTTGTTCATTTATCTCTATTGGATCTCACTTTTGCAAATAACCTAGAAGGGATTGACAACCCCATTATAGCATTGGGTGTGATAACCCACAAGTGTAGGGGATCGCAACAGTTTTTGAGGGTAAAGTATTAAACCCAAATTTGTTGATTCGACACAAGGGGAGCCAAAGAATACTCTTAAGTATTAGCAGCTGAGTTGTCGATTCAACCACACCTGGAAACTTAGTATCTGCAGCAAGATAGTTTAGTAGCAAAGTAATATGATAGTGGTGGTAGCAGCAATAAAAGTAACAATAGTGTTTTTGTAGTTTTTGTGATAATAGCAACGGAAAAGTAAATAAGCGACTAGCAATATAGGTAAAGCTCGTAGGCATTGGATCGGTGATGGGAAATTACGTCGGATGCAATTCATCATGTAGAAGTTATAACCTAGGGTGACACAGAACTAGCTCCAGTTCATCAACACAATGTAGGCATGTATTCCGAATATAGTCATACGTGCTTATGGAAAAGAACTTGCATGACATCTTTTGTCCTACCCTCCCGTGGCAGTGGGGTCCTATTGGAAACTAAGGGATATTAAGGCCTCCTTTTAATAGAGTACCGGACCAAAGCATTAACAGATAGTGAATACATGAACTCCTCAAACTATGGTCATCACCGGGAGTGGTCCGGATTATTGTCACTTCGGGGTTGCCGAATCATAACACATAGTAGGTGACTATAAACTTGCAAGATAGGATCAAGAACACACATATATTCATGAAAACATAATAGGTTCAGATCTGAAATCATGGCACTCGGACCCTAGTGACAAGCATTAAGCATAGCAAAGTCATAGCAACATCAATCTCAGAACATAGTGGATAATAGGGATCAAACCCTAACAAAACTAACTCGATTACATGATAGATCCCATCCAACCCATCACCGTCCAGCAAGCCTACGATGGAATTACTCACACACAGCGGTGAGCATCATGGAATTGGTGATGGAGGAAGGTTGATGATGACGATGGCGATGATCTCCACTCTCCGGAGCCCCGAACGGACTCCAGATCAGCCCTCCCGAGAGAGATTAGGGCTTGGAGGTGGCTCCGTCTCCTGAAATGTGATAATTCTTTCTCCCTGATTTTTTTCTCCCAGAAACGGAAGATATAGGACCTGGGGGTACGTTGGTGTAGCATCGGGGGGCCCTCGAGGCAGGGGGGCGCGCCCTGGGAAGGGGGACGCGCCCCCCGCCCTCGAGGACAGGTCGTGGGCCCCCCGATGAGTATCTTCTTGCAAATATTTTTTATATTTTCTGAAATAATTCTCCGTTGTTTTTCAGGCGATTCCGAGAACTTTTTATTCTGCACAAAAACAACACCATGGCAGTTCTGCTGAAAACAGCGTCAGTCTGGGTTAGTTCCATTCAAATCATGCAAGTTAGAGTCCAAAACAAGGGCAAAAGGGTTTGGAAAAGTAGATACATTGGATACGTATCAACTCCCCCAAGCTTCAACCTTTGCTTGTCCTCAAGCAATTCAGTTGATAAACTGAAAGTGATAAAGAAAAAATTTGACAAACTCTGTTTGCTCTTGTTGTTGTAAATATGTAAGCTAGCATTCAGGTTTTCAACAAGATCATGAACTAACCACATTCACAATAACTTTCAGGTCTCAAGACTACTCACATCAATGGCATAATCAACTAGCGAGCAATAATAATAAACCTCGGATGACAACACTTCTCAAAACAATCATGATATGATATGACAGGATGGTATCTCGCTAGCCCTTTCTGAGACCGCAAAACGTAAATGCAGAGCACCTTTAAAGATCAAGGACTGACTAGACATTGTAATTCATGGTAAAAGAGATCCAGTCATGATCATACTCAATGCAAATTAATAGTAATACATGCAACGACAGAGGTGCTCTCCTACTGGTGCTTTTTGATAAGAAGATGATGACTCTACATAAAAGTAAATAGATAGGCCCTTCACAGAGGGAAGTAGGGAATTGTAGAGGTGCCAGAGCTCGATTTTTAAATAGAGATTGAATAATATTTTGAGCGGTATACTTTCATTGTCAACATAACAACCAAGAATCTCGATATCTCCCATGCTACGCACATTATAGGCGGTTCCCAGACAGAATGGTAAAGTTTAGACTCCCCCAACCACCAACAAGCACACTCCACGGCCAGCCGAATCCACGGGTTACCGTCCAAACAAGCAACAGCCCTGGGGGAGTTTTGTTTAATTATTATGACTTTGAGCATGGGACTGGGCATCCCGATTACCAGCCATTTTCTCATGAATGATGGGCGGAGTCCACTCATCGTGAGAATAACCCACCTAGCATGGAAGATATAGACAGCCCTAGTTGATACATGAGCTGTTCGAGCATACAAAACAGAATTTCATTTGAAGGTTTAGAATTTGGCACCTACAAATTTACTTGGAACGGCAGGTAAATATCGCATATAGGAAGGTATGGTGGACTCATATGGAACAACTTTGGGGTTTATGGAAGTGGATGCACAAGCAGTATTCCCGCTTAGT
Organism: Secale cereale; assembly: GCA_902687465.1. Taxonomy (NCBI): domain Eukaryota; kingdom Viridiplantae; phylum Streptophyta; class Magnoliopsida; order Poales; family Poaceae; genus Secale; species Secale cereale. The sequence goes on from LR738712.1 coordinate 21,042,996, forward strand.
ACAAGTGAAGGCTAGAAAGAGACTAGGAAGCGACCTGCTAGAGAGCAACAACGGTCATGAACATGCATTAAAATTAATCAACAATGAATGCAAGCATGAGTAGGATATAAATCTCCATGAACATAAATATCGTGAAGGCTATGTTGATTTGTTTCAACTACATGCGTAAACATGTGCCAAGTCAAGTCACTTAAATCGTTCAGAGGAGGATACCACCCATCATACCACATCACAACCATTTTAATATCATGTTGGCACGCAAGATAGACCATTATAAACTCTCAGCTAATTAAGCATGGCATAAGCAACTATGATCTCTAATTGTCAATGCAAACATGTTTCATTCATAACAAGTTGAATCAAGAACGACGAGCAATCATATTTACAAAAACAAGATAGGTCAAGTTCATACCAGCTTTTCTCATCTCAATTAGTTCATCATATATCATCCTTATTGCCTTTCACTTGCACGACCGAACGGTGTGAAATAATAATAATAGTGCACGTGCATTGGACTAAGCTGGAATCTGCAGACATTTAATACAAGAGAGAAGACAAGGTAATATGGCTCATGGTTAAATCAATCAACAAAGCATATGGGAGCCACTAAGCATTTTAATCATGGTCTTCTACTCTTAGCCCCTAAAGAAAAGAAAAGAAACTATTTACATGGGAAAGCTCCCAACAAGCAAAAGAAGAACGAGAAATCTTTTTGGGTTTTCAATTTTTGGTTACTACTACAAGCAAAGAAAGTAAACTAGCTAGAAGCTACAACTAATTTTTTTTTGTTTTTCTGGGTTTTTCTAGCACACAAGAAAAAGACTAAGAAAAATAAATCGAAACTAAGCATGGATGGTACAGTGAAAGAGTGTGAGCACCGGCGACTAGAATAAGTGTGAACATGAATGTAAAGTCAGTGGGAAACACTTACCCCCCCCCCCAAGATTAGGCTTTTGGCCTAAGTTGGTCTATGGCCAGTATTGGCCTGACGGATATCCAAAGTTGTAGTTGGGGTCGTACTGAGATGCAACAGATGATGCCTGCTGAGCTACAGCTCGAAGGCGGGCTGCCTTCGTCATGTTATAATTGGCATTTGCCTCCTCCATAGTTATAGTGTATCTTCCCTTTTCCTGAAAGTTAAACAAAGTAGGGGCACGAAGAACAATAGGGATGGCATGCTGCCGGTTAAAGATTAGTCGATATTTGAGAGTTTGATTATCCCACTCTATAAGCCGATGACTAGCCATAGCATTACAGTCTAAATAAGCAGCAGGTAAAGGTTCATCATACGGGTGCACAGACACACTAAGATAGCGGGCTATGCGAGTAGCATAGATCCCACCAAATAAATCTCCATACAAACCATTATGGTGTAGTCTACGTGCAACAATTGCTCCTAAGTTATATTGGCTATCACCTAGTACATCACTCCTGAGGACGCTAAGATCAAGGACACACATGTGACAAGCCTCATCTTTACCATTTATGCATCTATCGATAAAGAGAGCAAAGTAATGAATAGCAGGAAAATGTATGCTCCCCGTGGTGGCTTGTGTGATGTCCCTGGATTCTCCCACTGTAATACTAGCAAGGAATTCTCTAAATTCATATTTACGAGGATCACTCATACTGCCCCACTGTGGGAGCTTGCAGGCAACATTAAAATCCTCTAAGTCCATGGTATAAGATTTATCATAAAGGTCAAACAGGACAGTGTGAGAATTACGTGAAGATGAAAATTTAAACCTTCTCACAAAGCTATCAGTTAAGCCACGGTATTGGAGACACTTATCTTGCATGAAGTCCTCGAGGTCAGCGTTACGCACATATGCGTAAAATTCATCTTTGATGCCCGCTTGACCCATAAATTCATCTATCGGCCATTCACAAGGCCGCACATAAGTGCCCCTCGGTGGTTCATCGTCCGGCTCATGGAGCACGAGCCTCGGTTCTTGCTTCCTTGAAGGACCACCTTGGAAGTTTCTCCTAGACATTTTTCTGAAATTTTCTGAAATTTTTAGTAACTCACAATAAAAGTTAACCAAACTCAACAAGATTGATAGCAACGACTCCTATAAGTGCCTAAAGGCTATATCATGCATTGGAACTACTTGGGACCAAGAAAATTTGACATGCAAGCTCAAGAACAAGGTCACCACAGCAGCATAAATTTGCAACAAATAAAGCACTAGAACAAAAACTAATTGGACCAATGGAGGAGTCACATACCAAGGATCAATTTCCCCAAACAGTTTGGTGAATGGTGCTTTGAGGAAGGAGATCGAAAATGGCAGCAAAATGAGCTAGAACTCGGGTTTGAGCTGATTGGGGATTTTTTTGGGAGAAAGAAGAAGAGCATGGGTGAAAATATAAGTGGAGGGGGCCACGTGGGGCCCTCGAGGCAGGGGCCGCGCCTTGGGCAGGGGGGCGCGCCCTGTGCCCTCGAGGCCACGTGCTGGCTCCCCTCGCTGTGTGTTCAGTGTCATATTTTCTTAAATATTCTAGAAAAAATCATATTTCATTTTCATGGCATTTGGAGAACTTTTATTTTCGGGATATTTTTTATTGCACGGATAAGTCTGGAAATAGACAGATAATGCTATTTTTCTTTTATTTAACGTAATTAACAGAAAGTAAAAGGAGGGTACAGAAGGTTTGTGCTATCTAGATTCACCTATCCCATGCTCATCAAAAGGAATCCATTAACAAGGTTGATTAGGTCTTGTTAATAAACTCTTTCCGAGTAACATGAAACCGGATAATTTTTGAATAACACTATGTTACCTCAATGGGGATATGTATGTCCCCAACAATAAGTATGTCATATGCCTTCTTGATAGTAGGAATAGGAAACTCAAAACCTCCAATAGTGATAGTCGAAGTTTTTCCAATATAATTGATACTATAGATCTGAGGTTGTTTCCTCGGAAAGTGTACCGTATGCTCATTACCATTGACATGAAAAGTGACCTTGCCTTTGTTGCAATCAATAACAGCCCCTGCAGTATTCAGAAAAGGTCTTCCAAGAATAATGGACATACTATCATCCTCGGGAATATCAAGTATAACAAAGTCCGTTAGAATAGTAACATTTGCAACTACAGCGGGCACATCCTCACAAATACCGACAGGTATAGCAGTTGATTTATCGGCCATTTGCAAAGATATTTCAGTAGGTGTCAACTTACTCAAGTCAAGTCTACGATATAAAGAGAGAGGCATGACACTAACACCGGCTCCAAGATCACACAAAGCAGTTTTAACATAGTTTCTCTTAATGGAGCAAGGTATAGTAGGTACTCCTGGATCTCCTAATTTCGTAGGCATTCCACCCTCAAAAGTGTAATTGGCAAGCATGGTGGAAATTTCTACTTCAGGTGTCTTTCTTTTTTTGGTAATAATATCTTTCGTATACTTGGCATAAGGATTTGTTTTAAGCACATCAGTCAAACGCATACGCAAAAAGATAGGTATAATCATTTCAGCGAAGCGCTCAAAATCCTCATCATCCTTTTTCTTGGATGGTTTTGGAGGAAAAGGCATGGGTTTCTGAACCCAAGGTTCTCTTTCCCTACCGTGCTTCCTAGCAACAAAGTCTCTCTTATCATAACGTTGATTCTTTGATTGTTGGTTATCAAGATCAACAGCAAGTTCAATCTCTACATCATTATCATTGCTAGGTTGAGCATCATCATGAACATCGTTATTAATATTATCACTAGGTTCATGTTCATTACCAGATTGTGTCTCAGCATCAGAAACAGATATATCATTGGGATTCTCAGGTGGGTGAGCTACAGGTTCACTGGAAGCATGCAAGGTTCTATCATTTTTCTTTTTCTTCTTCTTAGAAGAATTAGGTGCATCTAGATTAGCTCTCTGAGAATCTTGCTCAATTCTCTTAGGGTGGCCTTCAGGATACAGAGTTTCCTAAGTCATTTTACCACCTCTAGTAGCAACTCTAACAGCATAGTCATTATTCTTACTATTTAAGTCATTGAGCAAATCGTTCTGATCCTTAAGTACTTGTTCTACTTGAGTGGTGACCATGGAAGCATGTATACTAATAAGTTTCAGTTCACCTTTAGCATTGGACAGATAATCACTCAAGCGTTCAATCATATGAGCATTATGTTGTAATTGTCTACCAACATAAGCATTGAAGTTTTCTTGTTTCACAATAAAATTGTCAAACTCATCTAAGCATTGGCTAGCAGACTTATAACGAGGAATGTCACCTTCATCAAATCTATAAAGAGAATTTACATTTACTACCTTTGTCTGGTTATCAAGACCATGTATTTCTTCAATAGGCGGTAAATTCTTAACATCTTCAACCTTAATACCTTTCTATTTCATGGATTTCTTTGCCTCTTGCATATCTTCAGGACTGAGAAATAGACCACCTCTTTTCTTCGGAGTTGGCTTAGGGGCTGGTTCAGGAAGTGTCCAATTATTTTCATTGGCTAGCATATTATTCAATAGTAATTCAGCTTGTTCCACTGTTCTTTCCCTGAAAACACAACCAGCACAACTGTCCAGGTGGTCTCTGGAAGCATCGGTTAGTCCATTATAAAAGACATCAAGTATATCATGCATCTCAAGAGGATGATCAGGCAAAGCATTAAGTAACTGGAGAAGCCTCCCCCAAGCTTGTGGGAGACTCTCTTCTTCAGTTTGAGCAAAGTTATATATTTCCCGTAAGGCAGCTTGTTTCTTATGAGCGGGAAAATATTTAGCAGAGAAGTAATACATCATACCCTGGGGACTATGCACACAACCAGGATGAAGAGAATTAAACCAAGTCTTAGCATCACCCTTTAACGAGAACGGAAATAACTTAAGGATGTGATAATAGCGAATATTTTCATCATTGGTAAACATGGTGGCTATATCATTCAACTTAGTAAGATGTGCCACAACAGTTTCAGACTCATAGCCATGGAAAGGATCAGATTCAACCAAAGTAATTAACTCAGGATCAACAGAGAATTCATAATCCTTATCAGTGACACATATAGGTGAAGTAGCAAAAGCAGAGTCATGTTTCATTCTAGCATTCAGGGACTTTTCTTTCAGCTTAGCTAATAACTTCTTAAGATCATATCTATCATTGCAAGCAAGAAAGTCTCTAGCAGTTTCTTCATCCATAACATAGCCCCCAGGCACGACAGGCAATTCATATCTATTGGGAGTAGTTTCATCATCACTTCCATAAATATCATCAACATTTGCACTCTCCCTAACCTTAGCAATTTGTTCATCAAGAAATTCACCTAGTGGCACAGTATCAGGCATAGAGGTAGTTTCATCATACATAGTAGAAGTAGCATCATCAAGAACATACGACATATCAGATTCAATAGCAGGAGTAGGTGTCGCAAGTTTACTCATAACAGAAGGAGAATCAAGCGCAAAGCTAGATGGCAATTCCTTACCTCCCCTCGTAGTTGAGGGTAAGATCTTAGTTTTTGAGTCCTTCAAATTCTTCATCATGATAAGTAGATATAAATCCCAAGTGACTTAAAGAATAGAGCTATGCTCCCTGGAAACGACCCCAGAAAATAGTCTTGATAACCCACAAGTGTAGGGGATCGCAACAGTTTTCGAGGGTAAAGTATTAAACCCAAATTTGTTGATTCGCCACAAGGGGAGCCAAAGAATACTCTTAAGTATTAGCAGCTGAGTTGTCAATTCAACCACACCTGGAAACTTAGTATCTGCAGCAAGATAGTTTAGTAGCAAAGTAATATGATAGTGGTGGTAGCAGCAATAAAAGTAACAATAGTGTTTTTGTAGTTTTTGTGATAATAGCAACGGAAAAGTAAATAAGCGACTAGCAATATAGGTAAAGCTCGTAGGCATTGGATCGGTGATGGGAAATTATGTCGGATGCAATTCATCATGTAGAAGTTATAACCTAGGGTGACAAAGAACAAGCTCTAGTTCATCAATACAATGTAGGCATGTATTCCGAATATAGTCATACGTGCTTATGGAAAAGAACTTGCATGACATCTTTTGTCCTACCCTCCCGTGGCAGCGGGGTCCTATTGGAAACTAAGGGATATTAAGGCCTCCTTTTAATAGAGTACCGGACCAAAGCATTAACACATAGTGAATACATGAACTCCTCAAACTATGGTCATCACCGGGAGTGGTCCCAATTATTGTCACTTCGGGGTTACCGGATCATAACACATAGTAGGTGACTATAGACTTGCAAGATAGGATCAAGAACACACATATATTCATGAAAACATAATAGGTTCAGATCCGAAATCATGGCACTCGGGCCCTAGTGACAAGCATTAAGCATAGCAAAGTCATAGCAACATCAATCTCAGAACATAGTGGATACTAGGGATCAAACCCTAACAAAACTAACTCGATTACATGATAGATCCCATCCAACCCATCACCGTCCAGCAAGCCTACGGTGGAATTACTCACACACGGCGGTGAGCATCATGGAATTGGTGATGGAGGAAGGTTGATGATGACGATGGCGATGATCTCCACTCTCCGGAGCCCCGAACGGACTCCAGATCAGCCCTCCCGAGAGAGATTAGGGCTTGGCGGCGGCTCCGTCTCGTGAAACGCGATAATTCTTTCTCCCTGATTTTTTTCTCCCCGAAATGGAAGATATAGGACCTGGGGGTACGTCGGTGGAGCATCGGTGGGCCCTCGAGGCAGGGGGCGCGCCCTGGGAAGGGGTGTGCGCCCCCCACCCTTGAGGTCAGGTCGTGGGCCCCCAGTGAGTATCTTCTTACAGATATTTTTTATATTTTCTGAAATAATTCTCCATTGATTTTCAAGCGATTCCGAGAACTTTTTATTCTGCACAAAAACAACACCATGGCAGTTTTGCTGAAAACAGCGTCAGTCCGGGTTAGTTCCATTCAAATCATGCAAGTTAGAGTCCAAAACAAGGGCAAAAGGGTTTGGAAAAGTAGATACGTTGGAGACGTATCAGGGTGCAAGTTGTTTGATTGTTTGTGCAGGTATATGGCGACTTGTGTGTGATCTCCTACTGGATTGATACCTTGGTTCTCAAAAACTGAGGGAAATACTTACTTCACTCTTGCTGCATCCCCTTTCCTCTTTAAGGGAAACACTAACGCACCTCGGGAAAGTAGCGAGGAAGCAAAAGATTTCTGGCGCCATTGCCAGGGAGATCTATGCCAATTCAAGACCCACCAAGTACCTTTCATTAAACTCTCGTCTCTCGCATTTACATTATTTGCCATTCGCCTCTCATTTTCCTCTACCCCACTTCTAAAATGATTTTTGAAAGATTTGCCTCTTGCCTTTGCCTTTTCTTCGCCCTTCTTTTGTCGTGTTCACTTGCTTCTTGTGTACTTGTGTGTTGGATTGTTTGCTTTGTTACAATGACTCAACCAAAAAACATTGATCCTTACTCTAGAACGTTTGAAGAAATTGAGAACAATGTTAAAAGCTTTATGTCCTTACAATTTGAACACAATAATTTCTTTAGAAATGAGTTCAAGCAGCAGAAAAGTTTTTTGGAATTTATGAATAAAGAGCTTGATGATATTTCTAAGGAATTTTATGGTGTGAAATTAGTTTACTCATCTTGGAAATTTAGTCGGACATATTTCAGATAAGCAGGCCACCTTAGTAAATAAGATGGCTGCTAAACCAAACACTAAAAATAATGATGAAGATCTTAAAGTGATTGATGTGACTCCTATTGAATCTTTGTTTTCTAATATAAATCTTGATAAAGATGGGACTGGAGATGAGTCAACTTTAGCTAAAAGGCGTCCCAATAATTTGGAGTTTTTAGATCTTGATGCAAAATTTAAAAAAAAAGGATAGATGAAGTCAAAACCCTAAGTAGCGATGAACCTGCTAGATTGGATCTCAAGGAATTTAATTGTGGTAATTGTTCTTTAATAGATTGTATTTCCTTGTTGCAATCCATGTTGAATTCTCCCCATGCTTATAATCAAAATAAAGCTTTCACTAAACATATTGTTGATGCTATGATGCAATCTTTTGAAGAAAAGCTTGAATTGGAAGTTTCTATCCCTAGAAAACTTTATGATGAGTGGGGACCAACTATTAAAATCAGGATTAAAGATTATGAGTGCCATGCCTTGTGTGATTTGGGTGCTAGCGTTTCTACAATTCCAAAAACTTTATGTGGTGTGCTAGGATTCCGTGAAATTGATGAGTGTTCTTTAAATTTACATCTTGCGGATTCCACTATTAAGAAACCTATGAGAAGGATTAATGGTGTTCTTATTATTGCAAATAGGAATTATGTGCCCATAGACTTCATTGTTCTTGATATAGATTGCAATCCTACACGTCCTATTATTCTTGGTAGACCTTCCTTAGAACAATTGGTGCAATTATTGATACGAAAGAAGGAAACATTAGATTTCAATTTACATTAAGGAAGGGCATGGAACACTTTCCAAGAAAGAAAATTAAATTGTCTTATGAATCTATTATGAGAGCTATCTATGGATTGCATACCAAAGATGATAATACCTAGATCTCTATTTGCGTTTTTATGCCTAGCTAAGGGCGTTAAATAATAGCGCTTGTTGGGAGGCAACCCAATTTTATTTTTGCTTTTTACCTTTTGTTTCTGTTTTGCAAGTTTTACACATTATTACTTTTTTAGTAATTGTGTTTTGGTGTTTTAATTAGTGTTTGAGCCAAGTAAGACCTTTGTGATGGCTTACTGTGATCGTTGATTTGATTTTGCTGAAAAATAGAAACTTTTACGTCCAGTGCAGAAAATTAAATAATTCACTGGAACGTCGAAACCTTCTGAAATTTTTACAAAAAAAAATATATACAAATTCCCCACGTCATCCAATTGTTTCAAAAGTTTTAGAGTTACATAAGTATGCTAAGTTTTCAGATTGCTACAGACTGTTCTGTTTTTGACAGATTCTATTTTTTATGTGTTGTTTGCTTATTTTGATATATCTATGGCTAGTATTGGGGGGTATGAACAATGGAAAAGTTGGAATACAATAGATATTACACCAATTTAAAATTAGAATAAGATAACAACAGTACCTTGAGTGGTTATTTTCTTGGTTTACTAACGGAGCTCACGTGATTTTTTGTTGAGTTTTGTGTTGTGAAGTTTTCAAGTTTTGGGTAAGGATTTGATGGACTATGGAATAAAGAGTGGAAAAAGCCTAAGCTTGGGGATACCCAAGGCACCCCAAGGTAAAATTCAAGGATGGACAAGAGCCTAAGCTTGGGGATGCCCCGGGAAGGCATCCCCTCTTTCGTCTTCATCCATCGTTAACTTTAATTGAGACTATATTTTTATTCACTACATGATATGTGTTTTGCTTGGAGCGTCTTGTATGATATGAGTCTTTGATTTTTAGTTTTTCACAATCATCCTTGTTGTACACACCTTTTTAGAGGGACATACTTTAATCTTGATTTATTAGAATACTCTATGTGCTTCACTTATATCTTTTGAGCTAGGCAATTTTGCTCTAGTGCTTCACTTATATCTTTTTAGAGCACGGTGGTGGTTTTATTTTGTAGAAATTGTTGAACTCTCTTGCTTCACTTATATTATTTTGAGAGTCTTAAAGAACAACATGGTAATCGGCTTGGGTTATGAAATTAGTCCTAATATGATAGGCATCCAAGGAGATATAATAAAAACCTTCATATAAAGAGCATTGAATACTATGTGAAGTTTGATTCCTAGTAATTGTTTTGAGATATTAAGATGGTAATATGAGAGTCATGCTAGTGGTAGTTTGTGAGGTTAAATAAATAAGTGTGTTAAAGTTTGTGATTCCCGTAGCATGCATGTATGGTCTCCTAACTATGTAACCGAATTGGAGCACTTTGTATTTTGAGTGTTTGTATTTGCGTGAAGGTCAGGGGCGTGCGATGGTTAACTCCTACCAACATCCCCCCTAGGAGCATGCGTCATAGTACTTTGCTTCAAGGGCTAATATTTTTTTCTCGATAAGTATGTGAGTTCTTTATGACTAATGTTGTGTCCATGGATTAGACGCACTCTCACCACTACAAAAAAAGACACATCCGTGACATTTTGGGCCGAACGAAACTTTTTCCTGTCATACTTATGACACTTCTATGACAATAATTGTGACAAAACACGGTATCATCATAGATGTGGTGGGGTCCTACTTCTATGACAAAAAATCATGACAGAAAATTGGCTTTTCGTCCTGGGCGGGCCGGAGACGTAGCTGCATGACATTCTTTGGGCCGTCCATGACGGAAAAAACCGTGGTAGAAGCGAGGGCGAGAAAAATATTAGGGTGTTCCCGGTTACGGTGGGTGGTCGGGGCCGAGCGATGCGTGTTTCTCTCGTACACGCACGCGCGTGGGTGTGAGGCGTTGGGCTCTAACTGAACCCGAGCGAGGCGTTGGGCTCTAACTGAACCCGAGCGATTGCACTGCAGGCTACGTGTTACTGAACCCGAGCGATCGATCGATGGCTGTTAACTGAACCCGATCGAGCGATTCCTTCGCTACTGCTGCTAACTGAAGCCGATCGATAATGCCTCTGCATAAACAGTGAGTGTTGCTGGGTGGGTTTGGATGAACAGTTCCCGGTGGGGGTGGCTGAACAGGACCCCGTGGTGTTGCCTCTGCATGAACAGGACCCCGTTTGATCGAGCCGGTTGGGGCTGCATGAACAGGACCCCATGGAGGGCTGCATGAACAGTAGACGGTGGAGGGCTAGATGAACAATGGCCCGTGGAGGGGTGGTTGAACAGGAGCCCGTGGAGAGGGCTGGTGGAACAGTAGTCGGTGGAGTAGCGCGCGGTGGAGGCTGAACAGTCGCAGGTGGAGGCTAGAGGAGGTCGATGGTGGATGAACAGTAGCCCGTGGAGGCTGGAGGGGGTCGACGGTGGTGATGAACAGTATCCTGTGGAGTCTCGTTTTGCGGTACGCCACACCCCTCCCGATGAACAGGACCCCCGTTTCGACCGTAGCGCTCCAACACAAGTCCGTTTCCTCCGTTTTGTGGTGCGCCACACCCCTCCCTATGAACAGGACCCCCGTTTCGACCGTAGCGCTCCAACACAAGTCCGTTTCCTCTTTTTTGCGGTATGCCACACCCCTCTCGATCAACAGGACCCCCGTTTCGACCGTATGAGGTCCGTTTCCTCCGTTTTGCGGTACGCCAGACCCCTCCCGATGAACAGGATCCCGTTTCGAACATGGCCGGTCGAACACAAGGCTGTTTCCTCCATTCTGCGATACGCCAGGCCTCGTTTCCATCGGCTGTTCCGTCCAAGCCCTCTCGATGAACACGATGACGCATTCCGTTCCGACCCAGCCGGTTAGCTCCCCATGAACACGACGACGACGCTGTTTCTCCGTTCTGACCCAGCCATGTACACGAGCCCTGGCCGTACGTACGCGTGAGTAGGCGTTCGAGACCCCGCCCGTATATACGTATGTGGCCGTATTTTCTTTCTTGCACCCTGGCCGCTGTACGTACGTGTACATGCTACGTGCGCGCCTCTGCTACGACACGTGCGCACCTCTACATCGACCAGTATGTACGTACACGTTCACGACCAGAATGACAACGCTACATACGCTTCGACCAGGTGGGTCCCGACTATCAGGCACTTCCTTGCGTGGGAAGATGTAGCTGGTGGGTCCCAGCAGTCAGGGGGCGAATCGTTTTTTTTTTTTTGCCCGGACGCACTTCCTTGCGTGCGAAGATATAGCTGGTGGGTCCCAGCAGTCAGGGGGAAACGTTTTTTTCGCGAAATACGGTGGCCCGTCCGGTGGGTCCCCGATGTCAGGTGGAGGAATAATTATTTTGCGTGTGATAAGGAGGCACTTCCTTGCTGCGGCCGTGGACCCAGCTGTCAGCCTCTCCACATACGGTACTCTTCCGATGGAAGCCGTTCCTTGACCACGTTGACCACGCCGCGTCGAGAGTACCAGGGCGGTGAACGATGGCGAGGCCTAGGAAGGGGACGACGCGGAGCCTGGGAAGATGCGGCAGTGGAAGCCCGCACGGAGATGAGTACGAGGGTTCACTCGTTCGGCTGCGGTGTGAGGCTGCCGTCGTCGCAGAATAACAGTGGGTATGGGTGAGTGGAGGGATGGCCTGGCCAGCGATGGGAGTAGTAGGGGGCGGTGAGGCCTCCGCGGCAGCACAGCCGGCCACGGGAGGCAGGAGCATGAGGCACGACCGGCGCTGGTTTGCTAGCTAGTTTGGGCGGATGGAGCAAGAAGACCAGAGGTTGAAGAAGCACTACGGCCGTTGGATGGACATTGTACGGTCACTGGAGCTAGAATCGTGCATATTGACTAAGTTAACAAAGCCCTCCGTCCCCGTCAACTTAGTAGGCCCACAAGTCAGCCTGCCACTATACTGGGTCCCAGCTAACACGGGGAGTATTCATTTTTTGTGCGTAATAAGGAGGCACTTCCTTGTGTGCGAAGATATAGCTGGTGGGTCCGAGCTGTCAGTGGCGGTAACATTCTTTTAGCGAAATACAGAGGCCCTTTCGGTGGGTCCCAGATGTCAGGTGGAGCAATCATTATTTTGCACGTAATAAGGAGGCATTTCCTTGCGTGCGGCCGTGGACCCAGCTGTCAGCCTCTCCATGTACAGTCCACTTCAGATGCATGTCGGTCGTTGACCACGTTCACCAGGCCACGCCGAGAGCACCATGGCGGTGGACAATGGCAAGGCCTAGGAAGGGAACGACACGGAGCCAGGGAAGACTCGGCAGTTGTTTCCCACGCGGAGGAGTACGAGGGTTTACTGGTTCGTCTCCCGTCCACGGAGAAAACAGCAGGTGTGGGTGAGTAGAGGGATGGCTAGGCCAGCGATGGGAGTACGATGGGGCGGTGAGGCCTGCGCGGCAGCACAGCCGGCCACGGGGAGGAGAGAGCAGGCAGTCCCGACGGCGCTTGTTTGAGCGGCTGGAGCAGGAAGAGCAGAGATTGAAGAAGCACGACGGGCGTTGGATGGACATCCAACAATCACTGCTTGTGCGTCAACCTTTTTTTAGGAAAGCCTCAAATCTGTGGAAAACATCATACAGCCCATCTGCCATTATTAATAATAATTTACAGCCCATTTGCTAATTCTTAAGGTTTTTTTGGAGCCCATATTCTTTTTGTTAGCATTACAGCCCATATTGTGGCCACGGTTAAAAAATTATACGAAATTTTGCATATTTCGGTGGGGTCCGAATTGTTTTTAATCCTAAAATTTTGAGTCACATTCAAACTGATTTTAAAAATAAATGTATATCAATATAAAATCCAACAAATTGCCATGCATAAAAATCAATGCAATTTAAAATCTCGAAATGAAAAAAAGAAATTTGAAACTAATTGTCGGTTTGATGTGTTTTAAAAATGTACAGCCCATTTCTCATTGCTGATAGGCCATTTTCTCGGCCAGCCCAATGAATCTCTCCTCGTCTTGAAAGATTTGCAGCCCAACAGGCCTGACAAAGCAACTTATTTGGCAAATCACAAAAAAACTGGGTTGTGGCCGTGGACCCAGCTGCGGCCGTGGACCGAGCTGTCAGCCTTCCGATGGAAGACGGTCGTTGACCACATTGACCACGCCACGCCGAGAGCACCAAGGCGGTGGATGACGGCGAGGCCTAGGAAGGGGACGACGCGGAGCCGGGGAAGACGCGGCAGTGGATGCCCACGCGGAGAGGGGTACGAGGGTTCACTGGTTCGGCTGCGGTGTGAGGTTGTCGTCGCCGCAGAATAACAGGGGGTGTGGGTGAGTGGAGGGATGGCCTGGCCAGCGATGGGAGTAGTATGGGGGCGGTGAGGCCTCCGCGGCAGCACAGGCGGCCATGGGAGGCAGGAGCAGGCGGCGCGACTGGCGCTGCTTTGGGCGGCTGGAGCAAGAAGACCAGAGGTTGAAGAAGCACTATGGCCGTTGGATGGACATCGTACGGTCACTGGAGTTAGAATCGTTCATATTGACTAACTTGACAAAGCCCTCTGTCCCTGTCAACTTAGTAGGCCCACAAGTCAGCCACCCACTATGGTGGGTCCCAGCTAGCAGGGGGTATTCATTTTTTTGTGCGTCATAAGGAGGCACTTCCTTGCGTGCGAAGATATAGCTGGCGGGTCCGACCTGTCAGCGGGGGGGACGTTTTTTCGCGAAATACAGAAGCCCTTCCCGTGGGTCCTAGCTGTCAGGTGGAGGAATCATTATTTTGCGCGTAATAAGGAGGCATTTCCTTGCGTGCGGCCATGGACCCAGCTGTCAGCCTCTCCACGTACAGTCCACTTCCGATGGATGTCTTTCATTGACCACGTTGACCAGGCCGCGCCGAGAGCACCAGGGCGATGGACGACGGCGAGGCCTAGGAAGGGAACGACACGGAGCCAGGGAAGACTCCGCAGTTGTTTCCCACGCGGAGGAGTACGAGAGTTTACTGGTTCATCTGCCGTCCCCGGAGAAAACGGCATGTGTGGGTGAGTAGGGGGGTGGCTAGGCCAGTGAATGGATTACGGTGGGGCGGTGAGGCCTGCGCGGCAGCACAGCCGGCCGCGGGGAGGAGAGAGCACGTAGTCCCGCCGACGCTTGTTTGAGCGGCTGGAGCAGGAAGAGCAGAGATTGAAGAAGCACGATGGCCGTTGGATGGACATCCAACAATCACTGCTTGTGCGTCAACTTTTTTAGGAAAGCCTCAAATCGATGGAAAACATCATACAGCCCATCTGCCATTATTTCTAATAATTTACAGCCCATTTGCTAATTCTTAAGGTTTTTTTTTGAGCTCATATTCTTTTTGTTAGCATTACAGCCCATATTGTGGCCACGGTTAAAAAATTATACGAAATTTTGCATATTTCGATGCGGCCCGAATTGTTTTTAATCCCGAAATTTTGAGTCACATTCAAACTGATTTTAAAAATAAATGTATATCAATGTAAAATCCAACAAATTGTCCACGCATAAAAATTAATGCAATTTAAAATCTTGAAATGAAAAAAATAAATTTGAAACTAATTGCTGGTTTGATGTGTTTAAAAAATGTACAGCCCATTTCTCATTATTGATAGGCCATTTTCTCGTCCAGCCGAATGAAGCTCTCCTCGTCTTTAAAGATTTGCAGCCCAACAGGCCTGACAAAGCGACTTACTTGGCAAATCACAAAAAAAACTGGGCTAGCCATTTTTAGAAAGAAAAAAACTACTGGACCGGTCTGTGGTAAACATAAAAGAGAAGGTTGTCTAGATAGGCCAGAGTACTCCGCACAGCCAAGTTGACACCATGCTTCCGTCTCAAAAACAAATTAGATAAATGCCACTCCAATTATGGTGATTCATAAAAATGTCACTGCAATTTCCAAACTTTGAAAAATGACACCGCAATTTTTGCAAACTTTGGAAAACGCCACTGCAATTTGCAAACTTTGAAAAACGCCACTCCAGACTTCGAAAAATGCCACTGGAAATGGCATGAAATGGCATTTTTCAAAATTTGGAAATTGCAGTGGCATTTCTCAGAAACACCAGATTTGGAGTGGCATTTATCAAATTAACCCAAAACAAAAATAACTGGGCGAGCTGCTGGGTCCCTGCTGTCAGCCGCTCGTTGTGCAATTCTCTCGTTTATTGACTACGTTGAGAATGGCATGGGACCCAGATGTCTGAAATCCATTAGGAGGAGCCATTTTTTATTGGCTTGAAATAAGGAGGCACTTGCTTGCGTACTGCCATGATCTTGGCGGGTCCCTGCTGTCATCCTCTCCACGTACAATCATCTCCTGATTGTGTATGCGTCAACTTGGTAGGCTCACAAGTCAGCCTCTAAACCCGTGGAGGACAAATACAACCCATTTAAAAAAATAATAGCCCATTCCATACGTTCAAACAGAAAATTCAATATTCAGAGCAAAGTAACAGGACTGATCCACATATAGAGTATTGAACTTCCACGTTGACAACCATCATAGCCAAGTTAACTATCTACTCCCACTAATACTCTAGTAGCGTATAAGTACTAACTTACTCTTAGATAACTAGACGATGCCGGCCGCCATCTGCGGTACACGCTAAACGCCGGCACCGGCGTCCTCCGCCTCGCCTCGGACTTGCCACAGGTGCGATAGGGCGCGTTGCTCGCGCGCGTTGGCCCTTTCCATGCCAGCGTGGTCCACCGAAGCTTCGGCTTCTAAGCGGGAAACCCACTTGACGAGCTGGTAGTAAAAATCGGCGTCGCGCCCGACAGCCTCCAGGGCTATTTGACGGGCGCCGGCCTCCACGTAGTCGGCCCAGTTGCGGGCGCTCTGCTCGCTACTCAGAGCATCGGTGCGCTGCTGCTCCATGTCCCGATGGCAGCGCAAATCGGCGATACGCTGCTCCTCCGCCAAGCCGTCGCGCTCCAACCACTCCTGCTCCTCCGCCAGACGGTCGAGCTCCAACAAGTCCTCGATCTCCGCATTGCCATATAAAGACCGATAGAATGCCTCCTCCCTCCGTCTGCCTTCCGGTGAAAAACCGAACACTAGTTCCGGCGGTGAACGCCTCCGGCCTCGCCTATCGCGGACGAGCGGGGGCATGGCGGACGTGGCGAGAGCGAGAATAAGTGGCGAGCGACGTCGGGCCGGTGGGGGCTTATGAGGATAGGGCGAGTTGGGTCACAGTGCCACCATAAATGGTCGGGAAACAGTACTTATAGGCGGAAGGTAGAGTGACGGTCATCGGAATTCAATGCATAATTAAGCAGGCATGGCTTAGCACGCCAGCTTGCCGTGGAAAACTAGAGAAACTGAAATTCTAACTATGCCGTCTCATCCTGTCCGTGCTGGGTCGCATGCCGGCATGACGGTCAAACGAGTGCACTCGAATCATCTCCCTCCTTGTCAATAATGATTCCACGGATTTAAACGGCGCAACAATTAAAGCGCATCTTTTTTTCATCAGTTAGCTGCCTTAATTATGGCCGGCTGCATGCATGCACTCAAAATCGCTCGCAGCCAGTACGCGGAGCAGCATGCAACGAGTCGCAGCCGAGGGCATTAGTTGATGAACTTTAGCTGGGAGATAAGGCATTTGCGAACTCGAATCATCCAGATGAGGTACTCCCTCCTTGTCAAAAATCATTCCACCACTCATCATCTACCTTGGTTGGTGAGATTTTTAAATTAAGCCCTGCAAACCGAAAAGGACGTAGTACGTGCGTAATCCGCTATTTATTTGTGTAGGATCGAGTAGGTCGTTTTTTGAATTGAGCCCTGCAAACCGAAAAGGAGATAGTACGTGCGTGATCCGCTATTTATCCGTGTAGGATCAAGTAGGTCGGATGGTGTACGTGTATGATCGCATTAACTAATGAACATTCACTGGGAGATAAGGTATTTGCAAACGTTTTTGCTGGCAGTTTCTTCAGATTCGCATGGCATTTTCTTCAGAGCAGCTTGTCAGTTTCTTCAGAGGTAGGCATTTTTATTCAAAAAACTGCCACTTCGGATCTTGCGTCGCAACTAAAACTGTCAGGAGCGCATTAGTAGGCTAGCTAGTGATCGATCAGTAACTTGTAAACACTGAGCGAACAGATATAAGGAACTGTTAATGCATCTCAATGATTCACAAATCATATACAAATATGTAGCTCCAAAAGCAAAAATCCGACACAACTAAAACCAACTAGTACGATTCCCATACATAAGATCAACATGTTAATGCATCTCAATGATTCACAAATCATATACAAATATGTAGCTCCAAAAGCAAAGATCTAGAAAAAACATATGTTCTTCCTACTAACATGGATGCTTCTCTTGGCCAACATTCAGTACAGACTGAAAGACAAATTTGTTTGTGAAGTCTACAATTCCTCTTGCAAACGTGAGTGGTTTCACCAACAGCTGGAACCATCAGAATGAACCACACATGATGGAGGAACATCCACTGCAATATGATTTGGTCTTCTCTCGATCACACGGCGAGACTATTTTCGGAATACAAACTTTAACTTAGGCAAAATGGTGTCCATTGTATAAGCAGACCAAAGCAATGAAGCACCTAGTGTTGGCCAATAAATAGTACAGTACTACTTTTCTGCAGTCCGTAAAGTGACTATCCAATCTTTCTGTGTCTATTTTCAAATGACACTGCATGCAGTGACTATACTATTCTCTTGTGCAGTTCAACCAAAATTGCGGTCACTTTGTGTGTTTGCCAAATAGCAACGGGCAGACATCTCTGTCTGCACAAATATCAAGCAGCTAGTAAACATATACCCACCTTGTATTTTCGGCTTAAACATGTCTCTTCCGCTTAGCATCTGTCATGTTTTGCACTTGAAAACTTAACCTGCTCGGTTTCACCTCTAGTGTTGGAGGTGATAATTTAGTTTGGTGTTTCCCGATGCCTCTCATTCCTATTGTTCTAAAGCACTCTTTCCTCTTCGTTTTTTGGCTTGCTTGGTTGCTTTAGCTTAGTAACCAAATGTGTGCACATATTCGATTTGAAATCTCAAAAGTGATCTAGGAAGAGGAAGAAAGAGAGGGCCTAAGAGCAATGAGAATGAGATCGGAAAGGAAAACTTAACTTATCGGTTCTTCACCTTTATGTTAAGATGGAAATCATGTTTGTTAGTTCCCACTGCCTCACATTCCTATCATTCTTAAGCTCATTGCTCTTCCTTTTTGTTTGCGAAATCGTTTAGCAGGAAACTAAACATATGTGTGGATATATTCGGATAATACAAGATATCCATTGTGAGACGCGAAGAGGAAGTAAAGAGGATCTGAGAGCAATGTGCATGGGAACATGATGGAAGGCTAAAGCCCGTGTTCCTCATCTAACACTAGCGGATGCTTTGGTTTGAGTTTTCTGATGCTACTGTTCTTTGGTACTCTTCCTCTTTCTTTTGGAACACACAACATAAAAAAGGATTCATAGTGTAATATGATTTGGTTCAAGTTCATATATTGTGCTTATTGGGAGGGTTACTCTCCGTGTGTGTGTGTGTGCGTGTGTGCGTGTGCGCGTGCGCGTGCGCGTGTGCGTGTGCGTGTGGGTGTGTGGGTGTGGGTGGGTGTGTGTGTGCGCGCGCGCGCGCGCGCGTGCGTGCGTGTGTGTGTGTGTGTTTTGGCATGCCTTAATCCATGGTAAGATGAGATGGTATTACAGCCTTTACAGCAAGGCCAAACACGTTTATACTTGACAATATAAGTATGGTAATTTATGTTTCGGATTCTACAAGCAGAACCAAGCACGTTTTAGCCCAGATTATTCTACACATGAGTGCATATATCATGCCAAGAAAATTAATTATATATCAAGTATACATCTAAATCTGAAGAAAAACAAAACATGTAGTCATACAAACATACACTAGCCCAGTTTAAATTTAGCACGATGAGCCACACAACTTTAACGCACAATATTGTGTCCTAAATATAAGTCTTTAGATATTTTAACATGGACTACATACAAATCAAAATGAGTGAATCTACACTCTGAAATATGTCTATATACACCATATGTAGGGAAAATACACAGGAGCTCATGGCTGCTCCACAACCCTATACAAATATCAAATGTATAACTTATAAAAAAATGAAATTTGGGGATATCAAACCTGCGTTCTCAATCTACTTCCGTGTAAAATTTCATGTAAAAATACCAAAAAACGCATCCGTGGCGAAGGAAATACTGTACAAACAAAAATCTGTCCAAACAATTTTTTCTATACATAGAAAAATTTTGCCTTTTTTGCCGCGAATACATTTCCTGATATATTTTTCACAAAATTTCACACGGGAGTAGATCGAGAACTCAGGTTTGGTATCCCAAAATCTCAGTTTTTTTCAAGTTTCTCGGTATTTTTTTGAATTTAATGTTCGTACAGGGGTGTGGAGCACCCGGGGCTACAAATACGCTTCCCCATATGTAGTTCTTATTTAAATCTCTAAAAAGACTTATATTTAGGAACAAAGCGTCCCATAATGTAAGAAGTGTAGTATCGAAAAACATCTTACGGAAGGAGTACAATATATACAAGCCTTTCTTTGCAGAGGGAGCACAAAACATGTTTTGACTTACCGTCATTTGTTTCAGTTAAGAAATTAAACGACATGAAATCACTTCAGCACTCAGACAACATCCAGAATGGGCAACCCTCAAACAAAAACTATGGAACTAGTGTTGACAGAATGATTACGAGACCAACCATCAACGATCAAAATTGCTGTTAATTTACAACTCTTTCGACCCAACTAACATCACTAGCCAAATATGTCACTTTACAACCTTGCCACGGCGATGTGGAGACATCCCAGCCTCGCACACATCACTCCGCAATAAAATATACACACCTGATGCAAACCTCGCCCTTGGTACAAAAGCCCAGGGCATTTGTATGCTGCACAAACCCCAGCAACCCAAGCACAAAAAATATGTGAATGGAACACAAGAAGAAGGAAAAAAGGTAAGCTTTGAATTCCATGTGTAACACGATTGAGGTCATTCTGGTTAGCTATGATGTCAATACAGATTGTAATGCGAGCTGTTGCTGTGGCTGAAGAGTAGACCATGTCGAGGCAAGTACTGAAGGAGGCAGAGTGGTTTGGAGCTGTCTTAGCAGATTAACTATCTTGCTAGCAGTCTGTTCTGTTGCCAGATCCTTGCCTGCACACAAGATCTGCACTCGGCAAAAATATATATGGTGTTAAACAGATAGTGTTGAACGTTCTGAAGATATTGTGAGCCATATAGCCCTGTGATTGTATTATACATAGATTCCATGGTGAGCTCACATTATATTCAAAGTACATTTCAAATTGCAATGTTTCTGTCAAATTGACTGCATCAATTATAGACTAGACAGACAAACACAAATTAGTCTCGAGGAATGAAGAATAATTTAGTGCTACTATAGAAGGACCGGTGATTCTAAAATAAGATAACAAAAAAGAAAAGCTAATTATATGTAGGGTGACGGATGATTTGGCAGTTGAGACGAGCAAATGGTTGCAAAAGCACATACTACTGATGACATCATTGTGACCAAAAATTGGCAATGTACCACAGTAGGTACTCCCAGTTTCAGGGTTCAACCTAGAGGTTGACAGGGTTAACCAGACACACTAGTTGGTACCGCATTTCTCGATACTCTGAGGTGTATTTATATGCCTATTAGGATTAACACGGATATGCAGTTTCGAAGTGTTGATTCCAAATCGATTTTCAGAACTCAAGACATAAGATGCATAGAATACAAATATAGAAGAAATCCTTTATGGCTCCAAAAATGTAGGTACTGACATCTTTATCAGCAAATCAAACAAAATGGAAAAGTTACATTGAGAATCAAGAAATAATATAAACAAAAATGAATACCTCTGCAAAAGTAGATACAATCTTTGGAAGATGTTGATTATTATGGCCCAAAAGCTCACTGTCGGACCTGTTAGTCGTGCCAACCAAGTTAGTAAGAGAGAAAACATAATCATGCTACTAACTAAATGTAGGTTGGCATGTCTATTCCACATCATGACTTGGCAAAACTGCAAAATCCCAGCAGAAATATTTTTTGGCTATTGCTTACTTCTCAAGCATTGCACACATCTGTTCATGGACAATCTTGGCCTCAACTAGGTCATTTTTCAATGGCAAACAACTTAACCAAGCAGGAATGACCTGTTAAAATAAAAAAGGTGTTGCATGTCAGATGCACTGGTTAAGGAATTGATTTAGTAAAAAAGGTACTCCCTCTGGCTCAAAAGTACTCATCATTATCGTTTGATACTTGGGGCAAGAGGGCATAGTGAAGTGTCATTGAATACCTAAAGATAACAATGAGCAATTGATGAAAGAACTACTATCTTCCTTTCTTCCTTTTTAAACTACATAAATAGTGGTGTTGTAGGCAATGTGTTCACTATTGAGAATTACGAATTCTCACACTAATTCAAAGAAAAAGGGAAAATATCCATGTATAACCTGCCTGGAAAACTGGTTAATTACTGGTGTACATTAACTGGTTGAATACTGTAAGGCCAAAAGGAGTACAAGTTCAATATTAGGTATGATTGCATAGTCTGATTTCATCTTACAATTAGACATGTCTTGTTAGTCAAAACAATTCAATGTTCACATATAACTTCAAGGTTTTGGCTAAATGTTTGCACACAGTAAACACTCTGAGCCTTGAGGTGATGTTATCTGCTTTGAGTAACAAGTACAGCTATTTTTTATCTCAAGGAAAATGACCTTGTACCTTGACAACGTTTATTATCGAATTAATGTCAAACATGAATACCCATTCCCAAGCCCTTCCTGGATTCTCAAGGACACAAATGCAAGAGTTTAAAGTAAATACTTCCTACATTTAATCACTACATATTCAAAGCATGCATGCCAGGTTGTGTGAAATACAAGAGTAAGAATACAAAGGCATATGGCTCACAAGATACCTGAGATGCATCAATGCTATCACGATGAAATTGACATATCTTTCCAAGAGCGGAAACAGAATTGTCATATGCCATCGCATTATCCAAATCCAATGCATTAGGATGTTTGATTACATTGTATAATCTGGACAGTGCCTCTGCATAAAAAAGATATCAACGTCAACAACAGCTGCAACAATAAAATAGCCTGATTCACAATGAGTAAAACACATACCCCCAGTATGAGGCCTAAATGCAGAACCACCAAACTCAGCACAGATGCCAATACCATAAACTGCAGCCTGAAAACAACAGGTTAAAAATGAACCCATGGACTTCTAAAGAAACTTCTTGAGAAAATATGCAATATGATCACACATGAAACTTTGTGATTGAAGAAAGATTCAGACCTGTCTAACATCTGGGTTTTCACTTGCACAGGCTTCTAACAGAGAAGGAAGATATGTGTCATAATACCTGAGAGGTGAGAACCAGATAACAAAAAAACTTTGCTTCGTGAGAAAAGGTTTTACGAACAATATCTTGGAGAAAGGAGTAGGAGGATCATAAAGCTGTTACCTAACTGCTGCTTCTCGACAGTGTTCTGCAACATCATCAAAAATGCAAATGGTAACTCTTCTTTCTTCTGATGTCTTATCCTTGCCCTAATAATTGATCAAATCAAACATGATAAACTTATGAGGTCCATCTAAATAATGCATTGTGTTACAAGAGTATAATATTTGCTTAGCGGTTATCACGGATCACCAAAAAACAGAACATATATACATTCACATCGAAGCTTCTTTTTGGAAACATCTACAAGAAGGATTGCAAATGAGAAACATTCAACTACGCAAGCAGTTCGTTCTATGAACATACTATCTGAAAATGACCAAAGGGGTAACGAAGCATGGCAGAATAATTTGTTGTGTAAAGATCAGTTTTCAGAGCTACTCTTACAGGAATAAAATATAGCCCCCACAACCAATGGTTAATCATTGTACTACCAGCATAGGTGTCAAATAGACAGAGTTCATCAAAGAACAAAAGGAATAGGTTAGTGAAACATAGCCTCAAAATCTCATGGTTAATCGTTTCACGTACCAACATAGGTGTCAAGTAGACAGAGAGTTCATCAAAGAATGGAAGGAAGTAAGTCTTAAAAGTTTTGACCAGAGTGCCCAAACAATCGCCAACCTGCAAAATCACAAATGGTAAGCTTGTCTAAATTACTGGTAATGGAGATTAGCAATTAGCATTAGCATTAGCCGCTGTTTACATTAGCGAAAAGTACAAAACAATCATGCAAGCAGCTTTTATTGCTTAATTACATGAATAAGGTAATTGACTAGGTATCTAAGTCGATTTCAGTACACATACTGGCCACTAGCCTACAAAACCACATGAATCAAAAATACAAGTAGTAGTATGCTGCTTTGTCCAAAAGTTGCAGTCTAGCATTTCGTTAGCTTACTTGATCAAAGATTTCATCCTCCTGTTCGTTTTCTTCCCTCAGTAGCTCGTCTTCTTCTGAATCAAAGTCTTCAGCGTTCGCCCTCTCTGTTCGTTCTGTCCTCCTATTAGAGCTTGCTGTTATTACTTCTTTGATTCCCTCCACTATAAATCTAACCTGGCCTTCATCGAGAAGTGTTCCTGACATCTGAACGAAGGTGATGAATTACAGATTATTACTACTTTTTATCTTAAGAAACAGATTATTACTATCTATCAATGATCTACACCAAACCAAGTGCAGGAATAAGCACACAACTGAAAAGGCACAGATGATTGTGAGTTGATGACATGTGCTACAAGATGAAGACTGTCACACTTTATTAATAGGTAGGATAAGTTGAATGGTAGAGAGTATTTTCACTAAATATTTAGGCAGAATAGCTAATCAACACAGCACTAGGGACATAATCCTGTTAATCTTATAGCCAAAATTATACAGCACAGACTACAGAGTAGGTGGTTCTTAAAAATCGCCCAAACCCAGGTGGAAATACTAACCACACACCTTAAACCACCCGATACATCACAGTTTAAACCAATGCTGATCCATTGAGGTCCACACGGTAGAACACTAGTCCCACATATACTTTAGCATAGTAAGACCAACGAGTCTAGTAAAGTTATGACAAAATAAGGAGATAGCTGTGCACAAAGTCAAAATACTGAGGCTTCTGAAGAGAACATAACTTTTTCAGTGTAATGCCACAAATAACTATAACCATGGTACTATAACACAATATACAGTACCTGAATTGACTCGTTCAATGACCCCAGTATGCTTGCACAAATTTGTGTCTCGGGTTCCTACAGAGTTACAGTAACAGGCTTAGACCAAAGAACAATAACTAACTGAATGAGCACTAAGTGGAATGAAGAAACATCTTAGAAGCTGCACTTACTTTATGCATAGCCTCTACAAGAGCTGGAACTATGTAATCAGATAGTTGCTTAAGATAAGAATTATCCCGGCCTTGAGCTTGGCCTTTTTCTACTGCCAGCTTTGCTGAACGCAGAAGCTCAGGCATCGCTGTGAAGATTGCATTATGCATACAACTTGAGAACATGTAAAATACAAGAAAGAAATATAACAAAATTGAAGATCCCTAACCTGAAACAGCTGCCTTCCTAACTTCCTCATGAAAATAGAATTTGAGGAGAGGTACCAGAGTAGTTGCAACCTGTACAAATCCAGATTCAGTTGCAATTTCTTGTGCGCACACACAACAAGACAGTGGGACAGACAGGGAGGATGAATTTTGAAAGAAGAAAAAAATGATAACATGACCTGATCAATCCATGGAAAAAAACCTTCCTTGAGCTCATCAGCATAGCAACACAGCATACTACATGCTGTTGCTTTCTCCTCCAGAAGACTGGTCCTGATGCCAATCCTCTTATCTCCTAGGGTAATAGTCTCAACACTGCATTTATTTAGTACAGGCCGTAAGGAATTTTTCAGCCTATATAGGTGGTAAGCACAAACCTCTCTGTTAATAGTCTCGGCACTGCTACAATGAAAGGTGGGTTGAGCTAAATAGAATACAAGTTAATTCTTAGTTCGTCCTGTATGGACTAACACACAGATTCAAAAAAACAAGCCAAAGTATCACTAACATCATAATGCCAAATCATGCAGGCAACTACTGAAAACATGCATGCATGGTCAGATTCACCATTTCTATCATGTGACTGTGACCAGTCAATGGTTCAGGCCATTGGCCCGCTGAACCAACACTAAAATTGTGGCACCAGTGTACTCGGCAGACCCATATAAAACGAGGGTGACTGCAGCCATGATCTGATCAAACCTAGATCAATCGAACCTGGACCTCATGTAGAGCACCCCCTTCCTCCTAGGGAGAAAAGCAAAGGCATCAAGCAACCTGAATGGCTGAAGCAATCATCCCGTCCCTTCCTCTCTACTGCCCACCACTGGCGCCTTCCCCGTCCTCGCCCACAAAACACTAATGCTCTCAACCACCACCACTGTTGCCGGGTGACAGTGGCAATGCCTCCACTCATTAGCGTGTTGGCAGCCACATAAGGACGACCCTAGGAACCTAACACTTCAGCACATTACCCTATATAAGAGGATCAGACCAAAAATTGTCCCTACATACTTTGAAAAGGTCATGCTGCACAGCAAAAAGAACCGTACTGCTCCGCCCCACCTACACCCCCTATAAGAAAACAAGATATGACAAAATGTCAATGTAAACATGGAGGGGAGTCCTAAAACATACCCATCATCATCAGATTCACCAGCCTCGTCTGCAGAAGTGATGCTCACATCTGGTTTAAGCTGAGCAGACTGAAGTAGAGGGGGCATAACAACACTCATATACGGGAGGAACTCCTGACCAAGGCACTTACAAAGTCTTGCCCATGCCTACAAATGCATTTAGAATAAGCAAAAGTTTTAGTTATCACAATTAGATTAACTCAAGGTGAACACACAAGTGATCGTATAACTGCCAATCATATTCTGATTTCCGACGTACTTGCAGCATGTAACTCGTTATTGGGTCATCAGCCTCCATGTGAGATCCTTGCAGTGACATCAAAACTTCCATAACCTAAGCAAAATGCATTCATGCTCAAAGGGACAACCAATGAATATTGAAATTTGCAGAATAAATTGCTGGTAACATATCTACAATCTAACCTGATACTTGACATAGAAAGTTTTTACAACATATGAACCAGAGCAACAAAAATATCATTACCTGCTTAGCGTCATCCCTAAATTTCTGTTTCCCAACAGCCATACCAACTAAACTTATGCATTCCATGGATTTGGCACGCAACATTCTGCTTGATTTATCAGTTGCATTCATGAGTATAGCCTTGAGATATGGCATGACTGCATCATAATATTTTTGGAAGTGTTCCTGAATCAATATGTTTGGCATGAATTAGCAATAGTATTGACCAGAAAACCTTCAACGGTATTTTCTCTCGTACCTGCGACGAATCTGCAGCTGACGCTAAAGCGGTCAAAGCACCTTCTTGCACCATTTGGCTTCCAGACTATAAGGAAAACAAACAAATTTCCAAATATGTATCAAATATGCTCATGTATATACCGTAGCCTCTAGAAGTTTAAGGTTGAAAGCAAGATTTACCTGAAGCAACAGGAGAAGTTTGCCGACTATCACATCCAAGTATGGAGTTAAAATGTCGGGTCTGCAATTTTCACTGAAGTTCAGAATTGCAGAAGCTGCATGTGCCTGAAATCATCGGGAATATAAAATGCAAAACAAAGGTTAGAACATGCCTTGTTGATCACTTGATGGAGGAAACACTCATGATAAGTCAATAACTCAAGTACACATCCAAGAAAGCACAAGTTGCAGACACTAACAAAAATAAACAGTATAAGCTTTTCTGTGAGATGCAATCAGATGCTGTCATGCCAATGTATTGAATAGCTTGTACACGTATATGGTCATTGAACTAGCATCAACTCCAGCGTAAACGGGGTACATTGGAAGATGTCCATATACCCCTTGAAGCATATTTTGCAGAACCGTAAACACCTAAGACCAACAAACAAACAATCTAGACACCAACCTTCCAAGACTGGTACAAGTAGCACCCTTGGATGTTCTGCAGGCAGCCTAACTATGGTGTACAGGGATCTGGCACTATCCTAGATCTATTTTGTGCCAAACAGTTCTATTTAACTAGAGTTCTCCAAGCAAAATGTTTTGAATGTTGAATCTCTCTGGTCCACTTCCAAATCCATCTCGATATTACGCATATGGGCGGCTTGGAGATGCTCTTGAATTTCATTTAGGTTTACTTTAAAACAGTTGATGTACTGAACAGAACTAAAACATCACAACCAACCACTCTTAGGTCATTGTCGTTTTGGTGCAGAACAATTTTTAACTGAAAGATTGTCTACATAATTCATGTCTTCTATAAGCAGCAGCAAGGAATCTAAATACAGGCCAACATCTCAGGAATTAAGAATGCAACATGTGATACGGATAAACTCAGCCAGTCTGAATTGCCTCCAAAGGCATGAGAAGTGCAAACATCCATCAACCAGTATGTAGAAAAATCTTGGCAATAAACTGCAATACCCTACAGATAATTTGAACAATACCCTTGGCTTCGCAGACAGGGTCCACTTTATGTTTTGACCTAAAACACCATATGCTGTCTAAAAGTAGGCCTAAAACTCCAAAGTGTGACACAACAAGTAAAAAGATATGATAAAATCTTGAATTTCATATTACGCATATGGGCAGTTTGGAGATCCCCGCTCTTGAATTTCATTTGGGTTTACTTTCAAAACAGTTGATGTACTAAACAGAACTAAAACATTACAACCTGCAACCACTCTTAGGTCATCATCGTTTTGCTGCAGAACAATTTTTAACTGAATGATTGTCTACATAATCCATGTCTTCTATAAGCAGCAGTAAGGAATCTGAATACAAGTCAACATCTCAGGAATTAAGAATGCATCATGTGATACGGATAAACTCAGCCAGTCTGAATGGCCTCCAAAGGCATGACAAGTGCAAACATCCATCATGTAGAAAAATCTTGGCAATAAACTGCAATACCCTACAAATAATTTGAACAATGCCCTAGCAAATACCAACTCTTGGCTTCACAGACAGGCTAAGAGTCCACTTTATGTTTTCCTAAAACACCATGTGCTGTCCAAAAGTAGGCCTAAAACTCCAAAGTACTCACTCCGTCCCATAATGTAAGACGTTTTTTGACGCATTATGGGACGGAGGGAGTATAGCACAACAAACTAGTAAAAAGATATGATAAAATCTTCAATACAATACTATGATGACGATATCCAACCTGTACACTAATGCACATGAGCATATCCAAAGTCAGACACCACAAAACATCAGGTGTGCATCAACAAAACATGACCAGTTACAGCCCTAGTAGTAGACTTGGAATACCACACACTAGGGGGGGGACAATATCTATCATTTGAATGAATTGTATGGTAATATAGCAAGCATGTGGGTTACATAATATGATGATAAACACTGCTTTAAGAAATTAGGATAGAAGGAAGAATATTGAAAGGGGAGTAATGCAGATGACTTAGAATGCAAATGGTGAGCAATCACTTGCCTGTACGCGTGGGTTCTCAGAATCATCCATGGCTGAAGCCAACGCAGGGAGTACAACATGGTGCAACTTGTTCTGCAACTCAGGCCCCAAGTCCGTCGAAAGCTGCCCTACTGCATTGATTGCTGCCCACCTCACCCGAGGATGCGGATCATTGAAAGAATTGAGCACCATCCCAACCACCTGATCAAGATTCTTAGTCATCACCTTAGCACAGCCTTCTGCAATCTGCGATATCGTCATGAGTGCCGCATGACGTCTCTTCCACTCTTCAGAGCCGATAAACGATGGGAGCAACTCAGCAGCCACGGGCAAGATGGTGTTGCCACCAACAGCAATTGCAAGCCGGTCAAGACACTCCTGTGCAAAAACAAAGCTTCCGGTTTCCCCAGCGTCCTCCTCCTCGGACACTGCAGCGTACCATGCCGGCTCATCCTGGACATCAAGCAGCATGGTCATGACCACCGCAAAGAGCCTGCCGACGTACCGTGGCAGCCTCCTCATCATCCCAGGCGCACGCTCCCTTGCCTCGGCAAGGGTAACAACGAACTCGACAGCAAGGTGGCGTGTGCCATCCTCCAATCCAGGGGCCTCGGCAATCTGCAGCATGGAGGCGACGACGTCGGGCAGCTGGCGGCGGAGGAACCGCGGCTCCAGGCCAGCGAGCTCAATCATCATCTCGAGCGCCTCCTGTGCGGAGCCCTCGTTGCCGCAGTTGAGCGACTCGGCCAGGGCGCGCATCATAGCGGGGAGGAGGTCCTGGAACTGGTCGCGGTCGGCGGCGGAGGAGAGGGACTGGATGACGCTGATGGCGGCGTTGAGGCCGGCGACGCGGACATCGGTGGAGGTGGGGTGCGAGAGCGCGGCGAGGAGGAGCGCGTGGAGGTTGGGGAAGCCGGCGGCGAGGTGGGAGGCGAGCCTGGCGAGGGTGTTGAGCGCCGACTCCTGCAGCGCGGGGGGCGAGGAGGCGGAGGCGACGGACTTGTAGAGGAAGGTGAGGAGATCGGGCCAGGAGCCGGAGGGCAGCAGGTAGGTGGCGAGCTCGGCGACGGCGTCGGAGAGCTTCCTGGAGATGGACCGGGAGAGGCCGGGCGCGGAGGCCGCGGAGAGGAGCAGCGCGCGGAGCGAGGACTGCGTGGCGGGGGCGAGCGCCGGGTAGACGAAGGCCTGCGAGCCCGGGGAGACGAGGCGGCGGAGCAGCACGGCGGCCATGGGCGCGGAGGGGTGCGTCGGCGAGAGCAGCAAGTGGGCGAGCCGCAGCGCGAGCGGGTCCGGGTGGGACGCCCGCAGCGCGTGGAACGTCCGCTCCGCCCGCGACCGCGCCTCGTTGGCCGGCGACGCCAGGTCCCCCAGCAGCGCCGTCAGCGGCGCCGGGTCCGCGCCCAGCACCTCCTCCGCCGCCTGCGGATCCATCGGCTCTGGCGCGGCGCGGCGCGGCGCGGGGAGAGGGGATGGGGGAGGGGAAAGTGGTGGGAGCTGGCGGTGGAATTCGGCGGGATATTTTTGGGTTTTGGGGGGAACGGCGCGGCGAGGGCGGGGGCGG
>LR738712.1:21074037-21106097 GCA_902687465.1 Secale cereale
GGGGGCGCTTGTTGTGTGCAAGAAGGAAAGAGGTGATTTGTTGCTTGTGTGTGTAGCCAGAGGAAAGGTGTCTACGTCGGTCGGTGAAGAGAAAGACAGCTCGTTGTTCCAACAAGAAGCGGATTAGCGGTGTGTTCGTCCGTGAGTGTTGCTACTCAAGAATATGCATAGCCAAAGGTATCGCGTCCCGGTTCATTGTTTCCGTTGGAAGAAAAAAGATGTTGAGCGCAAAAAGGGACAGCTTTGATTGTTGTCTTGCTTGAGAAGTGCATTACTGGTATACTAAACCATGGGGGTGATAATTCAACAAGCTCTAGAAAAAATAGTTTAACTTCTCTGCTATAAATTCGGGCGATGCACCATCTTCAAGCAATGAATTCATCCCTTTGTATCAAGCCCATATAGATAATATAGTTGAGGCCCAATGATATCAAGTTGGAGGGTGCCAATAATTACTTAAGCTGGTGAAGGAGGGCATTGTTGATTTTGGAGAAAAAACACCAGAGAACTTTATCGAGCAGGAATCAATAGAGCCATTGAATAAGACAAGTGCGGAGTGAGGGACATAGAGTACTGCTAACTCGTCAATGGTGCTATGGTTGTTGACTTTATCACTTACCATTGTTGCAATTGTCGATGTCTTCTCGAGTTAAGATGGAGTGTGGGAAACCTTGTTGAAATTGTAGCCATGAGAAGTGTATTGTGATGTTGAAACCCATGAGGGTGTTGGTGATCTGAAACAGGGGTGTGATAGAGTGTGTTACTGAGACGTGGTCTTTTGTGGGCTGGTCTAGATCATTATGCTCATCTCCATCTTTTTTTTTGTTGGATGCATATCCAATGTGGAAAAAAAGATTGAGAATGTGTGTGTGTGTGAGATACGGTTCCTTAAGGGCCACGTCTTTGAGTTCTGGGGCTGGTTTGTTACTATGCCCCACCAACACGTTCTCACTACTTTGGAGGAACAAATAGCGAAAATTGTGCAAGAGGTCAAACTGAAGGTGATGGCAAGCAATACAATAACTATGTCCCTCCTTCATGCATGTTAATAGGAGAAATGAGACCGAATATTGCTTCAACTACGCTGAGACGGGACACTCGGGTCGTGAATGGTGTCTTTACATGCAAGAAAAATGCAGAGGGGTGATCGAGATGTGCCATGCGAAGGTAGAGGACATTGCTATAAGTTTGGTGAAGTATCAAAACGTCGGCTATACCAGGTGAATAGGCGACTGCAATTTTGAACTTATTTTGTTGATTATAGGGATTGTAGAATTGTAAGTTCACTAAATGAAACTATATGAAAATCAATCTATATGGCAAGGTGATATTACCTAGCTAGTAGGACTAAACAAGACAAGCAAGCTAGTGTTAAACTAAGAATAGAGAAATAAACCAAAGAGAAAGAGCAGTGATAGAGGCCAGATGCCCTGCCACATGAGCAATGAAGTCCACAGAGCCAAACCGAAAGGTCTGGCCCTGAATGAAATTGACGAAGAGTAGAATGTAAGGCATCCTAACCATACTTCTGACACGTGCATACCTGGCATGCCATTTGTCAGGCCTAGAAATCTTCTTGCCTTCTAGTGCACATCGGGACATTCTGAATTGCCTCACCATCCAATTGACTAAGGGAATCTCCAACGGCAATCCGCAAAAAAACTTCGGCATCCGTCCGTGCGAGGGGGGGGGGGGGCAGTCCGCGGATACAGATGCGGGAGGTAGCCATCCAACCATAGTCGCATACATCCGGCCTTCTGGATTTTTTTCCTTGTCCACACGATCAAGTAGCCACATGCAAAGGGCACAAAAGTTCAAATAACCGCATGCATCACTAGTTAAAAATTTAATAAGTTCAAATAGTTTACATCCCAACATTGTTGTCCCCTTTCACCGCCCACTGATGATCAATCAGATCTTTCGTGAACTGCTCTAGAGTTGGTCGATGCCGAATTTGTTGATGCATTTGAATAAACTCCTCAAATATGGACGAATTCTGGTCCATAAGTTGGATAGGATCACCCGTGTTCTCAAATTCCAGAGCTGCGGCATCATCGTCACCCTCATCCTCGCCGATCATGTTTTGCATGATCACACAACATGTCATCACCTCCAACAGGGGTCTCCAGACCCCATTGTTTTGCAAGTCCACGAACAACTACAAAACGGGACTGAAGAACTTCAAATGCCCTCTGGACATTCTTTATATCTGCTTTTGCTACTTGTGAACCGCGTCAGTAAATTCCCTGAAGAGGAGGGGATGATGTAGCACAATGGTGGTAAGTATTTCCCTCAGTTATGAAACCAAGGTTATCAATCAAGTAGGAGAACCAAGCAAGCTATGTAAACAACACCTGCACAAAAACAACAAATCCTCGCAACCCGGTGTGTAGAGGGGTTGTCAATCCCTCTTCGGTAAGGTAGTATGATAAAAAAGATAGATTGATAGATACAAATAAAATAAAAGCAAATAAAACGCAGCAAGGTATTTTTGGTTTTTTTTATAATATAGATCTGAAATAAAAGAAGCAAATAAATGGGAAACGCAAATAGCAATATAGACCTGCAACTGCAAGTATATGATGAGAAATAGATCCGGGGGTCGTAGGTTTCACCAGTGGTTTCTCTCGAGAAAATAGCATGCGGTGGGTAAACAAATTACTGTTGGGCAATTGATAGAAGAAAATATAATTATGACGATATCCAAGACAGTGATCATGTATATAGGCATCACGTCCAAGATTAATAGAGCGACTCCTGCATGCATCCACTACTATTACTCCACACATCGACCGCTATCCAGCATGCATCTAGTGTATTAAGTTCATGAAAGAACAAAGTAATGCCTTAAGAACGATGACATGATGTAGACAATATATATTCATGTAGGAATAGACCCCGTCATTTTATCCTTAATAGCAATGATACATGTGTGTCATGTCTCTTTCTATCACTGAGATTGAGCAACGCAAGATCGAACCCATTACAAAGCACCTCT
Organism: Secale cereale; assembly: GCA_902687465.1. Lineage (NCBI taxonomy): Eukaryota > Viridiplantae > Streptophyta > Magnoliopsida > Poales > Poaceae > Secale > Secale cereale. The sequence continues at coordinate 21,077,036 of LR738712.1, forward strand.
TCACATTGCAAGATAAATCAATCAAGTTGGCCAAACAAAACCGAAATATCGAAGAAGAAATACGAGGCTATAATAATCATGTATGGGTAGAAATAGATATTATCATAAACTCACAGTTCATCGGATCCCAACAAACACACCGCAAAAGAGTTACATCCAAAAGATCTCCGGCGAGAACATTGTATTGAAGATCAAAAAGAGAGAATAAACCATCTAGCTACTGCCTATGGACCCGTAGGCATGTGGTAAACTACTCATGCGTCATCAAAGAGGCACCAATGAGGATGACGAACCCCTCGTGATCGTGTTCCTCTCCGACGGAGTGACAGAAAAGGGTTCTAGATTGGATCTCATGGTTCTCGAACTTGCGGCGGCTAAAACAAATTTTCTCCAACCCTCCTAGGGTTTCTGGAATATTTGGGTATTTATAGAGCTGAGAGGCGGTGGAGGGGACTCTCATGGGCCCACTACCCACAAGGGCACGCTAGGGGCCTAGGGCGTGCCCTGGTGTCTCGTGGCCCCCCAGGCCTTCCCTCGTGCACCTCTTTGGCCTTCTGGATGTCTTCTAGTCCAAAAAAAAATCTCCAAAAAGTTTCATTGCAATTGGACTCCGTTTGATATTGATATTCTGCAAAGTGAACAACAAGCAAAAAACAACAAGTGGCACTAGGCACTATGTTAATAGGTTAGTCCCAAAAAATGATATAAGTTGCTAGAAAAATGATTGTAAAACATCCAAATATGATAATATAACAAAATGGAACAATAAAAAATTATAGATATGTTGGAGACGCACCAACTTCTTGTCTTTGGGTAAAGTGAGCCTTTTTCTTGCCAACTGGGTTTGAGATGGTGCTGACAAATGTAGACCATGGAGGATAGATACCGTCAACCACATAGTAGCCCATGTAGTACTTATGTCCATTTATAGTATAGTGGCAAGGAGGAGCTTTTCCTTCAGCCAGCCTTGCAAACACCGGCGATCGTTGCAGCACATTGATGTCATTACGAGACACGGGCATGCCAAATAAAGCATGCCAAATCCAAATATCTTGTGATGCAACTAATTCAAAAATGATGGTGGGCTTCTTAACATGACCCTGTTATTGCCCTTGTAAAGCCTTCGGGCATTTCTTTCATTTCCAATTGATGCATGCAGTCAAGAGATCCAAGCAAAGCCGACCACCCTCTTGCTTCTAAGATTGCCAGGAGCCTCTCGGTGTCAGCCACAGTTGGTTCTCTCGGGTACTGAGGTAAGAACACCTCGACCATGGTAGTTGCAAACCTGACCATGGTGTCTCCGCATGTGCTCTCAGACATCCGTAGGTACTCATCCCACGAATCAGTGGCCGTGCCATATGCAAGCATCCGGAGTGCGGTCGTGCACTTTCGGTAACCAAAGAAGTGAGTCGTTCCCACGACGTCCTTCTTCCAGATGAAGTACTCATCGTAGGACCGTACACCATGGTACAAATGATCGAAGACGGTCTTGCGCATCCAAAAATGCCGACAAAAATGGTTAGTGAATAGTGCACTGGGGATAAAGTAGCCGGCATCAGTGTCAAATGCCCGCGTGCCCTATTGTGGTTGAGCGCTCGATGACCCTTGTTCGAGCCCTTCAAATTGAGAACATGCTCCTCATCACGTTCTGCGTATTCAAGGACTACATGCATCATCACCGTCTCATCGGAGTACTCCTCCTCGTCCGACGAGCCATCGGAGGACTCAACATACTGCTTCTATGTGTACTCCAAATCAGAATCCATTAATACAAACAAGAAGGGACATCTGTTTTCAAATCTGGCGATTGATCGAACATTTGTCGACCATGGTAGAGGATGGTACCTAGCGGGGCAGTCGGAGGATAGAGGGTTGAACGGAGACGGAGGAGAAGTGGCGGGGAGCCCTGCTAAATCGTCGGAGGTGACAGAGATGCGGATTTTCGGCAGGGGTGTGGCATGGTGGGCGGGGTGGTGGAGCGGTGGCGACGGCAAGAGAGAAAGAAGGAAGGTGAGAAAATGTGGAGGATGGAGTCGTGGGGTCGGGGAAGGGTTTTGGGTTGGCCTGGGGTGTCAGATTCATACGTTTCGCGTGTCCGGACTCCCGTAAAGCCCCCACTTTTGTCTCTGTTTTGCGGGAGAAATCACGTTCGGACTGACCCACAGACCGATACAGGACCGTGTTGGATGGCTTCGATGGTACGGACAGCGCGGTCCGGACGGGTGCAGGAGGTTTACTGATCCGCATTGAATATGTGATACGTATCCATCATATCTACTTTTCCAAACACTTTTGCTCTTTTGTTGGACTCTAATTTGCATGATTAGAATTAAACTAACCCGAACTGACGTTGTTTTCAGTAGAATTACCATGGTGTTGTTTTTGTACGGAAATCAAAGTTATCGGATTGACCTGAAAATTTACGAAGAATTTTTATGGGATATATAAAAATACTGATGGAAAGATATGATGGAAATATGCCCTAGAGGCAATAATAAATTTGTTATTATTTTTATATTTCCTTATTCATGATAAAGTTTTATTATTCATGCTAGAATTGTATTGACCAAAAACTTAAATACATGTGTGAATACATAAACAAATATTGTGTCCCTAGTAAGCCTCTACTAGACTAGTTCGTTAATCAAAGATGGTTAAGGTTTCCTAACCATATACATGACTTGTAATTTGATAACGGGATCACATCATTAGGAGAATGATGTGATGGACAAGACACATCCGTTAGCTTAGCATTTCATCATACAGTTTATTGCTACTGCTTTCTTGTATGTCAAGTACATATTCCTTTGACTATGAGATCATGCAACTCCCGGATACCGGAGGAATGCCATGTGTGCTATCAAACGTCACAACGTAACTGGGTGATCATAAAGATGCTCTACATGTATCTCCGAAGGTGTTTGTTGAGTTGGCATGGATCGAGATTAGGATTTGTCCCTCCAAGTATCAGAGAGGTATATCTGGGCCCTCTCGGTAATACACATCATAAGTAGCCTTGCAAGCAAAAGACTAATGAGTTAGTTAAGAGATGATGTATTATGGAACGAGTAAAGAGACTTGCCGGTAACGAGATTGAACTAGGTATAGAGATACCAACGATCGAATCTCGGGCAAGTAAAATACCGACAGACAAAGGGAATTGCGTATGTTGTCACAATGGTTTGACCGATAAAGATCTTCATAGAATATATAGGAACCAATATGGGCATCCAAGTTCTACTATTGGTTATTGACCGGAGAGGTGTCTCGGTCATTGCTACCTCTTGAGCTTGCGTTGGTTTTTCCCTTGAAGAGGAAAGGGTGATACAACAAAGTAGAGTAAGTATTTCCCTCAGTTTGAGAACCAAGGTATCAATCCAGTAGGAGATTACGCACAAATTGCCAAATATGTGCACAAACAATCAAACAAGTTGCACCCAATGCTATAAAGGGGTTGTCAATCCCTTCATAGTTATTTGCAAAAGTGAGATCTGACAGAGATAGATAAACTAGGAAAGTAAATATTTTTGGGTTTTTGGTTTATAGATTGAAAAGTAAAAGATTGCAAAACAGTAGGTCGGAAACTTATAAGATGTAAAATAGACCCCGGGGCCATAGGTTTCACTAGAGGCTTCTCTCATGATAGCAAATATTACGGTGGGTGAACAAATTATTGTCAAGCAATTGATATAAGAGCGGATAATTATGACAATATCTAAGGTAATGATCATGAATATAGGCATCACGTCTGTATCAAGTAGACCGACTCATGCCTGCATCTACTACTATTACTCCACGCATCGACCGAAACGATTCTACATCTAGAGTATTAAGTTCATAAGAACAGAGTAACGCATTAAGTAAGATGACATGATGTAGCGGAATTAACTCAAGCAATATGATGAAAATTCCAGCTTGTTATCCTCGATGGCAACAATACAATACATGTCATGTCCCCTACTATCATTGGGATTGAGCACCACAAGATTGAACCCAAAGCAAGGCACTTCTCCCATTGCAAGAAAAGCCAATCTAGTTGGCCAAACCAAACCGATAGTTCAAAGAGAATTACTAAGATATTAAATCATGCATATAAGAATTCAGAAGAGACTCAGATAATATTGATAGATAATCTAATCATAAACCCACAATTCATCAGATCTTGACAAACACACCACAAAACAATATCACATCGGATAGATCTCCAAGAACATCGAAGACAACATGATATTGAGGATCAAAGAGAGAGAAGAAGCCATCTAGCTACTAGCTATGGACCCGTAGGTATGTGGTAAACTACTCACACTTCATCGGAAGGGCAATTGTGATGATGTAGATGCCCTCCATGGTCGAATCCCCCTTCGGAAGAGTACCGAAAAAGGCCTCCAGATGGGATCTCGTGAGAACAGAAGGTTACGGCGGCGAAACAGTGGTTTCGATGGATGTTCTGACGTTTCTTGAATATTTGGGAATTTATAGGTGGAAGAAGTAGGTTAGGGGGGTCTTGGGGGCCCAGAAGGTAGGGGGCGCCCTACCCCCCAGGGCGCGTCCTCCACCCTTGTGGCCGCCTCGAGTCTCCCCTGGTGTGTACTCCAAGTCCTCTGGATGTCTTCTGGTCCAAGAAAAAATCCTTGTAAAGTTTTGTTCCGTTTGGACTCCTTTTGATATTTCTTTTCTGCGAAACTCAAAAACAAGGAAAAAACAGAAACTGGCAGTGGGCTCTGGTTTATAGGTTAGTTCCAAAAGTCATATAAAATAGCATATTAATGCATATAAAACATCCAAAACTGATAATATAATAGCATGGAACAATAAAAAATTATAGATACATTGGAGACGTATCAGTCATGTCTACATAGTTGTCGAACCCGTAGGGTCTGCACGCTCAACGTTCGATGACGATATAGTATTATATGAGTTATGTGATTTGGTGACCGAATATTGTTCGGAGTCCCGGATGAGATCATGAACATGACGAGGAGTCTTGAAATGGTAAAGAGGTAAAGATTGATATATAGGACGATGTTATTCGGACATCAGAAGTTTTTCGGAGGGTACGTGGTACTTACCGGGTTAACGAAAGGAGTTTTGGGCATCCCCGGCAAAGTTATGGGCCTTATGGGCCAAGTAAGGGAACACACCAGCCCACAAGGGGATGGTGCGCTCTCCATAGAGGCCGACCCTATGGGGAGGGAAAGGAAAGGGTGGAGGAAAAGAAAGTGTGGAGTTGGACTCCCCGGGAAGTGTTTCGTAGTGCTTAGGCGAAGCCCCGCAAAGATCGCATCACCATCACCATCACCAAGCCGTTGTGCTGTCGGAACTCATCTACTACCTTGCCATCTTGTTGGATCAAGAAGGCGTGGATGTCACCGAGCTGAGCGCATGCTAAACGCGGAGGTGTCGTATGTTCAGTACTCGATCGGTTGGATCGCGAAGAAAGTTTGACTACATCAACCGCATTGTCAAACGCTTTCGCTTACGGTCTACGAGGGTACGTAGACACACTCTCTCCCTCATTGCTATGCATCTCCATGGATAGATCATTGCGTGTGTGTAGAATTTTTATTTGTTTTCCAAGCAACATTTCCTAACAGTGGCATCATGAGCCAGGTCTATGCATAGATGATATGCATTAGTAGAACACAAAGAGTTGTGGGTGGTGATCGTCACACTGTTTACCACCAACGTCGTAGTTTGATTCGGCGGTATCGTAAGATGAAGCGGCCCGGACCAACCTTACATGTCCACGTACATGAGACCGGTTCCACCGACAGACATGCAACTTGTTTTGCATAAAGGTGGTTGGTGGGTGTCTGTTTCTCCTACTTTAGTTGAATCAAATTTGACTACGGCCGATCCTTGAAGAAGGTTAAAATAGCAAACTTGATAAATCACCTGTCGGGGTATAACCACGACCACCTATGGGACAGAGGTCCCTTTTGGTTTGGAAAGGGGATGGGCACGTTGCACAAAGAGTAGAGTAGCGTCGAGCAGCGCGTCGGGGAGCGCACGAGCAATTTTACCCAGGTTCGGGCCGCCGCGAGGCATAAAACCCTACTCCTGCTTTGGTGGACTGATGGTGGGAATGGTGAAAAATGGTCACGCCACTCTTGCCCGGCAAGGTTGCCTCGGGGTGAGAGTGGACGCGCGTATGGGTGTGTGCGGGTTTGAATGGCCGAATCCCTTTTATGGTTGCCATGAGCCTCCTTTTATAGGTTAAGGGGTCACCATAGTGGCAAATCAGTCTTTCTAGGCTGATTAGATAGCAAACAGTGCTATCATACCTAACTCTGTAGCTGACAGAGCGCATTTAATGCACCGCTTAGTGTCACATCATAGCTCGTCCGGCAATCCTTGCCGGACTCGTCTTGCCAGCTGCACTCTTGTTTGCTTGACACGTCTCTCGACGGGTGTCATTTGGTGGTTATCGTGCTAGGAAATGGCTGCCACGTATCCAGAGGCGACCACTAAGCCATCTTAGAGCTTGACACCGCACTGATTGGCGATGGGCGTTATTGTGCGATGGATTTTTACCTCTGCATGCCTCGGCAAGCCTGCCGGGGTGATCCCGGTGACTTGCTGTCGGGCAAATCCGGCTCCCCGCCAGGCTCACCTACCCGGCAAGGATGGTTTCCCTTCTGTTGGCGTCTTGCACCTTGGTTGTCTTGATCTCGTTTCCCAGCTTGCTGATTCATCAAGGGGCTGATCTCTTCGTGTCTTGGTCCGGTACTTGACGCTGCAAACTTGCCCTCGAGCCTATGCATAGTTTGGTGTAACTGGCCCAGGGTCTGTTGCACCGATAGAAGCCCCCAAGCCTGGCATGGTCGCGCCGCTGGGCATCGCCGGGGTAGGTTCTAACTAGTGCACAGGCAAGGGTGAGTGCTTCCTTTGCTTCTTTATTAACTTTGAGCTTGGGCCGGTTTCCGCTTCCTCCGCGCGTTTCGTAATGCCAATGCCGATGGGGCCATCCCTGTAATGGCCCGTGAATGACTTTAATGCATGGGCTGGTAACTGCCAATCCACTCTTCCCACCACGCCCTTATCCTGAGTCACATATGTTGCATGCATCAAGTGGGGTAGGTAACCGGAGGCACGCGGTGCGGAAGAGAGTCAAGGCGAGGGCCTGGCTTCCTTGGATTGGTGGAGGAGGATGGATGTTACCCGCCCGGGAATCATGTTGGGGATTGTTGCAGAAATCAAAAAAATTCTACGCATCACCAAGATCAATCTATGGAGAAACTAGCAACGAGAGAGGGGAGTGCATCTTCATACCCTTGAAGATCGCAAAACGGAAGCGTTACTAGAACGCGGTTGGTGGAGTCGTACACGCAACGATTCTGATCACGGTCGATTCCGATCTAAGCGCCGAACCACGGTGCCTCCGCGTTCAACACACGTGCAGCCCAGGGACTTCTCCTCCTTCTTGATCCATAAAGGGGGGAGGAGAAGTTGAGGGAGAACTCCAGCAGCATGACGGCGTGGTGGTGGAGCAAGCGGGACTCCGGCAGAGCTTCGCCAAACCTACGGAGGAGGATATGGTGTTGGGAGGGGGAAGGGCTGTGCCAGGCCAAAGGTGCGGCTACCCTCTCCCCCCTCCACTATATATAGGGGCAAGGGAGAGGGGGCGGCCCCCTCAGATCCCATCTAAGGGGGGGGCAGCCAGGGAGAGGGGGCTTGCCCCCCAAGCCAAGGGGGCGCCCCCCTTAGGGTTTCCCCTCAACCCTAGGCGCATGAGCCCTAGTAAGGGATGGCGCCCAGCCCACTTAGGGGCTGGTTCCCCTCCATATACAGCCCATAGGGCCCTCCGGGGCAGGTGGACCCTCCTGGTGGACCCCCAGAACCCCTTCGGTGGCCCCGGTACAATACCGGCAAAACCCCCGAACACTTCCGGTGATCGTATGAGGACTTCCCATATATAAATCTTCACCTCCGGAACATTCCAGAACTCCTCGTGACGTCCGAGATCTCATCCGGGACTCCGAAAAACCTTCAGTTAACTGCTTACTATTCTCACTACAACTCTAGCGTCACCGAACCTTAAGTGTGTATACCCTACGGGTTCGGGAGACATGTAGACATGACCGAGACATCTCTCCGGCCAATAACTAACAGCGGGATCTGTATACCCAGGTTAGCTCCCGCATGTTCCACGATGATCTCATCGGATGAACCACGACGTCGGGGATTCAATCAACCCCGTATGCAATTCCCTTTGTCTACCGGTATGGTACTTGCCCGAGATTTGATCGTTGGTATCTCTATACCTTATTCAATCTCGGTACCGGCAAGTCTCTTTACTCGTTCCGTAACACATCATATCGTGACCAATTCCTTAGTCACATTGAGCTCGTTATGATGATGTTTTATCAAGTGGGCCCAGAGATACCTCTCCGTCACACGGAGTGACAAATTCCAGTCTCGATTCGTTCCAACCCAACAAACACTTTTGGGGATACCCGCAGTGTACCTTTATAGCCACCCAGTTACGTTGTGACATTTGTCACACCCAAAGCACTCCTACGGTATCCGGGAGTTGCACAATCTCATGGTCTAAGGAACTTATACTTGACATTAGAAAAGCTTTAGCAGACGAACTACACGATCTTGTGCTATGCTTAGGATTGGGTCTTGTCCATCACATCATTCTCCTAATGACGTGATCCCGTTATCAACGACATCCAATGTCCATGGTCAGGAAACTGTAACCATCTATTGATCAACGAGCTAGTCAACTAGAGGCTCACTAGGGACATGTTGTGGTCTATGTATTCACACATGTATTACGATTTCCGGATAATACAATTATAGCATGAACAATAGACAATTATCATGAACAAGGAAATATAGTAATAACAATTTTATTATTGCTTCTAGGGCATATTTCCAACAGTCTCCCACTTGCACTAGAGTCAATAATCTAGTTACATTGTGATGAATCGAACACCCATAGAGTTCTGGTGTTGATCATGTTTTGCTCGTGGAAGAGGTTTAGTCAACGGATCTGCGACATTGAGATCCGTATGTACTTTACAAATATCTATGTCTCCATCTTGAATATAACCACGAATGGAGTTGAAACGGCGCTTGATGTGCTTGGTCTTCTTGTGAAACCTGGGCTCCTTGTCAATGGCAATAGCTCCAGTGTTGTCATAGAAGAGAGTCATCGGGCCCGACGCGCTTGGAATAACTCCTAGGTCGGTGATGAACTCCTTCATCCAGACTCCTTCATGTGCTGCTTCGGAAGCAGCTATATACTCCACTTCACACGATGCTGCCACGACGCTTTGCTTGCAACTGCACCAACTGACTGCCCCATCATTCAAAATATACACGTATCTGGTTTGTGACTTGGAGTCATCCGGATCTGTGTCGAAGCTAGCATCAATGTAACCCTTTACGATGAGCTCTTCGTCACCTCCATAAACGAGAAACATATCCTTAGTCCTTTTCAGGTACTTCAGGATGTTATTGATCGCTGTCCAGTGTTCCATTCCGGGATCACTTTGGTACCTCCCCACCACACTTATGGCAAGGTTCACATCAGGTCTGGTACACATCATGACATACATAATAGAACATATGGCTGAGGCATAGGGGATGACACTCATCTTTTCTCTATCCTCTGCCGAGGTCAGGCATTGAGTTGTGCTCAATATCACACCTTGCAATACGGGCAAGAACCCCTTCTTGGACTGATCCATATTGAACTTCTTCAATATCTTGTCAAGGTATGTGCTTTGTGAAAGAGTAATGAGGCGTCTCGATCTATCTCTATAGATCTTGATGCCTAATATGTAAGCAGCTTCTCCAAGGTCCTTGAGGGAGTCCTGGATTGAGGGGTCCTCATGTGGCCAGATAACTCGTGGTGGGCCGGACTGGTGGGCCGTGAAGATCATTGTTGAAGATCGTCTCTCGTATCCGGATAGTACTCATGTATTAATATAATGGCAGGTTTTAGGTTCGGGTGTAATTTTTCCTTCCTCAGCAAGATGGCTATGTACAAACCCTAGGCCCCTGTGATGCATATATAAACTGGAGGGCTTAGTCCGTAGAGGTTAATAGAGAATCATAACATCCTCATAGGCTAGACTTTAGGGTTTAGCCATTACGATCTCGAGGTATATCAACTCTTGTAATCTTATTCATCCATATTAATATAGCAGGAAGTAGGGTATTACCTTGATCGAGAGGGCCCGAACTTGGGTAAACATCGTGTCCCCAGTTTCCTGTTACCGTCAATCCTCACACGCATAGTTCGGGACCCCCTACCCGAGATCCGCCGGTTTTGACACCGACATTGGTGCTTTCATTGAGAGTTCCACTATGTCGTCGACCAAAGGACTGATGGATCGCGTCATCAACCACGACGGCAACACCGAGGGAATTTCCCCTCCCAGATAGCTTTTTGTGTTCGGTGGCTTCATGCTCCGTGCTAACACTGAAGGCCACCTCGAGCAGGTTGAGAGCTACGTCCCTGGCCATCAAGTCAGGTTTGGAAGCTTAAACTACGTCGCTGATATCCGCGGAGACTTGATCTTCGACGGATTCGAGCCCACGGCAACCTCTCCCAGCCATCATGATGAACACGACCTAACTCTGTCATCGGATCAGGAAATAGCACATGTAACAGTTCTGGCCCTAGATCCGGAACAGATCGCGTCACCCGAGGACGGGAAGCTCAACCCCGCCTCGGAAGCCACAGACTTAACGGCGTTGGAGCCGCACACGGACCCAACTTCGAGCGGGGTCTGTGTTACCGGAACTACGGACTCGTCTCTTGCCTTAGGTTCCGAATCATGCGCATCCGCGCCCTTCAAGCTCGATCAGGCGTCTATCGCCGAATTCAGCGCTGCAGACATCTTCCGGCACTCACCTTTTGGCGATGTGCTGAATGAAGGAAATATGCCCTAGAGGAAATAATAAAGTTATTATTTATTTCCTTATATCATGATAAATGTTTATTATTCATGCTAGAATTGTATTAACCGGAAACTTAGTACATGTGTGAATACATAGACAAAACAGAGTGTCCCTAGTATGCCTCTACTAGACTAGCTCATTGATCAAAGATGGTTATGTTTCCTAGCCATATACATGAGTTGTCATTTGATCAATGGGATCACATCATTAGGAGAATGATGTGATGGACAAGACCCGTCCGTTAGCTTAGCACTATGATCGTTTAGTTTTACTGTTATTGCTTTCTTCATGACTTATACATGTTCCTATGACCATGGGATTATGCAACTCCCGAATATGGGAGGAACACCTTGTGTGCTATCAAACGTCACAACGTAACTGGGTGATTATAAAGATGCTCTACGGGTGTTTCCGAAGGTGTTCGTGATGTTGGCATGGATCAAGAATAGAATTTGTCACTCCGAGTGTCGGAGAGGTATCTCTGGGCCCTCTCGGTAATACACATCATAATAAGCCTTGCAAGCAAATGACTAATGAGTTAGTCACGAGACGATGTATTACGGAACGAGTAAAGAGACTTGCCGGTAACGAGATTAACTAGGTATGGTGATACCGACGATCGAATCTCGGGCAAGTAACATACCGATGACAAAGGGAACAACGTATGTTGTTATGCGGTTTGACCGATAAAGATCTTCGTAAAATATGTAGGAACCAATATGAGCATCCAGGTTCCGCTATTGGTTATTGACCGGAGATGTGTCTCGATCATGTCTACATAGTTCTCGAACCCGTAGGGTCCGCACGCTTAACGTTTGATGACGATCGGTATTATGAGTTTATGAGTTTTGATGTACCAAAGGTAGTTTGGAGTCCCGGATGAGAACACGGACATGATGAGAGTCTTGGAATGTCCGAGACGTAAAGATCGATATATTGGATGACTATATTCGGACATCGGAAAGGTTCCGAGTGATTCGGGTATTTTTCGGAGTACTGGAGAGTTACGGGAATTCGCCAGGGAGCATATGTGCCTTATTGGGCTTTAGGGGAAAAGAGAGAGAGGAGGTTGCGCGCCCCCAAGGCTTAGTATGAATTGGACTAGGGGGAGGGGTAGCGCCCCCTCCTTCCTTCTCTTCTCTTTTCCCTTTCCTTCTCTTCTACTCCTACTACTTGGAAGGGTTCCTAGTTCTACTAGGAAAGGGGGAATCCTACTCCCGGTGGGAGTAGGACTCCCCAGGGCACGCCATAGTAGAGGGCCGGCCCTCCCCCTCCTCCACTCCTTTATATACGGGGGTGGGGGGCACCCCATAGACAAAACAAGTTGATCATTGATCCATTAGCCGTGTGCGGTGCCCCCTACACAGAAACACACCTCGGTCATACTGTTGCACTGCTTAGATGAAGCCCTGCGCCGGTAGCTTCACCATCTCCGTCACCACGCCGTCGTGCTGACGAAACTCTCCCGTGAAGCTCAACTGGATCAAGAGCTCGTGGGACGTCATCAAGCTGAACGTGTGCTGAATGCGGAGGTGCCGTACGTTCGGTGCTTGATCGGTCGAATCGCGAAGACGTTTTACTACATCAATCGCGTCACTAGACGCTTCCGCTTTCGGTCTACGAGGGTACATAGACACACTCTCCCCTCTCGTTGCTATGCATCTAGTAGATAGATCTTGCGTGATCGTAGGAAAATTTTGAAATACTATGTTCCCCAACAGTGGCATCATGAGCCAGGTCTATGCGTAGATGATATGCACGAGTAGAACACAAGTGAGTTTTGGACGATACTAGTTATACTGCTTACCAGCATGTCATACTTTGATTCGACGATATTGTTGGATGAAGCGGCCCGGACCGACATTACATGTACGCTTACGCGAGACTGGTTCTACCGACATGCTTCGTTCACAGGTGGCTGGCGGGTGTCAGTTTCTCCAACTTTAGTTGAATCGAGTGTGGCTACGCCCGGTCCTTGTGAAGGTTAAAACAACACATACTTGACGAAAAATCGTTGTGGTTTTGTATGCGTAGGTAAGAACGGTTCTTGCTAAGCCCATAGCAGCCACGTAAAACATGCAACAACAAAGTAGAGGACGTCTAACTTGTTTTGCAGGGCATGCTGTGATGTGATATGGTCAAGACATGATGAGTTATACGTTATTGTCTGAGATGATCATGTTTTGTAAAGTTATCGGCAACTGGCAGGAGCCATATAGTTGTCGCTTTATTGTATGAAATACAATCGCCATGTAATTGCTTTACTTTATCACTAAGCGATAGCGATAGCGATAGTCGTGGAAGCAATAGTTGGCGAGACGACAATGATGCTACGATGGAGATCAAGGTGTCGCGCCGGTGACGATGGTGATCATGATGGTGCCTTGGAGATGGAGATCAAAAGCACAAGATGATGATGGCCATATCATGTCACATATTTTGATTGCATGTGATGTTTATCTTATTATACTTCTTATTTTTCTTAGAATGACGGTAGCATTATAAGATGATCCCTTACAAAATTTCAAGGTACAAGTGTTCTCCCTGAGTATGCACCGTTGCGAAAGTTCGTCGTGCCGAGACACCACGTGATGATCGGGTGTGATAAGCTCTACGTTCAAATACAACGGGTGTAAGACAGTTTTGCACATGCAGAATACTCATGTTATACTTGACGAGCCTAGCATGTACAGACATGGCCTCGGAACATAGGAGATCGAAAGGTCGAGCGTCAATCATATAGTAGATATGATCTACATAAGATGTTCACCATTGAAAACTACTCCATCTCACGTGATGATCGGACATGGTTTAGTTGATTTGGATCACGTGATCATTTAGATGACTAGAGGGATGTCTATCTAAGTGGGAGTTCTTAAGTAATATGATTAATTGAACTTTAATTTATCATGAACTTAGTCCTGGTAGTATTAGCATATCTATGTTGTAGATCAATAGCCCGCGATGTAGCTCCCCGTTTGTTTTTATATGTTCCTAGAGAAAACTAAGTTGAAAGATGTTAGTAGCAATGATGCAGACTTGTTCCGTGATCTGAGTATTTTCCTCATTGCTGCACAGAAGAATTATGTCCTTTATGCACCGCTGGGTGACAGACCTATTGCAGGAGCAGATGCAGACGTTATGAATGTTTTGACAAAAGCTCGGTATGATGACTACTTGATAGTTTAGTGCACCATGCTTTACGGCTTAGAACCGGGACTTAAAAAATGTTTTGAATGCCACGGAGCATATAAGATGTTCCTAAGAGTTTAAATTGGTATTTCATACTCATGCCCGTATCAAGAGGTATGAGACCTCTGCCAGTACTTTGCCCACAAGATGGAGGAGAATAGCTCAACCAGTGAGCATGTGCTCAGATTGTCTGGGTACTACAATTGCTTGAATCAAGTGAGAGTTAATCTTCCAGATATGATAGTAATTGACAAAGTTCTCTAAGTCACTATCTCCAAGTTACTAGAACTTCGTGATGAACTATAATATACAAGGGATGACAAAAGTAATTCCCGAGCTCTTCACGATGCTGAAATCGGCGAAGGTAGAAATCAAGAAAGAGCATCAAGTGTTGATGGTTAACAAGACCACTTGTTTCAAGTAAAGGGCAAAGGGGTAAAAGGGGAACTTCAATAAGAATGCCAAGCAAGTTGTCACTCCCGTGAAGAAACCCAAAGCTAAACTCAAGCCTGAAACTAAGTGCTTCTACTGCAAAGGAAATGGTCACTGGAAGTGGAACTACCCTAGATACTTGGCGGATAAGAAGGATGGCAAAGTGAACAAAGGTATATTTAATATACAGATTATTGATGTGTACTTTACTAGTGTTCATAGCAACCCCTGGGTATTTGATACCAGTTCAGTTGCTAAAATTAGTAACTCGAAACGAGAGTTGCAGAATGAACAGAGACTAGTTAAAAGGTGAAGTGACGATGTGTGTTGTAAGTGGTTCCAAGATTGATATGATCATCATTGCACACTCCCTATACTTTCGGGATTAGTGTAAAACCTAAATAAATGTTATTTGGCATTTGCATTGAGCATGAATATGATTTGATCATGTTTGTTGCAATACAATTATTCATTTAAAGTCATAGAATAATTGTTATTCTGTTTACATGAATAAAGCCTTCGATGGTCATACACCCAATGAAAATAGTTTGTTGGATCTCAATCGTAGTGATACACATATTCATAATATTGAAGCCAAAAGATGCAAGGTTAATAATGATAGTACAACTTATTTTTTGGCACTGCCGTTTAGGTCATATTGGTGTAAAGCGCATGAAGAAACTCCATTATGATGGACTTTTGGAATCACTTGATTATGAATCACTTGGTGCTTGCGAACCATGCCTCATGGGCAAGATGACTAAAACTCAATTCTCTGGAACAATGGAGCGAGCAACTGGTTTGTTGGAAATCATACATACTGATGTATGTGGACCAATGAATGTTAAGGCTCGCGGCGGGTATCGTTATTTTCTAACCTTTACTGATGATTTGAGCAGATATGGGTATATCTACTTGATGAAACACAAGTCTAAAATGAAAGAAATATGCCCTAGAGGCAATAATAAAGTTATTATTTATTTCCTTATATCATGATAAATGTTTATTATTCATGCTAGAATTGTATTAACTGGAAACTTAGTACATGTGTGAATACATAGACAAAACAGAGTGTCCCTAGTATGCCTCTACTAGACTAGCTCATTGATCAAAGATGGTTATGTTTCCTAGCCATAGACATGAGTTGTCATTTGATCAACGGGGTCACATCATTAGGAGAATGATGTGATGGACAAGACCCATCTGTTAGCTTAGCACTATGATCGTTTAGTTTTACTGCTATTGCTTTCTTCATGACTTATACATGTTCCTATGACTATGAGATTATGCAACTCCCGAATACCGGAGGAACACCCTGTGTGCTATCAAATGTCACAACGTAACTGGGTGATTATAAAGATGCTCTACAGGTGTCTCCGAAGGTGTTCGTGGTGTTGGCATAGATCAAGAATAGGATTTGTCACTCCGAGTGTCGGAGAGGTATCTCTGGGCCCTCCCGGTAATGCACATCATAATAAGCCTTGCAAGCAAATGACTAATGAGTTAGTCACGAGATGATGTATTATGGAACGAGTAAAGAGACTTGCCGGTAACGAGATTGAACTAGGTATGAGGATACCGACGATCGAATCTCGGGCAAGTAACATACCGATGACAAAGGGAACAACATATGTTGTTATGCGGTTCGACCGATAAAGATCTTCGTAGAATATGTAGGAGCCAATATGGGCATCCAGGTTCCCGTATTGGTTATTGACCGGAGAGATGTCTCGGTCATGTCTACATAGTTCTCGAACCCGTAGGGTCCGCACGCTTAACATTTCGTTGACGATATAGTATTGAATGAGTTATGTATGTTGGTGACCGAATGTTGTTCGGTGTCGCGGATGAAATCACAGACATGATGAGGAGCTCCGGAGGTAAAAAATGATATATAGGATGATATGGTTCGGCCAAGGGGTCAAGCCCACAGGGCATTAAGTTGGTGCAAAAGGTGTTTTGCGGAGGCCAGGGGGCCAAATGCCGAAGACCCTGGCGTCTGGGGGCCAGACGCCGAGGCCCATGGCGTCTGGGCCAGACGCCAAGGGTTGCGGCGTTTGGTCTTGGAGTCCGAGTGGGACTCTTGCCTTTCGGGAAAACCGACTTTGAGGAGGCTTTTGCTCCAAGTTACGACCCCAGGGCTCAACATATAAATAGAGGGGCGGGGCTAGCACCTGGAACACATCAAGATACACCAAGCCGTGTGCCGGCAACCGCGACCCTCTAGTTTATCCTCCGTCTAGTTTCTGTAGTGCTTGGCGAAGCCCTGCAGAGATTGTTCTTCATCAACAACCATCACTGTGCCGTCGTGCTACCAGAACTCATCTACTACTTTGCCCGTCTTGCTGGATCAAGAAGGCGAGGACGTCATCGAGCTGAACGTGTGCTGAACGCGGAGGTGCCATACGTTCGGTACTAGATCGGGACGGATCGTGAAGGTGCATGACTACATCAACCGCATTGATAAACGCTTTCGCTTTCGGTCTACGAGGGTACGTAGACACACTCTCCCCTCTCGTTGCTATGCATCTAGTAGATAGATCTTGCGTGTTCGTAGGATTTTTTTTTTTGAAATACTACGTTCCCCAACATGAAACATTTGAAAAGTTCAAATAATTTCAGAGTAAAGTAGAGAATCACCGTACCAAGAAAAATTAAGTTTCTACGATCTGATTGCGGAGGTGAATATTTGAGTTACGAGTTTGGTCTTCATTTAAAACAATGTGGAATAGTTTCACAGCTCACGCCACCCGGAACACCACAGCGTAATGGTGTGTCCGGACGTCGTAACCGTACTTTATTAGATATGGTGCGATCTATGATGTCTCTTACCGATTTACCACTATCGTTTTGGGTTGTGCATTAGAGACAGATGCATTCACGTTAAATAAGGGCACCATCTAAATCCGTTGAGACGACGCCTTATGAACTGTGGTTGTGCAAGAAACCAAAGTTGTTATTTCTTAAAGTTTGGGGCAGCGATGCTTATGTGAAAAGGTTTCAACCTGATAAGCTCGAACCCAAATCGGAGAAATGTGTCTTCATAGGATACCCAAAGGAAACAGTTGGGTACACCTTCTATCACACATCCAAAGGCAAGATATTCGTTGCTAAAAATGGATACTTTCTAGAGAAGGAGTTTCTCTTGAAAGAAGTGAGTGGGAGGAAAATGGAACTTAATGAGGTAATTGTATCTTCTCTCGAATTGGAAAGTAGTACATCACAGAAACCAGTTCTAGTGATTCCTTCACCAATCAGCGAGGAAAATGGAACTTAATGAGGTAATTGTATCTTCTCGAATTGGGTGTTAATCACATGGCGATGTGAACTAGATTGTTGACTCTAGTAAACACTTTGGGTGTTAGTCACATGGTGATGTGAACTATTGGTGTTAATCACATGGTGATGTGATCTAGATTATTGACTCTAGTGCAAGTGGGAGACTGAAGGAAATATGCCCTAGAGGCAATAATAAAGTTATTATTTATTTCCTTATATCATGATAAATGTTTATTATTCATGCTAGAATTGTATTAACCGGAAACTTAGTACATGTGTGAATACATAGACAAAACAGAGTGTCCCTAGTATGCCTCTACTAGACTAGCTCATTGATCAAAGATGGTTATGTTTCCTAGCCATAGACATGAGTTGTCATTTGATCAACGTGATCACATCATTAGGAGAATGATGTGATGGACAAGACCCATCCGTTAGCTTAGCACTATGATCGTTTAGTTTTACTGCTATTGCTTTCTTCATGACTTATACATGTTCATATGACTATGAGATTATGCAACTCCCGAATACGGGAGGAACACCTTGTGTGCTATCAAATGTCACAACATAACCGGGTGATTATAAAGATGCTCTACAGGTGTCTCCGAAGGTGTTCGTGATGTTGGCATAGATCAAGAATAGGATTTGTCACTCCGAGTGTCGCAGAGGTATCTCTGGGCCCTCTCGGTAATACACATCATAAGAAGCCTTGCAAGCAAATGACTAATGAGTTAGTCACGAGACGATGTATTACGGAACGAGTAAAGCGACTTGCCGGTAACGAGATTAACTAGGTATGGTGATACCGACGATCGAATCTCGGGCAAGTAACATACCGATGACAAAGGGAACAACGTATGTTGTTATGTGGTTTGACAGATAAAGATCTTCGTAGAATATGTAGGAACCAATATGAGCATCCAGGTTCCGCTAATGGTTATTGACCGGAGATGTGTCTCGGTCATGTCTACATAGTTCTCGAACCCATAGGGTCCGCACGCTTAACGTTTGATGACGATCGGTATTATGAGTTTATGAGTTTTGATGTACCGAAGGTAGTTTGGAGTACCGGATGAGATCATGGACATGACTAGGAGTCTTGGAATGTCCGAGAGGTAAAGATCGATATATTGGACGACTATATTCGGACATCGGAAAGGTTCCGAGTGATTCGGGTATTTTTCGGAGTACCGGAGAGTTACGGGAATTCGCCGGGGAGCATATGGGCCTTATTGGGCTTTAGGGGAAAAGGGAGAGAGGAGGCTGCGCCCCCCAAGGTTTAGTCCGAATTGGACTAGGGGGAGGGGCAGCGCCCCCTCCTTCCTTCTCTTCTCTTTTCCCTTTCCTTCTCTCCTACTCCTACTACTTGGAAGGGCTCCTACTTCTACTAGGAAAGGGGGAATCCTACTCTCGGTGGGAGTAGGACTCCACAGGGTGCGCCATAGTAGAGGGCCGGCCCTCCCCCTCCTCCACTCCTTTATATACGGGGGTGGGGGGCACCCCATAGACAAAACAAGTTGATCATTGATCTTTTAGCCGTGTGCGGTGCCCCCTCCACAGAAAAGCACCTCGGTCATACCGCTGCAGTGCTTAGACGAAGCCCTGCACCGGTAGCTTCATCATCTCCGTCACCATGGCGTCGTGCTGATGAAACTCTCCCGTGAAGCTCAACTGGATCAAGAGCTCGTGGGACATCATCAAGCTGAACGTGTGCTGAATGCGGAGGTGTCGTACGTTCGGTGCTCGATTGGTCGAATCACGAAGACGTTTGACTACATCAACCGCGTCACTAGACGCTCCCGCTTTCGATCTACGAGGGTACGTAGACACACTCTCCCCTCTCGTTGCTATACATCTAGTAGATAGATCTTGTGTGATCGTAAGAAATTTTTGAAATACTACGTTCCCCAACAGTGAATTCATTAAAATCTCTCTCCTTAGATGAGGACACACAACCGAATTATATCCGGTTCGAACTGGAGGCTGATGAATTTTGCTCCCCACCCACCACCCACTTGGTAGCCACGGCCTAAGATCTAACCGATCTACTTGACTAGGCTTTCGAAGACTTCGAAGGGATGGACCTCAAAGCGGAAGCAGATCTAGACCAAAACCGACCCGTAACCGGGCGATGGACAACTACGTCTTCATACGATGTGTACATGGTGGATGCATCTAAGGAGAAGGAGGGCGACATCGAAAACGGTCCCGCAAAGGACAAGCCTGTCGAAGAACCTCCCAAATGTCGGCGTCCAAGGCGCCGAACTAAATCCCGTAAAGGAAAAGATAGCAACATTGTCACCACCGATGGTGACAGTCCGGATCAAGCCGAAGACCCCGCAGACCCAGCGATGGAGCATGACGAGCGAGAGGACGGTGAACATAGTCTGAAAGCGCTGTACGATGACAGCGATGCCGAAGACAGTAATTATGAACCTGTCTCCGAAGAGGATGTTAGCCTGGGCGATGACGAATACATCGTCCCAGAAGAACCCTTAGAACAAAAGCGCTTCCATCGGAGGCTTATTGCCACCGCAAGGAGCCTGAAAAAGCAGCAGAGACGGCTTCGAGCCGCACAGGACACGCTCAATGATAGATGGAACAAAGTGCTAGACGCTGAGCAAAAACATGGCTACAATCACCAAACCAAAGGCTATCCTAAGCGTAAACTGCTGCCCGAATTCGACGACGAGGCCACTGCGCCTATACCGCCGAAGAATAACACCGCTGATAAGCCGGACCGACCACCTCGTGGATGGGACAGAGTGGATAGCAACAGCGTACACAAGCCTGCGCCCCCACCTCGTAAAGGAAAGGAGGATGCGGCTCAGGCCCAGAAACATGATCTGCGTGAGGACCTGAACAAAAAGGCTGGCAAGACCAGATCCATCTATGAATCTAGGGACCGTGCTCCCGCACAGGATGACGGCTATCAAGCCAATCACGCCGGTCATGTACCAGTTCGGGGTCAATACCGAATATCACAACCATCGGACATACGCCATGATATAGCAAAATACAGAGGCACCGCACACCCTCTGTGCTTCACCGATGAGGTCTGAATCACGATTTTCTAGAAGGGTTTAAACCCGTGAACATCGAGGCGTACGATGGAACGACGGATCATGCCGTGTGGATAGAAGACTTCATCCTTCACATCCACATGGCTCGCGAAGATGATCTCCACACCATTAAATACATATCCCTCAAGCTGAAAGGACCAGCTCGGCACTGGCTAAACAACCTCACAGAGAACTCCATTGGGAGTTGGGAAGAACTTGAGGATGCTTTTCAGACCAAGTTTCAAGGGACCTATGTCCGCCCCCCGGATGCTGACGATCTAAGTCACATCATCCAACAACCCGGGGAGTCAGCCCGCAAGCTTTGGAATCGTTTTCTCACTAAGAAGAACCAAATCATCGACTGTCCGGACGCCGAAGCCTTAGCGGACTTCAAGCACAGTGTCTGGGACGAATGGCTAGCCGAGCACCTCGGACAGGAAAAGCCAAGGACAATGTCAGCCCTAACTACACTAATGACCCGCTTTTGCACGGGCGAAGACAACTGTTTAGCTCGTAGCAGCACCAGCGACCCTGGAACATCTGAAGTCAGGTACGGCAATGGAAAGCCACGATGAAACAAAAACAAACATCGAAATAATGCTGGAAGCCCAGATGATACAACAATAAATGCCGTATTCAGCGGCTCCAGACCCGGTCAACGGAAGAAGCCATTTAAAGGCAACAAAGATGGTCCATCTAGCCTGGACAAAATATTAGATAGGCCCTGCCAAATCCATGGCACCCAAGAAAAACCTGCAAACCATACCAACCGTAATTGTTGGGTTTTCGAGCAGGCCGGCAAGCTCAATGCTGAACACAAGGGGAAGGGACCTCAGAGCGAAGACGAGGATGAACCTTGCCAGCCGAATACAGGGGGACAGAAGAAATTTCCACCGGAGATCAAAACAGTGAACATGATATATGCCACTCATATCCCAAAGAGGGAGCGCAAGCGCGCACTCCGAGATGTCTACGCCGTCGAGCCTGTTGCCCCCAAATTCAACCCATGGTCGGCTTGTCTGATCACTTTCGATCGCAGGGATCACCCGACTAGTATCCGTCATGGGGGTTCAACTGCCCTAGTGCTCGACCCAATAATCGATGGATACCATCTCACCCGAGTCCTTATGGACGGCGACAACAGTCTCAATCTGATATATCAGGACACTGTCCGCAAGATGGGGATCGACCCGTCAAGAATAAAGCCAAGCATCACGACCTTTAAAGGAGTGATATCGGGCGTAGAAGCCTGATGCACGGGCTCTTTAACATTGGTGGTCGTATTCAGCTCTCCTGATAACTTTCGAAGCGAAGAGTTAATCTTCGACATAGCTCCGTTCCGAAGTGGATATCATGCACTACTCGAAAGAACGGCCTTTGCCCGCTTTAATGCAATCCCGCATACGCCCCAGTGCGGTAGGTCAGATGAACCTGAGCTAGATTAGCAGCTACACCCCATCGACTGCCCCATAAGGTGATAGCATATGTGCCTCGGGTACATAATGCCCTCAAAATCCCTTGGGCGACGCTGGGGGCACACTGCATATAGTCCATAGTTCGGCTCGACCCTATTCGGACTCTAAAATTATCTTTTAAGGTTCACTAAATGAATCAGTCTTGTTTATGGCCACATTGGATCTCTTTTCTTTTCCAGCTTTCTTTTTTTCTTTTCTTTTTTACAGATGGCCATCACACTCCCCCCTTCAAGGACACATTATAGAGGAGGAAACGACGCAGACGTGCAACAGGGACCCGCGCTAAGTTTTTTTTAGATTAAGACCCTGTGTAAACCTTTTTCTCTTTCTTGTTTTATACCTTTCTGGCATGTAAAATGTCCAAGAAAGTCATCGGCATTATCTGTAAGCTTACGGCTCGCCGTACTATAAAGGGATATTAATAGAGCAGCTTGATTCACATTATGTTCGGAGTTTTATTCACTCACCATAAATGTTCTCTCCCCACGTCAGATTGCCACATGTGCCTTGTCAACAGGGTCCATTACCAGGGGTTGTATTCAGCCCGATATATGTCGAAAAGTCTGAACACTTATAAGGAGTGTTCGGTGTCGTGGAATTAGCACGACAGATGTCCGGTTTAGCGGACTTAGGTGTGAGGCCATCGCTCGGGTTAGCTTGAAGGGGTTAAAGCGGACGAAGGACACAGGGATTTTATACTAGTTCGGCCCCTTCGATGAAGGTAAAAGCCTACGTCTAGTTTGGTGTGGTATTGCTTGGATTTTGATGACTAGGGAGCAAATCCGCTTGCCTGTGTCTCGAGTTGTTCTTTTTTCTCCTTGAACCGCCGCCGGGTGGTCCCTTTATATAGGAGCGATGCCCAGTCCGGTTTACAGAGTCCCGAGGCCGGCTCATAAACGTGTCCGCCTCGGTCTCTACTCTTTCTATCTTACATCCCAAGTTACATGGTACGACGGTTCACAGACCATGTGTCTTATACATGGGCCCTAAACCTCTAGGGGCTACGACCTTTTGTTATATACTCTACTGGGCTTGTAATAATACAACCTTGTCAGTGTAATCCGGACCTCCTGGCCGGTTTATACCTGCTAGTAATATCCTTGACATTAGGCCCCAGATTGATTTGAACTTGTTCATGTCAGTCTTCCAAGTCTCGTACAAATTTCCTTTATGCGATTTGTTTGCTTCATAAACCGGCCATGACGTCATCTCCTGGAATCGTATCAATCCGTCGTGACATCATCTTCGCATTTAATGCCCGCATCTGTTTGTTACCTTTCTTTATGGCCGCACCGAAGATCGAGGCGACAACTCAATCTTTATCCGATTTCTGGCCTCCTCGATTCCCGCGCTTACCGTTTTTATCTCTTCGGCCTATAAATACCGGTGAGGCCCATCTCTTTTCCCCTTCTGCTTTCTTCTTCCTCTGTCTCCAACGCTCGAAGCACCGCCGCCGTTCTTCGAGCTCGCCGTCGTCCTCGAGCCCGGTCATTGCATCGACCTAAACGCTTCCAGAGAACTTCGCCACCGTCCTCTGTTTCCTCAGGTACTCCATCTTCTTCCCCGTAGATCTTTATTCTAGGGTTTCTTCTGTAGCTCGCCATGAGCCCTCGAGGCCTTGTAGTTCATCCCCGTAGGTCAGTCTTGGTTGTAGATTTAAACTTGTTTAGGCTTGACCTTCATCCATGCACTTCTGCTCCGTCGTTATATCCTTAGTTCCTCTAGCTTTATTAGTTTAGATTGAATCTGCAGAGAACCTCCGCGGCCTTCACTGAATATAACTTGTATTATTCCGTCTTTTTCTTGCGCCTTAGATCCATATTTACCTCAGCCTCATGTGAAAACTGTTTTTCACACTTATAGATCTGCAGCTTGCTTATATCGCCGGTTTAACTATAACTATCATTTCATATGCTTTCCTTGATTGACGGTTTAACTTCTCCATTTATCATCGTGAACCGGTAGCTGTCTTATTCATACCTGCTCCGGATTAGTAAATACCATTAGTCCCTTGTTTAAACCGACAATTAAGCCCATACCTTTATAGAATGCACCGGTTTATATCTAGCAGTTGGTAAACTGGGTCTTGCACTGTATTTTTCAGCACTCCCTCATCAGAAACGATGGCCAAGCAGTTTGTTGCTTGCAATTGGGTTCCTTCTCGGATCACGGAAAATGATTTAGTTGAAGCGGCCTCCATTGGTATTCTGGGCCCTAAGGAAGTTCTGCACTGGCGCGCCCCTGGAAAGGAGTGCCCTCTTGAGCCTAAGGAGGGAGAAATCATAGTTTTTTATGATCATCTGGCCCGGGGTTTCAGTCCTCCCGGTTCAAAGTTCTTCCGGGACGTGCTAGCCGCTTTTCAACTCCACCCACAAGATGTAGGCCCGAATTCTGTATCAAACATCTGTAACTTTCAAGTTTTCTCGGAGGCATACCTTCAAGAAGAACCGTCAGTGGATCTGTTCGGGGATTTTTTCCATCTGAACTGGCGGACGGAGTTTCCTGATGGGCCTCATCAGGAGCTGGGTGGCGTCGGCATCCAGAAAAGAAAAGATGTGAGCCTTCCCCATGCCGCTCTTCACAGCCACCCCAAAGGATGGAACCAGACTTGGTTCTATTGTAGGGACACTTCACCTGAAGGAGAGAATCCGCTGCCGGGTTACCGCGCCTATCGCCTGGCAACCACCCATCCTTTGCCACAGTGTTTAAGCGCCCAAGACCGAGCTCGATTTGCCCCTCAACTTTCCAAGCTCAGAGCTTTCGTGGTGAACGGTTTAACCGGCGTTGACTTCTTTCGCTGCTGGCTTTCCTGGAGCATCCTTCCACTAAGCCGGCGCTCAAGTTTGTTGTGCAAAAATACTGGCAAACCGGAAGACCCACAACGCCACACAAACATGGTACTTCCTGATAACGAAGTGACTGAGTCTGCTAAGAAAATGCTGAACATCCCTCTAGAGGATTGCAGCTGGACCGGTTTAGCTCCATTCTGCTTGACCAACAAAGCGCCATCGGTAAAGTTCTTTCGACCCTTTCTATTCATCTTAATCCGTTCATATCAGTTGTCTTCAACTTGTTATTATTCCTTTGCATAGGCCAACGATCCTTTCTGAAAGAGGAAGTCTCAGGATAAACCGGCCAAGCAATCACGCAAGAAAACTTATGCTGTTAAGAAGAAAAAGGCTGTTGCCGCCTCCGGTTCACACCCTGGGGAGGATGATCCGGACTCTGAGGTGCCAATTAACCCTTATGTCTTTTGATCTCTCCTTGTATGAATTTATGTTAGTAATGCCTTTCCACAGGACCTGGCGGAGGGAAGTAAAGCGGAGGGAGTTGAGGTAATTTCTCTCTCTTCTGATTCAGAACCGTTGCCACCCAAAATCCGTCGGGTATCCCGGAAATATCCATTTTCTCACCCTTATGCTCAATTGGATCCCAACTTTCTTTTGAAGAAACAACATCATGAAGCTCGCCGGACCACGCGCCATAGCGGCCACATGGTTGAATCATCCGGAATACCCCTTACGCCGGCTCGCAGACGCCGCTCCGAGGTTTTATTCACTCCAACTCTCCTTCATCCAAAAGCAGGCCTTATACGTAAACCACTTAAACCGTCTGATCCCAACTATCAGGAGGCTCCTCTGTCTTCTTCCGGCGAGTCGACTGCCACGCAAGTCCCAGTCCTCAAAACCGTTCCTGGGTAAGTCCTTCTTTCAGAGGATCCGGTTTATCTTCTAGTTTTTTAACTTTGTGATTCTCATTGTTCCTTTGACCTTTATCAGAATGCCAAAGCCTAGCAAAAAGGCGAAAGCAAATAAGCCGGCTGTGGAGACCACTACCGCTGAACCGGCCGAGGACCCTGAAGCGGCCATCCCTCGAGAAGACAACCTTGCAGTTTAGCTTGATGATCCCACTCCTATGGATCGTGACGATGTTGCTGCTCCGGGAGGTGACGACATGGAGAACACGACTGAACCGGCAAGCCCTGTCCGGGTTAGCCCTCCTCGGGCTAGCCCGGCTCCTGTTAGTCCGGTGCCCACTGCTGTCCCTCTCCAGCCAACTGCTGCCTCATCAGCAGATGTTGAGATAACTGGGCTAGGCTTCACTACTCCCACGGAGCCTGTCACCTTGGCTAGGCATACTGCCAAGGAAGAGAAATTTCAACAAGATAAAGGCAAGTGGAGCACAGATTTATCTAGCTATCCTTAGTTGAGTGCCCAGGAACTTCATTTCGGGTATCTGAACCGGCTCTTTACTAGTCGTGACTATGAAGTCGGCTTAGTTAATATGATGAAGGACAAATATGAGGTGACTTTCTTTCCTTTCGCTTCTGTCTCTGCTTTGTAATTTTGCCATCCTATCTTTAGGCCATAGTAGCCCCCAAGTGCCGGTTTAGCTTCATTGTAGGTGAACCGGGACTTCCATTATGTCTGAGAATGAACTTACATTAGCCCCCAAGTGCCAAGGGCATAACCTGTTTATGTGCTTGGGACTTGTCTGAAAAATTTGCTTTCTTTACTTCAATTGTACATTAGCCCCCAAGTGCCAAGTGCATAACTTGTTATGTGCTTGAGACTTTGATTGATCTGCGCTTCTAATCCGTTTGATTTCTTTGTAGGCTGACTTGACCCGGAGGGCTTCGGAGGCAACTGAGCTTCGGAATAGCTTGGCGTTTCATGAGACTGCTTCAGCCAAAGCTAAGGACGAACTTGTCCTTGCTTTGACTAATATGGAAAATTTGAAAAAAGATTTTGAAGCGGAGCGGTCCACATGGGAGGTGCAGAGGAGCGCTCTTGAAAAAAGAGCAAAGGATGCCGAAGCTGCTCTTAATCCGGTTATGCAGGAGCTATCCGGGTTGAAGCAGCAAATAGAGCACATGACTTATGCTATCTTTGGTAAGTCCCTGTCCTTGTATGTTTTACATCCTTGCAATCTTTTGTTCCGCTCCGGTTTAACTCGCTAAATGTATATAGGGAGGCGCATAACTCATCTTGGAGATGATGTCCGGAAGAAGCTCAAGGCAGCTTATACCTTGGTGGAGCAGCTCTACTCCGGCGCTCAAAGGGCTATCAGTGCCATGTCACACAACAAACCGGCGCCGACCACCATCCAAGCCACCTTGGAAAAGTTGTCTGTCCTACCTGTACGCCTTGTTGATGTGAAGAAGTCTGCTGCTCGAGCTGGCTCTCTCATGGCGCTGACCCGGGCCAAAGCATGGGTCCCTGATTTTGATCCGGCTGAAGCCATGAACGGCTATCCCAGCAATAAAGAGGACGAGCCAGCCTTCTCTGCTGAAGACCTTCGTGCTTTGACTAAGGACATGTGCCCTCTTGCTAGTAAGCTTGCTGATGAAGCAGATTTGACAAGGTATCATCCGACTTATGACTTAGAAAATTCACGGGTGGAGCGGCCGGTTTACGACACCAAAAATCTGATCCCACCAGTTCGTAACCACACTTTTGCTCCAGATATTGACCCTTCAGATCTTATCGATGATGAAATGTATTTCCGTGCCCTCTCCAAGATTGACTGGAGCACTCCTGGTTTCCAGCAATTGCCTGAAGTCGATGAGGATCCGGAACAAGTTGACCCTCAACCTTCGCAGCGTGAAGAGGAGTCGTAAACCGTCCGATTTTAACTTGCAGTTGCTGAGTACTTTGCAAGAAACTTTTGATCCATTCGGGCCTGCGAGTGCCTTGTAATAGGATAGCTGAAAATATTTCCTTTGTCCCACTGTTTATGGCACTATTTGAATTGGCATCCCTCAATTTAATCTTCTGTTTGCAATGCATGATCCGTTTATATTATCTGTGCCTACATGAACGAAGCTAAAAGATGTCCCGGCGGTTTACCACCGGACCGATTATACTGCTCCAATATATATATCAAAGGAATAACTGTTGATCATAAATACACACCATACCTCTGATTAAGTGTGCTTGTCGACCTTAACCTGGCAGGAATAATTGAAAGCGCAGGCACTGATGAGGCTCTTGGCTCTCTTGTTTGGCTTTACCTGATGGCCGAGCCGGGTTACAATGAACGCCGGTTTAACTCTCGCTGGTGTTCATGACCCAGACTTTTAACTTTGTAGATATATGGTCAACCTTGTAGTTGTCCAGTCCCGGATTAATAGACTTGGTTAAAAAACCATGATCATGACGACCAAGACTTGTGAAATCATAGAAATAAGGTTTTTTGGGCAAATAAGACCATGTAGTCGAGGCTTTTTACGAGCTGCCAGGCTCCAAATTCGAGGTTTTTTATCGATGACAAGCCACCCAATGTTTCAAAACCTCTGAAGGATCTTGTCTTTAGGTGATCAACTCGATGATCGTCAATGGTTGATTCCTTGATGCATCAAGGGCGCCAGTTTAGGAGGCCATGGTGAGCTTTCATAGAAAACTCCCATGTGATACTCCTTTGAAAAACATGGCTGATTCCCTGTAGCTATCAGGGGTGCCGGTTTAGGAGGCCATGGTGAGTTTTCGTAGAAAACTCCCATGTGATACTCCTTTGAAAAACACGGCTGATTCCCTGTAGCTATCAGGGGCGCCGGTTTAGGAGGCCATGGTGAGTTTTCATAGAAAACTCCCAAGTGATACTCCTTTGAAAAACATGGCTCATTCCCTGTAGCTATCAGGGGCGCCGGTTTAGGAGGCCATGGTGAGCTTTCGTAAAAAACTCCCATGTGATACTCCTTTG
>LR738712.1:21106134-21118805 GCA_902687465.1 Secale cereale
GGGCGCCGGTTTAGGAGGCCATGGTGAGCTTCCGTAGAAAACTCCCATGTGATACTCCTTTGAAAAACACGGCTGATTCCCTGTACCTATCAGGGGCGCCGGTTTAGGAGGCCATGGTGAGCTTCCGTAGAAAACTCCCATGTGATACTCCTTTGAAAAACACGGCTGATTCCCTGTAGCTATCAGGGGCACCGGTTTAGGAGGCCATGGTGAGTTTTCATAGAAAACTCCCATGTGATACTCCTTTTGCGAAGAAGATGGCTGATTCCCCGGTTTACCGGGGGCACCGGTTTATTTATTAACCATAATATATACATGGTACAGAAAGCGGAGCCAATGGCTCAAGTGTAGTAAGGTCGCAGAAGAGCGATGTTCCACAGCCGCTTCGTCTCCTCCTCTGCCATACGTGAGTCCTTATGTTCTCGAACGTCGACCATATAGTATGATCCGTTGTGTAGGTTCTTGCTGACCACAAAGGGTCCTTCCCAAGGTGGGGATAACTTGTGCATATCTGTCTGGTCTTGGATGAGCCGGAGCACCATATCTCCCTCCTGGAACGTTCTGGTCTTAACCCGGCGGCTGTGGTACCGGCGCGGGTCTTGTTGATAAATCGCCGATCGCACCGCTACCGTGTCCCGTTCCTCATCCAGCCGGTCCAAGTTGTCTTGTCTTGCTTGCTCATTATCTGCTTCAACATAAGCTGCCACCCGTGGTGAGTCGTGCCGGATGTCACTAGGGAGAACCGCTTCAGCACCATACACCATGAAAAAAGGCGTATATCCTGTAGACCTGTTAGGTGTAGTGTTGATGCTCCAGAGGACAGAAGGCAACTCCTCTACCCAGCAACCCGGTGTTCTTTGCAAAGGAACCATAAGCCAGGGCTTGATGCCTCTCAAGATCTCTTGGTTGGCCCTCTCAGCTTGGCCATTGGACTGAGGGTGAGCTACTGATGATACATCAAGGCGAATATGTTCTCTTTGACAGAACTCTTCCATCTCTCCTTTAGATAGGTTGGTGCCATTATCAGTAATAATGCTATGTGGAAAGCCAAACCGGAAAATTACCTTTTTGATGAACTTAACCGCTGTTGCCGCATCACACTTACTGACAGGCTCTGCCTCAACCCACTTTGTAAACTTGTCCACTGCTACTAACAGGTGGGTTTTCTGATCTTGGGATCTTTTAAAGGGTCCAACCATATCAAGCCCCCAAGTCGCAAACGGCCAAGTAATTGGAATCATCCGTAGCTCCTGCGCCGGAACATGAGCACGCCGTGAAAATTTCTGGCAAGCATCACATTTTCTGACAAAGTCCTCTACATCGGCGTGGGCCGTTAACCAGTAGAACCCATGACGAAAAGCTTTAGCTACCAATGACTTTGAACCGGCGTGATGACCACAATCTCCTTCGTGAATCTCTCGAAGATTATCACAACCTTCCTCTGCTAATACGCACCACTGAAACGCCCCAGAAACGCTGCGGTGATGAAGTTCTTCATTGACGATAGTCATAGACTTGGACCGCCGGATTATCTGCCGGGCCTCAACTTCGTCCTGTGGCAACTCACCTCGGCTCAGGTACGCCAAGTAAGGGAGTGTCCAATCCGGAATAACGTGGAGTGCTGCAACTAGATGTGTTTCCGGATCAGGAACAGCTAAATCCTCCTCTGAAGGTATCTGTACCGACGGACTATGCAGTTCATCTAAGAAGGTATTAGGTGGAACCGGTTTACGCTGAGAGCCCAGCCGGCTTAATGCATCGGCCACTTCATTTTTCCGCCGGTCTATGTGGTCCACCTGATATCCTTTGAAGTATCCTGCGACTTCTTCCACTTCTCGCCGATAAGCCGCCATAAGCGAATCCTTGGAGTCCCACTTACCAGATACTTGTTGTGCCACCAGATCCGAGTCACCAAAGCACTTGACCCGGCTCAAGTTCATCTCCTTGGCCATCCGTAAACCGTGGAGGAGAGCTTCATACTCAGCAGCATTATTAGTGCAAGGGAACATTAATCGAAGGACATAACAGAACTTATCACCTCGTGGGGAAGTTAACACGACTCCAGCCCCCGAGCCCTCCAATTGCCTTGAACCGTCAAAGTGAATAGTCCAGTATGTATGATCCGGCTTCTCCTCAGGTGCTTGCAACTCTGTCCAATCATTGATGAAATCCACCAGTGCTTGGGACTTTATAGCAGTACGGGGTACATATTTCAATCTGTGTGGGCTAAGCTCAATGGCCCACTTCGCCAATCTGCCAGTGACTTCTCTGTTCTGGATTATATTCCCCAACGGAGCTGAGCTGACAACAGTGATTGGGTGGCCCTGGAAGTAGTGCTTCAATTTTCGGTTTGCCATGAACACGCCGTATACCAACTTCTGCCAGTGCGGATATCTTTGCTTCGACTCAATGAGGACCTCACTGATGTAGTAAACCGGATGCTGAACCGGATATTCCTTGCCTGCTTCCTTGCGTTCCACCAGAATGGTCACGCTAACTGCACGGGCATTGGCGGCCACGTATAACAACAACGGCTCCTTGTCAACAGGGGCAGCAAGAACTGGTGGTCCTGCTAATTGCTGCTTCAAATCCTCGAACGCAGCATTTGCAGCATCGCTCCATACAAACCGATCCGTCTTTTTCATCATCTGATAAAGCGGGATCGCCTTCTCTCCCAAACGGCTGATGAACAGGCTCAATGCTGCAATACGGCCTGCCACGCGCTGGACATCATTGATACAAGCCGGTTTAGCCAAGGATGTGATCGCCTTGACCTTCTCCGAATTAGCTTCAATCCCTCTGTTTGACACTAAGAACCCAAGGAGCTTGCCTGCTGGAACACCAAAAACACACTTCTCCAGATTAAGCATCATCTTGTAAATTCGGAGGTTGTCAAAGGTTTCTTTTAAATCCCCTATCATTGTCTCCTCCTTCCTGGATTTCACCACAATGTCATCAACATAAGCATGAACATTTTTTCCAATCTGCCCTTTGAAGCAGTTCTGCACACAACGTTGATAAGTCGCTTGGGCACTCTTGAGCCCAAAAGGCATGGATACATAGCAGAAGGCTCCGAAAGGAGTTATGAAAGCTGTCTTCTCCTGGTCCTTAACTGCCATCTTGATCTGATGATAACCTGAATATGCATCCAAAAAACTTAGCCGCTCACATCCTGCCGTAGCATCAATAATCTGATCAATACGGGGGAGAGCAAAAGGATCAATCGGACAAGCCTTGTTCAAGTCTGTGTAATCAACACACATCCTCCAGGTTCCATTTTTCTTTAGCACCAACACCGGATTAGCCAACCACTCTGGATGAAACACCTCAACTATGATCCTGCGGCCAAGAGCCTAGCCACTTCTTCACCTATAGCCTTGCACCTCTCCTCATTGAAGCGGCGCAAATACTGCTTGACCGGTTTAAACTTCAGATCAATATTAAGACTTAGCTCAGCGACTTCCCTCGGTATACCTGGCATGTCAGAAGGTCTCCATGCAAAGATATCCCGATTCTCACGGATGAACTCGATGAGCGCGCTTTCCTATTTGGGGTCTAGGTTAGCGCTGATAGTGAACTGCTTAGACGAATCGCCCAGAACAAAGTCAACTTGCTTGGTCTCCTCTGCTGATTTGAATTTCAGCGCCGGATCATGCTCTGTAGTTGGCTTCTTCAACGTGGACATATCTTCCGGATCAACATTGTCCTTATAAAATTTCAGCTCCTCCGTAGCACAACCTGCCTCAGCGTATGCTGCGTCTCCTTCCTCGCATTCCAATGCGATCTTGCGGCTCCCGTGAACCGTGATGGTTCCCTTGTGACCCGGCATTTTAAGTTGTAGATAGACATAACACGGTCTCGCCATGAATTTGGCATAAACCGGCCTTCCAAACAGAGCATGATACGGGCTCCTGATCTTTACAACCTCAAAGGTCACCGTCTCCGATCTAGAGTCCTGCTCATCCCCAAAGGTAACTTCCAGATCGATTTTTCCAACTGGGTAAGCTGATTTACCAGGCACCATCCCATGGAATACTGTGTTGGATTGCCGAAGCTTCTTATGTGTCAACCCCATACGCCGAAAGGTCTCATAGTATAGGATATTGATGCTGTTGCCTCCATCCATAAGCACCTTTGTGAACTTGTAGCCACCCACCTGTGGAGCCACCACCAAGGCTAGCTGACCCGGATTATCAACCCGTGGCGGGTGATCCTCTCTGCTCCACACAATGGGCTGCTCCGACCAACGTAAAAAACATGGTATCTCCGGTTCAACAGCATGCACTGCTCTCTTCAGAACCTTCTGATCATGTTTGCACAAACCTGTGGTGAAGACATGATATTGCCCACTGCTTAGCTCCTTCGGGTTATTCTGGTATCCGGATTGCTGTTGCTGCTGACGCTGTTGATTGCCTTGGTTGTTGTATCCATCCTGACCATGCTGCTGGTTATGTTGATGCTGATTGTTGCCGTTGTGGTTATTGTTACCGCCATGATATCCTGATCCGGATCCGCTACCCTGGTAACCCGGACCCTGAAAGCCGGGACCTGATCCACCGCCGGGGGGCCCGTGGTTATACTTGGCTTGTTTTATAACCTCCTGCATGATACGGTAGTCCTTCCAGAGATGCGTAGCCGGGTTTTCCTCTGTACCGTGTCTTGGGCAAGGCACACTTAGCTGGTGATCTAGATTGAAGGGTGGCCTCCCGTTGAGCGGGGGCGGTTTACCCTTGCGGCGCTGCCTTGGTATTAGCCACAAAGTCTGAGCCGCCCTCCGCTTTTCGCTTGCCATTGTAACCTGTACCTGCCGGATTGGCTTGCGCCGGTTTACCAGCCTTGCTCGCCTTCCCAGATTTGTCTCCGTCTGCGTCTGGGTATTTGGTGCTATCAGAGTCTCCATACTTAACCAAAGCACTCATGAGTGTTCCCATGTCGTTGCAATCACGCTTGAGCCATCCGAGCTTCAGCCTGAAAGACTCGAACCGGCAATTGTTTTCCAAGGTCACTATCGCCGTACTTGGGTTGATGCTATTGGAGGAGTGCAGAATTTCGGATACTCGCCGCACCCAACTGCTTGTGGTCTCTTGCTCCCCTTGAACGCATGCTGCTAAGTCAACCACGGACATCGGCTGTTTGCACGTGTCTTTGAAATTACTGATAAACCGACGACGCAACTCGCCCCATGATCCAATGGAGTTAGGTGGTAACCCCTTTAACCATGTCCGGGCCGTGCCCTCAAGCATCATTGTGAAGTATTTGGCACATGCGGCTTCGTCCACATCAAGCATCTCCATAGCCATCTCATAACTTTCAACCCATGCCTCCGGAGCCAGATCCGCCGTGTAGTTGGGTACCTTTGCGCGGGCCTTTGAAGTCTTTGGGCAATTTCACATTCCGTAAAGCGGGGACGAGACACTCCACCCCAAAGGAACTGGACATGACTCCTGTCTGCGTGGTGGTGGGGTGAACCGGCGTCGCCTGACGGGTGTCGTCGCGGGCAGTATGTCTAGCCTGGTCCACATCCTCCTGGGCATGTGCTCCTGCCCCTGCCGGATTATCCTGCCGCTGTCTGTGCCGTCTCCGCGCGCTGCTAGATACAACCGGTTCATCCAGGTGCCGTGTGTAACTCCGGCTTGGGCGGGGGGTTGAATGAATCCTTTCCCTGCTATAGGAATAAGCCTGCTGCTGTGTTAACACCGTGTCTAGCAACTCCTTAGCCCGTCGTGCCTCCATTGCTATGGGGAACGTCCCCTCAATGGGAAGAGCGGCCAGCCGTGAAGCGGCGGCGACAATGTTGTCCAACGGGTTAGAATAATGGCTGGGAGGGGTGGGTACGTGCGGCGTCGGCACAACTTGGCGGTTCCGCTCTATGGCTGGTGGCTGAACTGACGCGCCCGTCCCTGGAGCTCCTCCCCGGTTTACCTCTGGGCGGTTACTGGTTCCTGCTCCTGGTGTGCCAAAGAGATTCCTTGCCTCATAAACCGGCGGTAAGCGAGTTTGTTGCCTTCTGTACATTACCTCCTGTGAAGCGTTCTAATCCAGCCTGAGCCGGAAGGCTTGGGAATCTAGCTCTGCCTGCCTTGTAGCCATCCTAGCTTTCTCCGCATCCAGATCCAGCTTAGCTTGCTCAATCCGGCTCTTCAGCTGAACGATCTCCGCATCATGCTGCGCCTTGTCAGCCGGGGCTACTTCTGCTGTTGCGAGCGACGTCAAGGTGCCGACTAAGGTGGATAGGACGTCAGAGGGCGACGAGGGGAGGTCACCAGCCCCGGTCCCCACTGCCTCTGAGATTAATGCCCCAGTCATCGAGGGCTGTTGTATGGGCTATGATCCGGCCATGAAAACAGCCACCCTGTTTGGCGGATCAAAGGGTTCCGGAATACTATCGCCATCGGACACACCCTCAGACCGGCCGTCCTGCAACAGATACAAAGATTCGGTCTCTCCGGATGAAGATTCATCGTCAGAATAGACAACTGTCTCGCCACTAGAATCCGATCCGTCCTTGGCTTGTACTCCATGCACTGCTCCAACGAAAACACGCTTCACGGCGGGCTGAATCCGGGCCGATCTCGCACGCTGAGCCAGCTCGACGATGTTGGGGAAGATGTCCGACTCAGGTCCCGGTTCGCCGATCTTGCCGATGAAGACGTGGATGCCGCCAAAGGGGACCCGGTACCCGTATTCGATCGAATCGGCCTCGGGGCCCCAACCTGCATCGTCGATGTAGATCCGGCCGCGCCGACTCTTGGTCATCCGGCCCACTGCGTAACCCTTGAGCCATTCAAAGCTGCCCTTCAAGAACTCGAAACCATCGTGCGATAGCCCCACGGTGGGCGCCAACTGTCGTGGAATTAGCACGGTAGATGTCCGGTTTAGCGGACTTAGGTGTGAGGCCATCGCTCGGGTTAGCTTGAAGGGGTTAAAGCGGACGAAGGACACAGGGATTTTATACTAGTTCGGCCCCTTCGATGAAGGTAAAAGCCTACGTCTAGTTTGGTGTGGTATTGCTTGGATTTCGATGACCAGGGAGTGAATCCGCTTGCCTGTGTCTCGAGTTGTTCTTTCTTCTCCTTGAACCGTCGCCTGGTCGTCCCTTTATATAGGAGGCGATGCCCGGTCCAGTTTACAAAGTCTCGAGGCCGACTCATAAACGTGTCCGCCTCGGTCTCTACTCTTTCTATCTTACATCCCAAGTTACATGGTACGACGGTTCATAGACCGTGGGCCTTATACATGGGCCCTAAACCTCTAGGGGCTACGGACTTTTGTTATATACTCTACTGGGCTTGTAATAATACAACCTTGTCAGTGTAATCCGGACCTCCTGGCCGGTTTATACCTGCTAGTAATATCCCTGACATTCGGTGTCCTGGATATTTGCCCTATATGCATCAGTTCCGAATCATATCTTGGGTCAATAGTGGGGTTGCCCGGCTCCTGTGCTTACCCCTACGCTCCCGATTGTTCGGCTAGGGTGTAAAGGGAGAACTACTGCGATTGTACTTCTGGCTCGTCCAGTCAAGTACCTCAGTAGAGAAAGCCGAAAACTGACTGTCATGATAGGCGAGAACCTGGTTTGTAATCCGTTGACTTGGTTTTATACTATGATCGATAAAGATCTACCCCGTGTTGTACGAAGGGTTGGTTTTTCGCCCAGCCGGGTGCAATTGGATACCTTAGTTTGGAAATATCATATCCGCACCAGGGGCTAGTACCTAGCCCCACTTGTCAAATTCCTATGGCTAAGTGAAAGCAATAACGCCGCATAGTCTGATTGCCTTGTTCGATCCGCATACACCTCCTACATGGACCAAGATGTTGGATAAAGAGTGTACATGCATATGACCGAACACCCCAGTACTATGTACATGGGGGCTGAAGCCGACGACTGGAAACTTTAATATTTATATAAACAGCCACACAGGAGATAAAAGTCGCTCACAATATAATAACACAAAAGTTATATACATCGGTTCATAAGCTTAAGTCTTTATAATCGGATACATTTACTCAAAGATAACATCCTTTGAGCACTGGCCTTCTACAAGGCGGGCGCCTTCTATGACGTCCTCGAAGTATTTCTCTGGCTTGCGGTGCTCCTTGCCTGCGGGTGGGCCAGCAGTAGCTATATACTGCGCCCTCATCTTCACCCAGTGCACCTTCACACGAGCGAAGGCCATTCGAGCACCCTCTATGCATGCCGAACGCTTCAATGCGTCAACCCGTGGACTCGCCTTGACGAGCCGCTTCACCAATCCGAAGTAGCTACTTGGGATTGGATCAGCGGGCCATAGCCGTATCAAGTCGTTCGTGGCCGAACCCGCCATATTGTGCAGCTCGACCAGCTACTTCATCTGGTCGTTGAGGGGCACCGGATGTTTTGGCGCATAGAACTGCGACCAAAATAACTTCCCCATGTCGTTCCCCTCCTGGGCTCGGAAGGATTGGGTGGCGTCAGCACTTCTCCTCGGAAGATCAGCAAACATGCCTGGAGAACTCCATAACCGTGTCATCCCAAGATACCTCTGCCCTCCGAAGATGCTCTGTAAGAGAAAGGTCTTACAAGATGCTATATGTCGTGCCTGCCTGATTTCTTCACAGGCGTCGCGCGGCTCGCTTCGTGCATCCTGGGCAGCTTTAACTGCCGCATTTAGTCGGTGCAGGCACCACATAAACATCTTCTTGTGCTGCACTACTTTCCGGTTCAAGAGGGGTTACAATCACCTCATCAAGTTCTACTTTCCTCCCACTTACTTCTTTCGAGAGAAACTCTTTCTCCAGAAAGGATTCATTCTTGGAAATAAAGACCTTGCCTTCGGATCTGAGGTAGAAGGTATACCCAATGGTTTCCTTAGGGTATCCTATGAAGACGCATTTTTACGATTTGGGTTCGAGCTTTTCAGGTTGAAGTTTCTTGACATAAGCATCGCATCCCCAAACTTTTAGAAACGACAACTTAGGTTTCTCCCCAAACCATAATTCATACGGTGTCGTCTCAACGAATTTAGACGGTGCCATATTTAAAGTGAATGCGACAGTCTCTAAAGCATAACCACAAAATGATAGCGGTAAATCGGTAAGAAACATCATAGATCGCACCATATCCAACAAAGTGTGATTACGACGTTCGGACACACCATTACGCTGAGGTGTTAAAGGCGGCGGTAGTTGTGAAACAATTCCACATTTCCTTAGGTGCGTACCAAACTCGTGACTCAAATATTCTCCTCCACGATCTGATCGTAAGAACTTTATTTTCCTATCACGTTGATTCTCTACCTCATTCTGAAATTCCTTGAACTTTTCAAAGGTCTCAGACTTGTGTTTCATTAGGTAGACATACCCATATCTACGTAAGTCATCAGTGAGGGTGAGAACATAACGATAGCCACCGCGAGCCTCAACGCTCATCGGACCGCACACATCAATATGTATGATTTCCAACAAGTTGGTTGCTCGCTCCATTGTTCAGGAGAACGGAGTCTTGGTCATCTTGCCCATAAGGCATGGTTCACATGTGTCAAATGATTCATAATCAAGAGACTCCAAAAGTCCATTTGTATGGAGTTTCTTCATGCGCTTGACACCAATATGACCAAGGCGGCAGTGTAACAAGTATGTGGCACTACTTTTGGTATTCACACTATGAATATGTGTAACATCACGTTCGAGATCCAACAAAAATTAACCATTGACCAGCGGGGCATGACCATAAAACATATCTCTCATATAAATAGAACAACCATTATTCTCAGATTTAAATGAGTAGCCATCTCGCATTAAACGAGATCCAGATACAAAGTTGATGCTCAAAGCTGGCACTAAATAACAATTATTGAGGTTTAAAACTAATCCCGAAGGTAGATGTAGAGGTAGCGTGCCGACGGCGATCACATCGACCTTGGAACCATTCCCGACGCGCATCGTCACCTCGTCCTTCGCCAGTCTCCGCTTATTCCGCAGCTCTTGCTTCAAATGTGAGCAACTGCAACCGTATCAAATACCCAGGAGCTACTACGAGCGTTGGTAAGGTACACATCAATAACATGTATATCACATATACCTTTGACGTTGCTGGCCTTCTTATCCGGTAAGTACTTGGGGCAATTCCGCTTCCAATGACCCGTTCCCTTGCAATAAAAGCACTTAGTCTCAGGCTTGGGTCCATTCTTTGGCTTCTTCCCAGCAAGTGGCTTACCGGGCACGGCAACTCCCTTGTCGCCCTTCTTGAAGTTCTTTTTACCCTTGCCATTCTTGAACTTAGTGATCTTATTCACCATCAACACTTGATGCTCCTTTTTGATCTCCACCTCCGCTGATTTCAGCATTAAATATAACTCGGGAATGGACTTCTCCAACCCTTGCATATTTTAGTTCATCACAAAGATCTTGTAGCTAGGTGGGAGCGACTAGAGGATTCTGTCAATGACCGAGTCATCCGGAAGGTTAACTCCCAGCTGAGACAAGCGGTTGTGCAACCTAGACATTTTGATTATAGGCTCGGTGACAAAACTGTTTTCCTTCATCTTACAACTGTAGAACTTGTCGGATACTTCATATCTCTCGACCCGGGCATGAGCTTGGAAAACCATTTTCAGCTCTTGGAACATCTCATATGCTCCGTGTTGCTCAAAACACTTTTGGAGCCCCGATTCTAAGCTGTAAAGCATGCCGCACTGAACTAGGGAGTAATCATCACTACGCGACTGCCAGGCGTTCATAACGTCTTGAGTTGCTGGGAAAATGGGTGCGTCACCTAGCGGTGCTTCAAGGACATATGCTTTCTTGGCAGCTATGAGGATGGTCCTCAAGTTACGGACCCAGTCCGTATAGTTTCTACCATCGTCTTTCAGCTTGGTTTTCTCTAGGAACGCGTTGAAGTTGAGGGCAACATTAGCATGGGCCATTTGATCTACAAGACATATTGTAAAGATATTTAGACTATGTTCATAACAATTAAGTTCATCTAATCAAATTATTTAATGAACTCCCACTCAGATAGACATCCCTTTAGTCATCTAAGTGATACATGATCCGAACCGACTAGGCCGTGTCCTATCATCACGTGAGACAGACTAGTCATCAACGGTGAACATCTCCATGTTGATCGCATCTTCTATACGACTCATGTTCGACCTTTCGATCTTCCATGTTCCGAGGCCATGTCGGTACATGCTAGGCTCGTCAAGTCAACCTAAGTGAATTGCGTGTGTAAATCTGGCTTACACCCATTGTATGCGAACGTTAGAGCCTATCACACCCGATCATCATGTGGTGCTTCGGAACAACGAACCTTAGCACTGGTGCACAGTTAGGGGGAACACAATTCTTGAAATTTTAGTGAGAGATCATCTTATTTAAGCTACCGTCATTCTAAGCAAATAAGATGTAAAACATGATAAACATCACATG
The DNA here is from genome assembly GCA_902687465.1 of Secale cereale. NCBI lineage: Eukaryota > Viridiplantae > Streptophyta > Magnoliopsida > Poales > Poaceae > Secale > Secale cereale. Next base: position 21,117,550 of record LR738712.1, read on the forward strand.
TAATCAAATAGTGACATGATATGGCCAATATCACTTTGCTCCTTTTGATCTCCATCTTCGGGGCGCCATGATCATCATCATCACCGGCATGACACCATGATCTCCATCATCGTGTCTTCATGAAGTTGTCTCGCCTACTGTTACTTCTACTACTATGGCTAACAGTTAGCAATAAAGTAAAGTAATTACATGACGTTTTCATTGATACACATGTCATACAATAAATTAAGACAACTCATATGGCTCCTGCCGTTTGTCATGCTCATCGACATGCAAGTCGTGATTCCTATTACAAGAACATGATCAATCTCATACATCACATATATCATTCATCACATCCTTTTGGCCATATCACATCACATGGCATATGCTCCAAGAACAAGTTAGACGTCCTCTAATTGTTGTTGCAAGTTTTTACGTGGCTGCTATAGGTTTCTAGCAAGAACGTTTCTTACCTACGCCAAAACCACAACGTGATATGCCAATTTCTATTTACCCTTCATAAGGACCCTTTTCATCAAATCCGATCCGACAAAAGTGGGATAGACAGACACCCGCTAGCCACCTTATGCAACTAGTGCATGTCAGTCGGTGGAACCTGTCTCACGTAAGCGTACGTGTAAGGTCGGTTCGGGCCGCTTCATCCCACGATGCAGCCAAATCAAGATAAGACTAGTAACGGCAATTAAATTAACAAAATCGACGCTCACAACAACTTGTGTTCTACTCGTGCATAGAAACTACGCATAGACCTAGCTCATGATGCCACTGTTGGGGATAGTTGCAGAAATCAAAAAAATTCTACGCATCACCAAGATCAATCTATGGAGAAACTAGCAATGGGAGAGGGGAGTGCATCTTCATACCCTTGGAGATCGCAAAACGGAATCATTACTAGAACGCGGTTGGTGGAGTCGTACACGCAGCGATTCAGATCGCGATCAATTCTGATCTAAGCGCCAAACCACGGCACCTCCACGTTCAACACACGTGCATCCCGGGGACGTCTCCTCCTTCTTGATCTAGAAAGGGGGAAGAAGAAGTTGAGGGAGAACTCCAGCAGCACGACAGCGTGGTGGTGGAGCAAGTGGGAGTCTAGTAGGGCTTCACCAAACCTACTGAGGAGGAGATGGTGTTGGGAGGGGGGAGGGCTGCGCCAGGCCAAAGGTGCGACTGCCCTCTCCCCCTCCACTATATATAGGGGCAAGGGAGAGGGGGGGGGGGCGGCCCCCTCAGATCCCATCTAATGGGGGGGG
>LR738712.1:21118899-21152902 GCA_902687465.1 Secale cereale
GGGGGGGGCAGGAAGAGGGGGCTTGCCCCCCAAGCCAAGGGGGCGCCCCCGCTTAGGGTTTCCCCTCAACCCTAGGCGCATGGGACCTAGGGGGGTGATACGTCTCCAACGTATCTATAATTTTTTATTGTTCTATGCTATTATTTATGATGTCTTGGATGTTTAATGGGCTTTGTTATACACTTTTATATTATTTTTAGAACTAACCTATTAACCCAAAGGCCCAGTCCAGATTGTTGTTTTGTGCCTATTTCAGGGTTTTACAGAAAAGGAATATCAAACGGAGTCCAAACAGAATGAAACCTTCGGGAGAGATATTCTTGGAGCGATATCTTCACGGGAGACTGGAGGACCACGGAATAGGGTTGACATGGCATCCACGAGGGTGGGGGGAGCGCCCCCTGCCTCGTGGGCCCCACGTTTGGCCCTGGTGCCCTCCTTCCTCCTATATATACCTACGTACCCTGAAAACATCAGAAGAAGAGAGAAAACCCTAATTCCACCGCCGCAACCTTCTGTTCCCGTGAGATCTCATCTTGGGGCCTGTTCCGGAGCTCCGCAAGAGGTGGGGTCTACCACGGAGTGCTTCTACATCAACACCATCGCCTCACCATGAGTTGTGAGTAGTTTACCATAGACCTTCGGGTCCATAGTTCGTACCTAGATGGCTTCTTCTCTCTCTTTGGATCTCAATACCAAGTTCTCCTCGGTCTTCGAGGAGATCTATTCGATGTAATCTATTTTTGCGGTGTGTTTGTCGAGATTCGATGAATTTTGGGTTTATGATCAAGATTATCTATGAGAAATATTTGGTTCTTTTCTGAATTATTTTATGTACGATTATAATATCCTTGTAAGTATCTTCGAATTATTGGTTTGGTTTGGCCTACTAGATCTATAGTTCTTGCAATGGGAGAAGTGCTTGGCTTTGGGTTCAATCTTGCGGTGTCCTTTCCCAGTGACAGTAGGGGCAGCAAGGCACGTATTGTATTGTTGCCATCGAGGATAAAAGATGGGGTTTATACCATATTGCTTGAGTTTATCCCTCTACATCATGTCATCTTGCTTAAGGCGTTACTCTGTTCTTATGAACTTAATACTCTAGATGCATGCTGGATAGCGGTCGATGTGTGAGTAATAGTAGTAGATGCAGAATCGTTTCGATCTACTTGTTACGGACGTGATGCCTATATATAATGATCATGCCTAGATATTCTCATAAGTATTCGCTTTTCTATCAATTGCTCGACAGTAATTCGTTTACCCACCGTAGAATTCTGCTATCATGAGAGAAGCCACTAGTGAAACCTATGGCCCCCGGGTCTATTCTCAACATATCAGTCTAGAATCTACTTTACTTTTCCGTTTTTACTTTCTGTTCTTATATCCAAAAATACCAAAAATATCAAACTATCATATCTATCAGATCTCACTTTCGTAAGTGATCGTAAAGGGATTGACAACCCCTTATCGCGTTGGCTGCGAAGTTCTTATTTGTTTGTGCAGGTGTGAGGGACTCGCGCATGGTATCCTACTGGATTGATACCTTGGTTCTAAAAAACTGAGGGAAATACTTACGCTACTGTGCTGCATCACCCTTTCCTCTTCAAGGGAATACAACGCAAGCTCGAGAAGTAGCAAGAAGAATTTCTGGCGCCGTTGCCGGGGAGGCTTACGCAAAAGTCATATACCAAGTACCTATCACAAACCCTTATCCTTCGCATTACATTTCTTTGTCTCTCGTTTTCCTCTCCCCACTTCACCCTTGCCATTTTATTTGCCCTTCTTTTTTGCCGTGTGTTTACCGTTCGCTTGGTTCTTGTTTGCTTGTGTGTTGGATTGCTTGCTTGTCACTATGGCTCTCCCTATCAGTGTTGACCCTCACCTCAAGAGGCTGGAGGAGATCGAAAACAATGTTAGACATTTTATGTCTGTGCAAATTGAACATAATGGTTTATTTAGAAACGAGCTTAGGGAACAGAAAAACTTTATGGAGTACATGAATAAAGACCTTGATGATATGTCTAATGAATTTTATGGTTTGAAATCTCAGTTTGCTCATCTTGATAACTTAATAGGCCAAATTTCGGATAAACAGTCCAATTTAGTTAATAAGATGGCTGCTAAACCGGAAGAGCATGAAAATAAAGATGAAGATATTAAAGGTATTGATGTGTCTCCTATTAGATCCTTGTTTTCTAGTATGAATCTTGATAAAGATGGGATTGGAGATGAGTCTACTTTAATTGAAAGGTGTCCCAATGATTCAGAGTTTTTGGATCTTGATGCTAAAATTGTTAAAAGTGGGATTTAAGAGATTAAAACTTTGCATAGTGATGAACCCACTACTTTGGATTTCAAGGGATTCAATTATGATAATTGCTGTTTGATTGATTGTATTTCCTTGTTGCAATCCGTACTAAACTCTCCGCATGCTTATAGTCAAAATAAAGCTTTGACCAAACACATAGTTGATGCTTTGAAGCAATCTTAAAAAACTTGAATTAGAAGTTTCTATCCCTAGAAAGCTTTATGATGAGTGGGAACCTACTATTAAAATTAAAATTAAAGATCATGAATGCTTTGCTTTGTGTGATTTGGGTGCAAGTGTTTCCACTATCCCAAAAACTTTGTGTGATTTGTTAGGTTTCCATGAGCTTGATGATTGTTCTTTAAATTTGCGTCTTGCGGATTCTACCATTAAGAAACCTATGGGAAGTATTAATGATGTTCTTATTGTTGCCAATAGGAATTATGTGCCCGTAGATTCCATTGTTCTTGATATAGATTGCAATCCTTCATGTCCTATTATCCTTAGAACAATTGGTGCAATTATTGATATGAAGGAAGGAAATATTAGATTCCAATTTCCATTAAGGAAAGGCATGGAACAATTTCCTAGAAAGAAAATTAAATTACCTTATGAATCTATTATGAGAGCCACTTATGGATTGCCTTCCAAAGATGGCAATACCTAGATCTATCCATGTATCGTGCCTAGCTAGGGGCGTTAAACGATATCGCTTGTTGGGAGGCAACCCAATTTTATATTTTTTTCTTCTGTTTAGGAATAAATATTGCATCTAGCTTCTGTTTAGATGTGGTTTTGTGTTTCAATTAGTGTTTGTGCCAAGTAGAACCTTTGGGAAGAGTTGTATGAAGTTTATATGATCTTGCTGTGAAAAACAGAATCGTTAGCGCTCGCTAGAATAGTCACCAGATTTTACTGGAGTGTGCTATTTAGTTGATTATTTTTTCAGATGATTAATAGACAAATTCCTCACGTTTACCAATTTATTTCAATTTTTTTGGAGTTACAGAAGTATTCGAAAGTCACAGATTACTACACACTGTTCTGTTTTTGACAGATTTTGTTTTTCATGTGTTGTTTGCTTATTTTGATGAATCTATGAGTAGTATTGGGGAGTATGAATCATAGAGAAGTTGGAATACAGTAGGTTTAACACCAATATAAACAAAGAATGAGTTCATTACAGTACCTATGAGTGGTGGTTTGTTTTCTTATACTAACGGAGCTCATGAGATTTTTGTCTAAGTTTTGTGTTGTGAAGTTTTCAAGTTTTGAGTATTGCTTTGATGGACTACGGAACAAAGAGTGGAAAGAGCCTAAGATTGGGGATGCCCAAGGCACCCCAAGTTAAAATTCAAGGACAACCAAAAGCCTAAGCTTGGGGATGCCCCGGGAAGGCATCCCCTCTTTCGTCTTCATCTATCGGTAACTATACTCGGGACTATATTTTTATTCACCACATGATATGTGTTTTACTTGGAGCGTCATGTATTATTTAAGTCTTTGCTTGTTAGTTTGCCACAATTATCCTTGCTGGACACACCTTTTTGAGAGAGATAAATATGGCCTAGGAATTGTAAGAACACTCTATGTGCTTCACTTATATCTTTTGAGTTAAATAGTTTGCTCTAGTGCTTCACTTATATCTTTTAGAGCACGATGGTGATTTTATTTTGAAGAAATTGTTGATATCTCATGCTTCACTTAGATCCTTTTGAGAGTCTATTAGAACAGAATGGTAATGCACTTTGGCTATAAAACTAGCCTTAACATGATAGGCATCCAAGATGAATGTAGTAATTTTTTTCATACAAAGTGCATTGAATATGATGAGAAGTTGGATGCTTGATAATTATTTTGAGATATGAGGATAGTGATATTAGAGTCATTCTAGTGGAGTTATTATGAAATTGTGAAATACTTGTGTTAAAGTTTGTGATTCCCGTAGCATGCACATATGGTGAACCGCTATGTGACGAAGTTAGAGCATGAAGTATTTGTAGAGTGTCATCCTTTGTGTGGAGGTCGGGGGCGCGCGATGGTGAACTCCTACCAACCTCCCCCCTAGGAGCATGTGTTGATTGCTTTGTTTTGATGACTTGTAAATTTTTGCAATAAGTATATGAGTTCTTTATGACTAATGCTGAGTCCATGGATTATACGCACTCTCACCCTTCCACCATTGCTAGCCTCTCTTGTACCGCGCAACTTTCGTCGGTACCATACACCCACTATATACCTTCCTAAAAACAACCACCATATACCTTCCTCAAAACAGCCACCATATCTACCTATCATGGCATTTCCATAGCCATTCCGAGATATATTGCCATGCAACTTTCCACCGTTCCGTTCATATGACATGCTTCATATTGTCATATTGCCATGCATGATCATGTAGTTGACATCGTATTTGTGGCAAAGCCACCATGCATAATTTTTCATACATGTCACTCTTGATTCATAGCACATCCCGGTACACCGCCGGAGGCATTCATATAGAGTCATACTTTGTTCTAGTATCGAGTTGTAAATCAATAAAAGTGTGATGATCATCATTATAGAGCATTGTCCCAGGTGAGGAAAGACCAAACAAAAGAAAAGAACCCTCCAAAAAAAGGGACAAGGCTACTATCTTTTTTCCACACTTGTGCTTCAAAGTAGCACCATGTTCTTCATGATAGAGAGTCTCATGTTTAGTCATTTTCATATACTAGTGGGAATTTCCATTATAGAACTTGGATTGTATATTCCAACGATGGGCTTCCTCAAATGCCCTAGGTCTTCATGAGCAAGCAAGTTGGATGCACACCCACTTAGTTTCTTTTGTTGAGCTTTCATACATATTTAGCTCTAGTGCATCCGTTGCATGGCAATCCCTAGTCACTCACATTGATATCTACTGATGGGCATCTCCATAGCCCGTTGATACACCTAGTCGATGTGAGACTATCTCCCTCCTTTTTGTCTTCTCCACAACCACTACTCTATTCCACCCATAGTGCTATATCCATGGCTCACGCTCATGTATTGCGTGAAAGTTGAAAGGTATGAAAGAATAGAGTATGAAAACAAGTGCTTGGCTGAAACCGGGGTTGTGCATGATATGAATATTTTGTGTGATGAAGAGGGAGCATAGCCAGACTATATGATTTTGTAGGGATAACTTTCTTTAGCCATAGTATTTTGAGAAGACATGATTGCTTTGTTCGTATGCTTGAAGTATTATTATTTCTTATGTCAATATAGACTTTTGTCTTGAATCTTTTGGATCTGAACATTCATGCCACAATAAAGAGAACTACATTGAAAATTATGTTGGTTAGCATTCCACATCAAAAATTCTGTTTTTATCATTCACCTACTCGAGGACGAGCAGGAATTAAGCTTGGGGGTGCTTGATACGTCTCCAACGTATCTATAATTTTTGATTGTTCCATGCTATTATTTATGATATTTTGGATGTTTAATGGGCTTTGTTATACACTTTTATATTATTTTTGGGACTAACCTATTAACCTAAAGGCCCAGTCCAGATTGCTGTTTTTTTTGCCTATTTCAGGGTTTTACAGAAAAGGAATATCAAACGGAGTCCAAACGGAATGAAACCTTCGGGAGATATATATTTGGAGCGATATCTTCACGGGAGACTTGAGAACCACGGAATAGGGCTGACGTGGCATCCACGAGGGTGGGGGCACGCCCCCTGCCTCGTGGGCCCCACGTTTGGCCCCCGATGCCCTCCTTCCTCCTATATATAGCTACGTACCCCGAAAACATCAGAAGAAGAGAGAAAACCCTAATTCCGCCGCCGCAACCTTCTGTTCCCGTGAGATCCCATCTTGGGGCCTGTTCCGGAGCTCCGCCGGAGGAGGGATCTACCACGGAGTGTTTCTACATCAACACCGTCGCCTCACCATGAGTTGTGAGTAGTTTACCACAGACCTTCGGGTATATAGTTAGTACCTAGATGGCTTCTTCTCTCTCTTTGGATCTCAATACCAAGTTCTCCTCAGTCTTCGAGGAGATCTATTCGATGTAATCTCTTTTTGCGGTGTGTTTGTCAAGATCCGATGAATTGTGGGTTTATGATCAAGATTATCTATGAGAAATATTTGGTTCTTTTCTGAATTCTTTTATGTATGATTATAATATCCTTGCAAGTCTCTTCGAATAATTGGTTTGGTTTGGCCTACTAGATCTATAGTTCTTGCAATGGGAGAAGTGCTTGGCTTTGGGTTCAATCCTACGGTGTCCTTTCCCAATGACAGTAGGGGCAGCAAGGCATGTATTGTATTGTTGCCATCGAGGATAAAAATATGGGGTTTATATCATATTGCTTGAGTTTATCCCTCTACATCATGTCATCTTGCTTAAGGCGTTACTCTGTTCTTATGAACTTAATACTCTAGATGCATGCTGGATAGCGGTCGATGTGTGGAGTAATAGTAGTAGATGCAGAATCGTTTTGGTCTACTTGGTACGGACGTGATGCCTATATATAATGATCATGCCTAGATATTCTCATAAGTATTCATGTTTCTATCAATTGCTCGACAGTAATTCGTTTACCCACCGTAGAATTCTGCTATCATGCGAGATGCCACTAGTGAAACCTATGGCCCCTGGGTCTATTCTCAACATATCAATCTACAATCTACTTTACTTTTCTATTTTTACTTGCTGTTCTTATATCCAAAAATACCAAAAATATCAAACTATCATATCTATGAGATCTCACTTTTGTAAGTGACCGTAAAGGGATTGACAACCCCTTACCGCGTTGGCTGCGAAGTTCTTATTTGTTTGTGCAGGTGCAAGGGACTCGCGCGTGGTCTCCTACTGGATTGATACCTTGGTTCTCAAAAACTGAGGGAAATACTTACGCTACTGTGCTGCATCACCCTTTCCTCGTCGAGGGAATACAACACAAGCTCGAGAAGTAGCAGGGGGGATGGCGCCCAGCCCACTTAGGGGCTGGTCCCCCTCCATATACAGCCCATAGGGCCCTCCGGGGCAGGTGGACCCTCCCGGTGGACCACCGGAACCCCTTCGATGGCCCCAGTACAATACCGACAAACCCCCGAACACTTCCGGTGACCGTATGAGCACTTCCCATATATAAATCTTCACATCCGGACCATTCCAGAACTCCTCGTGACGTCCGGGATCTCATCCAGGACTCCAAACAACCTTCGGTTAACCGCTTACTATTCTCACTACAACTCTAGCGTCACCGAACCTTAAGTGTGTAGACCATACGGGTTCGGGAGATATGTAGACATGACCAAGACATCTCTCCGGCCAATAACCAATAGCGGGATCTGGATACCCATGTTGGCTCCCGCATGTTCCACGATGATCTCATCACATGAACCACGATGTCCGGGATTCAATCAATCCTGTCGGGGATATACCCCGCGGTATGACCCGGTCGGAGATATGACCCGGCCGGACTTGGCTGTTTATTTGAGACCCGGTTTACACTTGGTGATTCACAGGCGACCCGCTTTGACCTGGCGGTTTACGATTCTGTAATCCGGCAGGCGGGTCAGAAGAGCGACAAGACCCGGTGGCCCAATGGGCGGTTCATGAAAGGCCGGCTGATGTTATGGTGGGCCGGTTTATGAGGAAAGCACAAGGAATATTCTCCTACAAAGGAAGCAAGACTAGGACTCCTTGTAATAGAGCAATCCTAATCCAACTAGGACTAGTCATGTAACCCGCCCCTTCAACATATATAAGGAGGGGCAGGGCTCCCCAAAGAGGGACAAGTTCTCACAAGTTAGAGGCGCCATATTCTTTAGGGCTAGACACAAAGAGCTGGTTTACCGGCGACTCTCTCGGGATCATAATGAGATCTAGCCTCAAACAACATGTAGGGCTATTACGGGATGATGTTTCCCGGGGCCCGAAGCTGTCTAAATCCTTGTCTTGCGTTGCGTCTCTCGATTCCGCTCAACCCCTCTCAAGCTACCACATAGATGCGTTGGCCTCATGACTAAGTCCTCACACTAGGACATCTGCCGTGACAAAACCACGACAAATCCCGTATGCAATTCCCTTTGTCTACCGGTATGGTACTTGCCCGAGATTCGATCGTCGGTATCTCTATACCTTGTTCAATCTCGTTACCGGCAAGTCTCTTTACTCGTTCTGTAACACATCATCCCGTGACCAACTCCTTAGTCACATTGAGATCGTTATGATGATGTTTTATCGAGTGGGCCTAGAGATACCTCTCTGTCACACGGAGTGACAAATTCCAGTCTCGATTCGTGCCAACCCAACAGAGACTTTCGGGCATACCCGCAGTGTACCTTTATAGCCACCCAGTTACGTTGTGACGTTTAGCACACCCAAAGCACTCCTATGGTATCTGGGAGTTGCACAATCTCATGGTCTAAGGAAATGATACTTGACATTAGAAAAGCTTTAGCAGACGAACTACACGATCTTGTGCTATGCTTAGGATTGTGTCTTGTCCATCACATCATTCTCCAAATGATGTGATCCCGTTATCAACGACATCCAATGTCCATGGTCAGGAAACGGTAACCATCTATTGATCAACGAGCTAGTCAACTAGAGGCTCACTAGGGACATGTTGTGGTCTATGTATTCACACATGTATCACGATTTCCGAATAATACAATTATAGCATGAAAAATAGACAATTATCATGAACAAGGAAATATAATAATAACCATTTTATTATTGCCTCTATGGGCATATTTCCAACAAATCATCCCCCACTCCCAGCTCGCCTATAAGAGGAGGAGCGGAGGGGGAGCAAAGGCATTCATCCACACCCTCTTCCCCTTCCGTTGCCTGCTCTTCTGGTTATGTCGAAGAAGAGAGCCCGGGGCCAGCCCCCAGGAAGTAGTTTGTGCTTGACGGGGTTGAATGGTCGTACCAGAGCTCGTGAAGTGGGCCTGGTCCAAGATGTAGCACGACGCGACAGCCGATGTGTTTAGGGCACATGAGGCGGCAAATGTCACTTGTATGGTGAGGTATTCACCCCCTTTTCCCGGACTGGTCGCCTTAGGACGGGTGCCGGCCTTGGTTATGGGCTGCTGGAGCTTGTCTTCTCGTTGCTGAAATCCCCGGGGTTGTGGGTGTTGGAAATATGCCCTAGAGGCAATAATAAAATGGTTATTATTATATTTCCTTGTTCATGATAATTGTCTATTATTCATGCTATAATTGTATTAACCAGAAACCGTAATACATGTGTGAATACATAGACCACAACATGTCCCTAGTGAGCCTCTAGTAGACTAGCTCGTTGATCAATAGATGGTTATGGTTTCGTGAACATGGACATTGGATGTAATTGATAATGGGATCACATCATTAGTATAATGATGTGATGGACAAGACCCAATCCTAAGCATAGCACAAGATCATGTAGTTCATTTGCTAGAGCTTTTCTAATGCCAAGTATCATTTCCTTAGACCATGAGATTGTGCAACTCCCGGATATCGTAGGAATGCTTTGGGTGTATCAAACGTCACAATGTAATTGGGTGACTATAAAGGTGCACTACAGGTATCTCCGAAAGTGTCTGTTGGGTTGGCACGAATCAAGACTGTGATTTGTCACTCCGTATGACGGTGAGGTATATCTGGGCCCACTCAGTAATGCATCATCATAATGAGCTCAATGTGACTAAGGAGTTAGTCACGGGATCATGTGTTACAGAGCAACTAAAGAGACTTGCCTGTAATGAGATTGAACAAGGTATGGGGATACCGACGATCGAATCTCGGGCAAGTAACATACCGATGGACAAAGGGAATTGTATACGGGATTGATTAAATCCCCAACATCGTGGTTCATCCGATGAGATCATCATGGAACATGTGGGAACCAATATGGATATCCAAATCCCGCTATTGGTTATTGGTCGGAGAGGTGTCTCGGTCATGTCTGCATGGTTCCCGAACCCGTAGGGTCTACACACTTAAGGTTCAGTGACGCTAGAGTTGTAATGGGAATTATATGTGGTTACCGGAAGTTGTTCGCAGTCCGAGATGAGATACCGGACGTCACAAGGAGTTCTGGAATGGTCCGAAGGTGAATATTTATATATGAGAAGTCTAGTTTCAGTCGCCGGAAAAGTTTCGGGGGTTATCGGTATTGTACCGGGACCACCGAAAGGGTTCAGAGGGTCCACCGGGAGGGGCCACCTGCCCCGGGGGACCAAATGGGCTGAATATGGGTGGCGACCAGCCCCCTAGTGGACTGGTGCACCCCGCAAGGGGCCCAAGGTGCTTAGGGTTGAAACCCTAGGGGTGGGGGCGCCCCCCACCAACTTAGGGGGCAAGTCTCCCCCCTTGGCCGCCGCCCCCCTCTAGATGCATCTAGGGGGGCTGCCCCCTCTCCCCTCCATCCTATAAATAGAGGGGGGGTGGGAGGGTGGCCGCACCCCTTCCCCCTGTCGCAGGCCTCCCCCTCCTACACCTTTTCCTCCTTTGTAGTGCTCAGCGAAGCTCTGCCGGAGAACCACGAGCACCATCGCCACCATGTCGTCGTGCTGCCGGAGCTCTCCCTCAACTTCTCCTCCCTCCTTGCTGGATCAATAAGGAGGAGACATCCCCGGGCTATACGTGTGTTGAATGCGGAGACGTCGTCCGTTTGGCGCTAGATCAGATCTACCGCGATGTGAATCATAGCGAGTACAACTCCATCAACCGCGTTCTTTGCAACGCTTCTGCTTAGCGATCTTCAAGGGTATGAAGATGCACTCCCTCTCTCTCGTTGCTAGAATCTCCTAGATTGATCTTGGTGACACGTAGGAAAATTTTGAATTATTACTACGTTCCCCAAAGTGGCATCATGAGATAGGTCTATGAGTAGATTCTATGCACGAGTAGAACACAAGTAGTTGTGGGTGATGATTTGGTCAATTTGCTTGCCGTTACTAGTCCTATCTTGATTCGGCGGCATTGGGATGAAGCGTCCCAGACCAACTTTACACGTACGCTTACGCGAGACTGGTTCCACTATTTGACATGCAATTGTTGCCTAAGGTGGCTAGCAGATGTCTGTCTCTCCCACTTTAGTCGGATCAAATTTGATGAACATGGTCCTTATGAAGGGTAAATAGCAATTGGCATATCACCGTTGTGGCTTTTGTGTAGGTAAGAAACGTTCTTGCTAGAAACCCATAGCAGCCACGTAAAACATGCAACAACAATTAGAGGACGTCTAACTTGTTTTTGCACGGTATGCTATATGTGATGTGATATGGCCACAAGGATGTGATGAATTATACATGTGATGTATGAGATTGATCATGTTCTTGTAATAGGAATCACGACTTGCATGTCAATGAGTATGACAACAGGCAGGAGCCATAGGACTTGTCTTAATTTATTGTATGACCCGCGAGTCAATAAAAACGCCATGTAATTACTTTTACTTTATTGCTAACCATTAGACATAGTAATAGAAGTAATAGTTGGCGAGACAACTTCATGAAGACACGATGATGGAGATCATGGTGTCATGCTGGTGACGATGGTGACCATGCCGCGCCTCGAAGATGGAGATCAAAGGCGCAAGATGATATTGGCCATATCATGTCACTTTATGATTTGCATGTGATGTTTATCATGTTTACATCTTATTTGCTTAGAATGACAGTAGCATAAATAGGATGATCCCTCACTAAAATTTCAAATGTGTTCCCCCTAAGTGTGCACCGTTGTGAAGGTTCATTGTTTTGAAGCACCACGTGATGATTGGGTGTGATAGATTTTAACGTTTGCATACAACGGGTGTGAGCCAGATTTACACATGCGAAACACTTAGGTTGACTTGACGAGCCTAGCATGTACATACATGGCCTCGGAACACGAGAGACCGAAAGGTCGAACATGAGTCGTATAGTAGATGCGATCAACATGGAGATGTTCACCGTTGATGACTAGTCCGTCTCACGTGATGACCGGACACGGCCTAGTCGATTCAGATCATGTATCACTTAGATGACTAAAGGGATGTCTATCTGAGTGGGAGCTCATTAAATAATTTGATTAGATGAACTTAATTATCATGAACTTAGTCAAAAATTGTCTTTACAATCCATCTTGTAGATCCAATGGCCCACGCTAATGTTGCCCTCAACTTCAATGCGTTCCTAGAGAAAACTGAGCTGAAAGATGATGGAAGCAACTATACGGACTGGGTTCGTAACTTGAGGATCATCCTCATAGCTTCCAAGAAAGCTATGTCCTTGAAGCACCGCTAGGTGACGCACCCATTTCCCCAGCAACTCAAGACGTTATGAAAGCCTATCAGTCACGTAGTGATGATTACTCCCTGGTTCCGTGCGGCATGCTTTATAGCTTAGAACCGGGGCTCCAAAAGCGTTTTGAGCAACACGGAGCATATGAGATGTTCCAAGATCTGAGAATGGTTTTCCAAGCTCATGCCCGGGTCGAGAGATATGAAGTATCCGACAAGTTCTTCAGTTGTAAGATGGAGGAAAATAGTTCTGTCAACGAGCATATACTCAAAATGTCTGGGTTGCACAACAACTTGTCTCAGCTGGGAGTTAATCTTCCAGATGACTCATTCATTGACAAAATCCTCCATTCGCTTCCACCTACTTACAAGAGCTTTGTGATGAACTTCAATATGCAAGGGATGGAGAAGTCCATTCTTGACTTATATTCGATGTTGAAATCAGAGGAGGTGGAGATAAAAAAGGAACATCAAATGTTGATGGTGAATAAGACCACTAGTTTCAAGAAAGGCAGGGGTAAGAATAACTTCAAGAAGGACGGCAAGGGAGTTGCCGCGCCCGGTAAGTCGGTTACTGTTGGAAACATGACATGGAATCTCAAAAAAATTCCAACACTCACGCAAGATCTATCTAGGAGAAGCATAGCAACGAGACGGGAAGAGTGTGTCCACGTACCCTCATAGACCGAAAGCGGAAGCATTAGATTAACGCGGTTGATCTAGTAGAACGTCTTTGCGATTCAACCAATCAAGCACCGAACGTACGACACCTCTGAGTTCTGCACACGTTCAGCTTGATGACGTCCCTCGAACTCTTGATCCAACAAAGTGTCGGGGAAGAGTTCCGGCATCATGACGGCGTGGTGACGATGATGGTGAAGTTGATCGCGCAGGGCTTCGCCTAAGCACTACGACGATATGACCTGAGGAGTAAATAGTGGAGGGGGCACCGCACACGGCTAAGAACAATTGATGTGCTTTGGGGTTCCCCTTGCCCACGTATATAAAGGAGGATAGGAGGAGGAGTCCGGCCTAGGGGGCGCGCCATGGGGGTAGTCCTACTAGGACTCCAATCCTAGTAGGATTCTCCCCCCTTTCCTTTTAACGGAGTTGGAAGGAGGGAAGGGAGAGGGAAGAGGAGAAGGAAAGGGGGCGCCCCCTCCCCTAGTCCAATTCGGACTCCCTATGGTAGGGGGCGCGGCTGACTGTGTCCTGGATTAGGAGGTACTCACCACGTCGTCTCCTGATCAGTTGGATTGGGCCGACGACCCCCATGGCCATTCACTCATAGGCCAGTTCGGACAACCGATGTATACACAAGGAAGATTCCACAAGACTTGGTGATCAAGACAAGGACTCCTCCCCACCAGCGTATTCGACTAGGACTCTTGTTATCCTAGGCCTCCGATACATTATATAAACCGAGGCCAGGCTAGTCGATAGGGATATGCTAGATCATTATTATTCATCATACCCTTAGGTTTTAGACCTCAACATATGATCTCGAGGTAGATCAACTCTTGTAATCTCTATATTCATCAAGATCAATCACGCAGGAAGTAGGGCATTGCCTCGATAGAGAGGGCTCGAACCTGCGTAAACAACGTGTCCCTTGTCTCCTGTTACCCCTCGATCCATGATCCACAGCTTGGGACCCCTACCCCGAGATCTGCAGGTTTTGACACGGACAACGGCCACCCCTTGTGGGTTGCCTCCCCTCTCCCCTATGGCCCATGTAGGCCCAATATTTTCCCGGGGGGTTCCGGTAACCTCCTGGTACTCTGAAAAATAATCGAAACGATCTGGAACCATTCCGGTGTCCGAATACCATCGTCCAATATATCAATCTTTACCTCTCGACTATTTCGAGATTCCTCATCATGTCCGTGATCTCATCCGGGACATGCACACATCACCTTACCAACCTGCTCCGTCACCTCGGTAGTCATGCCATATTTCTTTAATTATTTACTTCACTGAAATTAATTAAGTAGAAGAATTTTTTTAAGCATATTATTGTTATTATTTCTGGCTTGCACTATTTTATGTGTGTAGGCGATTGGTTCAGACCAGGCCACGCTGTCACCTTGGCGTGCTGACGTCATCGTCCAACATCCATCGACATAATTGTGTTGTCGCCTTGGCGTGCTTCCCTCTGTTGGCAACCCTGCGTCGTTCGCTTCATCAACCTACTCAGCCGGAGGCTCCGACATCATTCGCCAACACCTCGGCTGGACTGGGGGCTTCACCTCTTCGGATTGCCGAGCTCTTCGCTCGGCCACCTCAGGATCGGCTTGGGGGCTGGGACCTCGTCCCACCGTAAGCTCGAGTCGCGTCATCAACACTGGACACATTAACCAACTAAGTTGCTTTCATGCTCAAAGTTTTAATTTTTTAACATGTGTTCGGTTCGACCATGCTCACATACGTCATTTGTTAAAAGAAACTCCCTTTACCCATGCTAACTGGGGGCTCTTAAAATTTACATGAGCCATATTATAGTAAATGTGTTTTCTTCTTGGTCGTTGCAAAGTCTTTTTCCACCACTCCTTTTTCGACTCGAGTGTGTGGTCAATAGCCGAATAGCCTGGTTTCTCTTTAAAGCCGCTCGAGTTTAGTTTGCTAAACTGGCCTTGGAGAAGCACTCCGCCTTCGGGATAAGGAGGTTGAAGCCAAAGGCTGACCCGCTTGAAGTTTCGAGATCGGATGTGTCATGTTAAAGCACGACAGAAGCACAATTTTTTTAAGACCAATGTTTGGATTGGCACAAAAATCCTGATTTAGTTCGAACGTCAAGCTTTTACAAAAGTTCTTCGGCTTTTTGAGCTGATGTCACTTTTTAGCTATTTGTATGTTTTTCTTTCAGGAAGCGGGACATCCTCATGACCGAGGTGCCCAGCATTATAATTCAGCTCGGGAGATCTTTTCCGACTCACAACCCGGCATCTTTTCCGCCGAACTACACCCCTGTGTTTACAAAATATACGCCACATGGGGACTAGTTCTCAAGCAGTGCAACGCTAGATGCCTTTAAAGCATTGGCAATATTTACGGGGGACTGAGACTACAGCCGACCCACCAAAGCCAAGTTACTCCGAGGAGTCTTCGGAAAAATGTTCTTAGATATTGCCTTATATGCATCAGTTTCGAATTGTGTCTTTGGTTAATAGTTGGGTCGCCCACCTCCCATGCTTACCCTTATGTTTCTGATTGTTTGGCTAAGGGTAAAGGGAGAACCAATGCGATTGTGCTTCCGGTTCAACTAGTCAAGTGCCTCAGTGGAGAAAGCCAAAAACTGACTGTCACAATAAGCGTAAACTGGTCAGCGATCCGATGACTGTGTTAAACTATAAGATCGATGGCGGTCACCCTGTGTTAAATGATGGGCCGTTCATAACATTGGCCGAAGTGTTTATGGCTTGACCTCGGCTGTCGCCGAACACTAACCGGGGGCTAGTAACTAGCCTCCCAACTTCTAAGTGAAAGTTATAAAGCCCGCATATCTGATTGCCTTGTTTCCGCTAACACAACCGCCTCCGGGCACCGAGATGCTGGCTAAGGGTTGTTTTGTTATTACAGAAACACCCTGCGTAGCATCTACAAAGGGGTGGAAGCCAACGATGGGCCACTTTCAAATGATGAACGGTCGCAACGGAGTCAAAATAAACATATCATCAGCATTTGTATTCATTATACAAGCGATGCCTTTCGTAATTATCGTTATAAAGCCATAAATATGCATCAATTTTACTTAAGATTTTGGCCAAGATGGGTTGCCTGGCTCCTGTGATTACCCCTATGTTCCCGATTGTTCGGCGAGGAGGTAAAGGGAGCACCTCTGTGATTGTTACTTCCGGGTCATTCGTGCTAGTACCTCACACTGGGAGAAGCCAAAAGCTATCAGATCTTAAAGAATATAATTGGTCGGCAACAACGAAAGTGAAAATTTTGGTTCATTTAGACCACAGAGTTCGAAAACTTTCCCCAAACTAAATCCTCAATATTTTTCTCCCACATTGATCGGAGGTGAGGTTTCATGATCATGGTCAGCATGACAACCCAAGGAAAGGAACCGATAGCGGGACTATTTTCCTTGGAAGATGTTTCTTACATTAAAAAGTAATATAACCTATCTCTCCGCGTACCTTTGTTTATTAAACCGTATGGCTGGATTGCCTTGTTTGTCGTAAAACTTTGCCCTTGTAAAGGCTTTATAAAGTAGGGCAAACTCTCCCCGGCTACTGGCTGAGGAGGTTGAAGCCGATGGTCGGTCAACACAGTTTTGTACAATGCGGATCTGAGCATTAATGATGTAAAAACACTTGGATACATAGGATCATACACTGCGAGTAAAGTCGTTTTATTGCAGCCCATTTTTTAAAGAGCAAGGGGCACAATCTCACTGAGACAATCGAGCAACTTACATAACACTCTCATAATTCCCAAGTGGCATCTATTTCCTATCTATTAAGCCCCTTGGGGCCGACCTTGGCGAGCCCATCTTTCGCTGGCTCTATCTCCTTTAAGAGGTCTTTATTCTCTTTTCGAGAAGTTTGTGTTAAACACAACAAATTTTCCTGTCGAACGGACATCGATCCTTAATTCGGCCACCCGTGCCCACATTAAGGCTCGAGGGCTACTGGGCTTCGCGCCCATTATTTATAAAAAATTAAAAGGCACATCGATCCCCTGATCTGGTGTTGCCACCCGACCAGTGGCTCGGGGGCTACTGCATTGCCTATTCAATGCAGAAAATTCAAAGTGCTCAGTATTTGGCATGACCGAATTATGGACAAGCGCATCTTCGGACAACAATAAGCACCATCTGGGACTTACCCGGCATCAAGCTAATATATCACGACGATTTCTCACGACCCTCTCTCAAGGGCCCGTCCACCGATCACTATTACCTCTAACATATTACACTGCATTTCTATTCCTATGTATGCTGCCGAGCTAGGAGTTGATCCTCAGGCCGATTTCATGACCTGAGTCTCAGGAGCTACTAGGATCAGCAGTTTCATGATTTCCTTCAGGTGCATCTCGGATTTTAGGCCGACAGACACCTTGAGGGCTACTGACAATACATCTCGTCAGCAAATAAATTTACATGCATCGAAAATAAAACCCGCAAACAATCAACCCATGACCGAGGTGATGTGTTTGCCAACCTACGAGAATATGACATAAGGCTCAATCCGGAAAAATGTGTCTCCGGCGTTCCAGCCGGAAAGCTATTAGGGTTCATCGTATCCCATAGAGGAATCGAGGCTAACCCAACCAAAATCCGGGCCTTGTCAGAACTCAAAATACCAACCGATCTCAAGCAAGTGCAAAAACTAGCAGGCTGCGTAGCGGCTTTAAGCCGATTCATCTCCAGATTAGGAGAAAAAGCATTGCCACTTTACAAATTGCTACGACACACTGACAACTTCGAATGGACAAATGCGGCCGCAACTAGATTGGAAGAAATAAAAGCTCTACTAGCGAGCAACCCAATCCTAGCCGCCCCCCGGTGTTGGCGAACCAATGTTGCTGTATGTATCAGCCACTCACCAGGTAGTGAGTGTCGTGCTCGTTGTCGAACGAGCCGAAGAGGGACATAAATTCCCTATCCAAAAGCCCATATACTATGTATCCGAGGTTCTAACACCGTGCGAATCACGGTACCCCCATTATCATAAAATTGCCTATGCGGTCTTCATGTCATCTCGGAAACTACAACACTACTTTTAAGAGTGTTCGATCACAGTGGCATCTGAGGTACCACTTAACAATATTATCAACAATAAAGACACCACGGGACGCATAGCCAAATAAGCAATCGAGCTCCTACCGATCGAAATATCCTATAAACCATGCCGGACTATCAAATCCCAGGTGTTGGCCGACTTTGTCGCATAATGGACGGAAGCCGAAATCCCTAAAGAGTACAGCTCATATCCAAAATGCTAGCCGGATTGGGGGCCGGTGTAATATTGATATCCCCAACTGGGGATACAGCCCGGTACGTCCTACAGATTATGTATACGGACTCAAAAAATGCGGCCGAATATGAGGCCCTATTACATGGTCTCCGCCTAGATGTATCCATGGGCATACAACGCCTCGAGGTACGTGGAGACTCAAACCTCGCTATCTCTCAAATTAATGGAGATTTTGATGCGAAGGATTCCAAAATGGCAGCTTATCGCAATGCCATATTAAAAATGTCGGCTCAATTTGAGGGGTTAGAATTCCATCACGTAGCCCAGGATAATAACCAGGCCGCTGACGTACTTGCTCGCATGGGAGCTAAACGTGACCCCGTCCCACCTAACACATTTGTGGAAAGGCTGTTTAAGCCATTAGTAATATGGCAGGACGCGAGCAGCGATACGAATTCGGATCCGAACACACCCCCAGCCAAACTCAATCAAGATGTCATTGGAGACTCAAACATGGAGATAACTCCCTCGGCTCATGAAATCATGGCTATCATAGCCCCCTGGATAGAGCCCTTCCGTGCCTACCTTAAAAGACAGGAACTCCTCGATGACTAGAATGAGGCCCGCCGCATAGTCCGGCGTTCTAAAGCCTACAAAGTCCACGAAGGTGAACTATATAAGAAAAGCACAACTGGTATTCTCCAAAGGTGCATCTCCGAAGAGGAGGGAAGGCAAATTCTCAATAAAATACACGCTGGAATGGGCGGCCACCATGCCACAGCACGGGCACTCGTAGGCAAAGCTTTTCGCGCTGGCTTTTACTGGCCCACTGCCCGAGCAGATGCCCAAACCTTAGTCCAACACTGCATTGGTTGCTAGCTCTTTGCAAATCAAAGTCTCGCCTCCCACCGCCCTGAGAACAGTCCCCATTACTTAGCCTTTTGCGGTCTGGGGGTTGGATATGGTCGGACCTCTTAAAGGGGGAAGTCATAAAAAGAAATACTTACTGGTGATGGTAGATAAATTCACAAAATGGATTGAAGCCAAACCAGTGAAAATAGCTGAGGCAGGGCCTGTGATACACTTTATATCTGACATAGTACATCGTTATGGTGTCCCACACAGTATTATCACAGATAACGGCTCCAACTTCACAGCCGAGGAGGTAAAAAATTGGTGCGCAAAGTTAGGTATTAAACTTGACTACGCTTCTGTATACCATCCTCAAACAAACGGTCAAGTCGAAAGAGCAAATGGTCTGATAATGAGCGGCATTAAACCCCGACTGGTGCGCTCCTTACGGGAGTTTGATAAACACTGGGGAGAAGAGCTTGACTCCGTACTCTGGGGGATGCGGACCACACCCAATCGTACGACCGGATATACACCTTTCTTCATGGTGTACGACGCAGAGGCTGTTCTGCTCTGCGACATTATTCATGACTCACCTCGAGTGCGCATGTACGAGGAAAGAGAAGCCGAGCTAGATCGGCAGGACGGCCTAGATGGACTTGAAGAGGAGCGCGATACAACGCAAGCCTGTTCCGCATTCTATCAACAACAGGCCAGGCGATACCGGAGCAGAGAAGTGTGGGCCAAGACATATAACATCGGCGAACTCGTTTTACGCCTCCCGGAGAAGAAAAAGGATAAGATCAAACCAAAATGGGAGGGCCCCTTCATTATTGACGAAGTACTCACTGGGGGAGCCTATCGCCTTCGCAATGCACAGGACAACCGCCTTGCGCGAACTCGTGGAACGCTGCCAGGCTCTGACGATTTTATGGATAGTTTGGTAGCAATTTTTTCCTCCTTACAAGTTAGGTCTTGTCTTTTGATTTTTATCTTTTCTCCTTTCCTTTATTACACTTTTTTCATTGGCAAGTATCCGGCTAGCTTGAACTGCCACAGGATAAATACATATTCGAATGTATCTACCTCAAATATACATGGGGGCTTCTTTAACGAAGCCCATTATAAATAAAGCTTATTGCTTAAAAAGTCGTCTGTTCTTATAGTTCTTCCTTACCATATATGCACCGATATGACTTAAGTTCTGGCCGAGCTGGGTTGCGTGGCTCCTATGCTTATCCCTACGTTCCCGATTGTTCGGCTAGGGTGTAAAGGGAGCACCTCTGCGATTGTCACAACCGGGTAATCCGAATATGTACCTTAGATTGGGTGAAGACGAAAGCTAGCGCTCTTAAGGGAATAATTGGTCGGCGGATACACGACATATCGCATTCTAAAGCGTATTTTAAAACTACCACCGGATATGTCATCCTACAATTCTTTTCATACGGATTAAAAGCCTAGGCCCGCATTTTTCATGCACACCAACCTAGGGAAAGGAACCCCTAACGGAACTATTCTTTGTGGAAGATTTTTCTTACGTTAAATAGTAATATAACATAACACCCGGAACACAGTTCATCTGTCCAAGCAATTATGATCGGATGGCCTGGTTTCCGAACATATCACGCGTTTTAACACAGGTATAGTATTCGGAAGCACTCCAGCCTTTGGGTTTATGGAGGTTAAAGCAGATGGTCGGCCATGACAAACTTTATTTAAATTCGGGTGGAGATAAGTTTGATGGTGAAAGTACATTAATACATAGAATCAAACGACTACTCATTTTCTATTCCCTCTATCAGGATGTCTAGCTTACAGTCCTATTGGGAAAGCTTGGCAGCTATCTCTACTTGGTCATAGACCAAATGTGGAGGAATTTCTTGTCCATCGGACCCTCGAGGTCCCACGCGGGCCATGTGATTTGGATCAAGACGAGTGTAGCTCGCCTTCACCATGGCCCAGGCTTCTCGAGCACCCATGTGGCATGCTGATGCTTTCCATAGTTTGAAGCGGCGTCGGTCCCCTTTGAACAGGTCCGCCAAGTCCTCCATAGTTTCTGGAGGTGAGTTGCCAGTCCACAGAGCTCTAGCCATACTCTTCATGGCCTTCCGAGCCCGTTCATGGACCCTGGAAAGCTCTTGCAGCACGTCACCCTCAAAACCGGACACTCTGCCTTCAGGCTGCCTAGTCAACAAACCTGCAGGAAAAGTTTTATAAGAAACTTTCAAAATAAGAGACTATAAGGAGAGCTAGGTATAAGAGACATACTAAACATGCCGCTTTTTAGCCTCCGATTCTATTCCAAGGCGCTTGAGAGTTGGGCCTTTACGCCCTTTAGCTCCTGTTTAAGCCTAATATTTCTATCATGCGTTTGGTTCCTTTTCTCCATAGCTTCGTAGCACATGCTCGGCAGCGGCTGTTTCCCCTTCGGCAATTTTTTTGTCCGCTAAAGCAACTCTTAGCTCTCTCTCCAGTTGGTTAGTCGATCATGTTGCTGTATTACAAATTAGTACATACATAATAGTAATCAGCAGAACTATCATAGCTTCTGGACACAATTATTCTTACCACCAGCATCCTTTCCGGATTCCTTCAAATTATTTAATTCGGCAAGCTGGGTCCGGCATTCTTCAAGTTCCTTGGATAAAGAGTTATTCTTTTCTCAAAGCACCCATAAAATCACAACGATCCTCAAATCAGTTGTACCAACTGCCTTAAGTCTCGGGGCTACTGGCATGGGAACACTCAAAATAAACACTTACCCGCATATCTTTTGAAAGCTGATGAGTGGCTCCGGTGAGTCCGTCTTGAGCGGCTCGGAAATAGGCATATGTAGAGTTGAGGGCGTTAAACGTCTCCTCAGAAAAAGCAGGGTCACGCATGGCTGCTTTCCGCCGCCGGTGAATCATCGCAACCTCCACTTCGGAATTGGTAGCTAACACTTCATCCGAATCCTCCTGGAGAGGACAATCCGACACCGAATTAGCATTCACCCCTAACGGCCTGATGCCGGATTGACTGGAGCTTGGCCTGCATTGCCTTCGGAGACAGTCTGGTATGTATATTCCCCCTAAAAGGAAGAAATAGAGCGGAAAGTTATAATACTAATTTCACCACCCATCACATGTTAAAACAAACATACCCCTTTGAAGGTCCGATGGTGTTTGCAGTCCTTTTTCACTTCAAGGCCTCGCCCGACGCGGGTGCCACCCTCTAGGTTGGCAGTCTATGTGCAGTTCGACGTGAGGAGCGCCGTCCCTGTTTAAGTATGATAGAATACAGTGGGTAAGGCGCATTGGGAATCTTCTCTTTTGATGAGATATATCCTGATATACTTACACGGGAGGAAGGAATGAGGCATGGTTAATCAGCTACTATAGCCACCAGGGGACCCTCATGGCAGGCCTAGTAGAAGACTCCATCTTCTAGCTCTATACCTATGTCTAGATCTTCATCGTATCCGGGGCCCGCATTCTGAAATCGGTCCTCTGGCTGTGGGGTGGGACTGTTAATGCCCTCGATAACCTCACTCCACTCCTGTTCGGTGAAACCGAATCCAATTTGGTCAATACATCATAACGAAGGAAAATTGGACGGTCAAGAGAGAGACTTACCCAGTCGGGAGGATTGTACATAGAAAAGCCCTCCCGACATGTTAAACGGATAAAGTCTTGTTTCTCTCCCTTATAAAGGCCTTCCAAGACAGCTGCCAGAGCAGCAGGGTCATCTAGACCTAGGCGTAGGCAGCGCGAGGCATCATCTTGTCCATTATAGTGCCACATTGGAAATCCTCTGGCTTGAAGTGGCTGCACGCATCGCTTTATTGAAATAGTCATCACTTCGATTATAGATAACTGTGAACTGGCAAGCAATTTAATCTTGCCAGCCAGTCTGCTAACCTCCGCTCTCTCTTCTTTCGAGGGACTGCGGGGACACCAGTTGAAAAGCTTCTTCGACGGAGCACTGGAAAACTTGGGGAGTCCTTGCCGGACTGGATCTGGTAGGGCAACATCCTCAATGTATAACCACTCTGAGGGCTTGTGACGCCCGAGACTGACGTCCCAGAAGATTCCAGAAGATTCCCGAAGTTCCAGATGTTCCGGGGTCTCCCGGGTGTTCTTTGTGCTTGCTTTATTTTTTTTATTTTTTTGCATTGCATCATGTCATCATGCCATCATGTCATTTTATTTTTGCATCTCAACCTTAATAAATCGTGTGGACCTTCGGTCCATTTAAATCGAGGGAAGATGACTTCTCTTTATAACATATAAAAGCCTCTCAATAACTAGGGAGCTATATTTTAAATATTCCATTTGTTGGAATTCACCTCAACACACTTGCATTTTTCCCCATGTCTTTTTCACTTCGAGCTTCTCCTTCAAAAACCCTTCTCTGTAATTCTTTTCCGTTGTTACGAGGTTCTTCAAAAAACCTCCTTCTATTTTATTTAAATCCCTGACATTTTTGTGAGTCCAGGGATTATTACTTCTTGCCCTAAGCCTTTTTCTAGCACCTCTTTTTCTTTCTTCTTCTTGTTTGTTTTTTTTTCTGTTTTATTTTGGGAAAAAGACAGCAGCAGTTTTTTTTAACAAAAAGGAGCAGCCAGCATCCAGCCCAGGCCTCCCTTCAGGCCCAGCCGCCAGCCTCTTGGGCCCCTCCTCAACCCGCCGGCCTTTGGCCCAACCTGGCCCGTCCAGTCCTAACCCTAGCTGCTCCCTGGCCCGAGCGCCCAGCCCCTCGCTCTCTCCCTTTTCCCTCTATCGCCGCCGCCACTCATCCCTCTCGCCCGCTTCCCTCTCTCCCCGATCCCGATCTCTCTCTCGCGCGAGCCCGCACCCCCCCTTTCTCCTCGCAACCAGCGTCTTCCCCTCGGCCAGAGCGCGCCGCCGCGCCAGAACCCCTTCCCTCCGGCCAGGCCGCGGCTCCCTCCTCCGTTCCTCCCCTCGTCCAGCATGCGCCATGGCCTCCGCGCCGCGGTGCCTCGGGCCGGCAGAGCCCCTCCGCCGCCGTCCTCTTCTCCGTTTCAGCGCCCGAGCGCGCCCAACAGAGGCCCGCGCCTCTGGCACCCTCCGAAGCCAGGCGCCTCCCCGAGCTCTCCGCGCCCCTGCCTTCCTCCTCGCCCCTGCCTTGGCAGCCCCGCGCCGTCGTCCACCGCAGGCCGCCGCCGCGCCAAGGGCGACCCACACTTCTCCTCCGCGGCCCTGCCCCGCGAGTGCGTCGACCTCCCGCAGCGCCCGATGCCCCGACGCCCGTGCTGCTCCCTCCGTTCGCCGCCTCCGTCGCCGGTCTCCTCCAACCCCGAGGGCTTTGTCAGCGCCTCCTCTCAAGCCGCCTCTGCCTCGGGAGCATCCCGGCTCCCTCGTCCGTGCAGCGCCGGCCGCCCCGTATCTGCATCGTCAAGGTCGCGGCCATGAGCAGCTCCGAGCGAAGGCCCGGGCCTTTTCAGCTTCGTCGCCGAGGCCGTAGCTTCTTCCTTGTTTTGTTTGTTTTTTGCTGCTGATTTTGTTTTGTCAAGCACCCATGTAACAGCAAACATTACCTTTTTTTTGGACCCGTACATCTACGAGCTCCGTGTACGACTACGTGAACGAGTACCACGACGCCGTCGAACGCCAAGTACCTCTACATGATGAACGACCAAGTTCCACTACTTCCCACGACGACCATGTGTACCCCTACGGAACGTCTTCGACCAAGTACCCCGTCGCCCGAGTACCGTCGCCGTGTACCACTACCGTCGCCCGAGTACAACTACCGCTACGAGAACGACTACCTTCGGTGAAGAGATGAGAACGTCTACTTCCTCTCCGAACGGAACGCCTCCTTCCTCTACGTCTCGAACCGCCCCAAAACGCACGCTTCGAAGGTATAACCCCGAGACGACCCCGTGGATGAACGCTTGTGCTTGTTGTGGTTGTATGAAATGTCTCCCGTGTGTGCTTCGTGCCCGTTCCACCTTTTGTCATGTTCCTCGGTTGCCTCATCACCGACTCGTGGGAACCCGGCAACGGGATCGACCCACTTCCATCTTGTTCAACTTGCTCACGCCGCCCTTCATCTTTTGCACCGGTCTCTCAACGAGAAACCGGAACCGAGAGGATGTGTTGCATCATTTTCGGATCGTTGCCGTGGCACCCTTTTCATTCCACCACGGTGACAAATACTTCTTTCTCTCTTGTCAACTTATAATAAAATAATTGCATAAACTTGATCATGTCATCCGCATCATGTTAACAACATTATAATGTTTAATTGTTGTTTGCTTATAATTATTAAACATGCTCATGAGGATTTTTCCGGATATGTTGTTGTTATTCTCCGGCCTCATTTAAATTGCCAAATAGTGTAGTTTCTTTATGCTTCACCTCCTGCCATGTTAACCAACATTTAATCTTGTCTTGTAAATAAACGAGAGTCAACTAAATAATTAAATGTGGTGTTTCGTCAATATGCAACTCGTTGCATATTGATCTCCACTTAACTTGTAGTATTTGTTTGTGCACTTTGCCATGCCATGCATATTTAAACCGGACATGCATCATACTTGTTTGTGCATCGTATGCCATGTTTATGCTTGTATGTTTACCGTGTTGTTTCTTCTTTCCGGTTGCTTCTCTTGTTAGCTTCGGTTTCGTTCCGGAGTTGTGAGGTTTCTCTCGTCTGTGTTGCTCCGTCTACTTCATGGATCCGTTATTCTCCCTTGTGGAATCCCAGGCAAGATGACCGAACCCGGATACCATTACTATCTTTGCCTATTGCTAGTAGTCTCGATCTATAGTTTTGCCTCGATGCCCATGATCTTCTTGTCAGCCCCCTACTTGTAACCAATTGCCATGTTTAACCACCCTACCTATGCAAACCGTTGCTTGGCTATACGTAGGCTCGCTCAGCCCTTCTTATAGCATTGCTAGTTGCAGGTGAAGATCGAAGATGCTTGCTTCATGTTGAAGTTTGGTTGGGTTATATCACACTATATAAATGCTTAAAAATGAAATCATCTATATACTGGCAGGGTGGAAGGCTAAGCCTTTTGCTTGGTGTTTTGTTCCACTCATGCCGTTAGGAACCGTATAAACCGGTGTTATGTTCCTTGATTATGCGTTCCTAACACGGTTGGGGTGTATGGGACCCCCTTGATAAACCGCTAAGTGCTAAGTCTTTTCCAGCAAGTCCCAACATTTGGTACTATTTGCCTCATAATAACAACTTAATTAATTAATTAAATTTGCATAGGGGGTCGCGTCCCCGAGGATTCTTAATTCTACATAGCAGGGGGGGCCAGCGCTGATGGTGTTGGTCCCAAACGGGGGTTCTGCGGGGCCGCCTTGGGGCAACCCGAGGTATTTGGTATCCACCCGTAGAATCGCCCATCCGGTCGTGTCCTGAGACTTAGATACGCGCGGCTACTATCAGGGTGTCGACACGCCGGGAGGATTTGCTGGATTAGCCTTACCTTAGTTCGGTTTAACTTGAGCACGGGATTCCGAGAATACTCGGGTCTTCCCACCTATGGAGTTGCGACTTCGCGGATCGTGGGCTTGTGATGGGCCAAGTTGGAACACCCCTGCAGGGTTTGAACTTTCGAAAGCCGTGCCCGCGGTTATGTGGCAGATGGGAGCTTGTTAATTCCGGTTGTAGATAACTTGACACAATGTTCTAATACACTACCAGCGTGTGTACCGTGACTGTCAATTTCCGAATAGGGATTCGGGAATTGAACACGGTGGGGTTATGTTTGACCGGCTTTAGTTAGGATCACTTCGTGATCATCTTTCGACCGAGGCACTTCTCTTCTCGCTCTCTATTACGTAAGTTAGTGCTAGTTGCTGCTGCAGACTCTTGTTTGTTCCTTCACCTCTCGTTCTTTCTTCAGCCTTGTCCTCACCCAAGGCTTAAATAGTCATGTTACCCGGGAACGGGATTGCTGAGTCCTCTGTGGCTCACAGTTACTTCACCACACCAGTTGCAGGTTCAGCCGAGTTTGATGCAGGAGTTGGTTCAGTTCTTCACCGGGAGCTCGATGAAGAGTGTGGCCTTTTGTTTGTGACGTTTCAATGTTCAGTAGTGGTTTCTACTAGGATTCGATCCTGACCTGTGGCTTTATGTTGTTTTGGTATCTTTCTTTTGGATCTTCACCCGTAGTCGGGTTGTGATGTTTTGTATGATGATTGTTTATGTAATGTATTGTGTGAAGTGGCGAGTGTAAGCCAACTATCTCCTTTTGCATTTTAATCCCTCTTTTACATGAGTTGTGCAAAGATACCAAACTTGAGATCATTCTAGGATGGGCTTATACCTTTAAGTCGTGCCTCGACACGTAGGAGGTATAGTCCCATCCTGGGCATTACAAGTTGGTATTCAGAGCCTTCTCCGACCTAGAAGCCCCCACTGTTTGATCGAATCGTTGACGGTTGAGTCTAGGCACACACTTGAAAACATTTTGAGTCCTATATTATATCGGAGAGTAGGATTTCTTTGCTTCTCATCCCCTTTCTCTCTGGTGAGGACTCCTGACGTCTACTTTTTTCTCTTCTACTTTCAAAAATTGCACCAATTTTTTTTAGGATCCCGCGAGTATTCTGGGATTGTTTCGATGTTCTTGTGACAAGGATATTGTTCCCGATGCCTCCTGTTACCGAGGAGTTGAGCTTCGGGGTATCATTGTAACAAGCATATCGCGGCAGTACTAAATACTTAAGACGGCCGACATCGAAAATCTCTCCTATACGGCCAGTGGCAAGATAACCCCGACATCACCCAGTACTGGGGAGGTAGTTCGAGAGTATTGCCATAGCTTGTTATAGTGGATGCTTTTCGAAGGTCCGAGGTAAACAGTTTCCGAGAAAGACTGGTTATGTGTTGAAGGATGGATACACCTGGATGTAGGTTTAGAGTTGATTGCGCGGTGCTTCCCGTGTATCCCCAACACCTGATTGCATAACTGGAAACTTTCGAAAATCTATAGGTGGGTTCATCAAGTAGTTCTAGGCATTCTTCCAACGGATGCTCGATATGAAGTTTGGGGTTCTACATTGAGTGAAGTGGTTTTATGGACTTGTTCTGATCGGGAGTTGCATCTTAAAGGGTCCTTGGCTATGCTGATCCGGGGATTGCAAAACCCTTTTGTAACATGTTCCATGAGCCTTCAGCACGAAAATGTCGAACGAAGCTTCTATCTTGTATTTGTTCTATCTGATCCTTGTTCCTTTTATTTTCTTTTGTTCTCCAAGTGGCTTCTCGTCAAGCTGATGTACCTGCGGAATTCATTCGTTCAATCCTCTGTTCGAATGATATTGTGAAGATGATGCTGCGAGATATCTATCCTTTGTTCTTGTTTTGATTCTGGTATTCGAGTTGCTTCGATGTCAAATGTTGATTCCATACCTTTCCTAATCGGTGTTCTCATATTTCTATGGGAGTGCTAGTCCTTCTTGATCATCAAGATGGTCATGTTAAATTCTTTTCCAACCGGTGTGCCCTCTCTTCAAGTTTTTCCATACATACGTCGTTGAGAAATCTGGCGATTTGTCTGTTTCAATCATCTCAAGTCGTCTTTGTTTTGCCCACCCTCCCACCCCTTTTATTTATGGAGCCAGCAATTCTCAGATGAAGTATCCATTTTATTCATGTGATGTTTCTTCATTCTTCCCTTTAATGTTCTTATCCGGTGATTCTCAGGAAGATGTTCAAGAGCTTCTAGTTCATCATTCTTTTGTTCTCTAATTCTTCCGGTGGATGTAATTCAAGATTTCGGTGTTGATCTTATCCTTTTCCTCATTTCACAATGCTTTCTTATTCCGGTGCACCAATTAATCATTCTCCTCTTGCTATTCATATCCGGAGTGCTGAAGATTCATAATTCCATTCTTAATCCGTTCAAATTATTTTGAGGTTGTCATCTTATTCAAGCCATTTAATTCAACCGGTGCTATAACTCTTAAGCAATCTTTTCTAACGGTGATTTCTTTGAGTGGGCCCTAACCCACAGGTCTTTTCCCAGGATCTTACCTGACTCTTCTAATTTTTCCGGAGTTATACTCAAATTCTTTTCAAAGTGTGACGTAAGAATGATTTCCATCAGTCACAGTCCTTCTCCAAGATCGCGTTCAATTCTTGTTCATCATTGGTTCAACCTTTTTAATTCTTCATTCCGGAGTGCTCAACAATTCTTATGGCATTTCTCGTCTTCATTCTCAACATTTGAAGATCGGAGAAGTGTTTCTCTTAAATCTTGGCCCGTTCTCTCAAGAGTTGTGGTTCTAGCTTCATGCCATCCTCATAATTGTTTTTGATTGTGGGAATCGTTTTCATGCCCCTTCAGAGCAATTCTTGAATTCTTTTCTTTGTGATCCTCCGAAGGCCATCATTTCAGAAGATTCTTCGTTCTCAGTTTTCAACTTCGTCCTCCAATATTCTTCATTGATGTCTCTTCGTTCGTCTCCATATTCTTACGGTGGTTCATTCAAGTTTACTCTTCCGTTGTTATCGTTTTAATTCACTCGTTCTCTCATAATCCTACCGGTGCTTCGTTGAAGATTATCCGAGCTTGTGCTAGTTCTCTCTTAATTCTTTGCAACGAGAATAAGTAGTATGCCAAATCCATTGGTTGTCATCAATTTAAATTGGTGAAGGAGATGCATGACATAATTCTTATTCTTATTCCTTCAAGGTGATTTAATTCTTTTGTCTGGAGCTTGTTCATCATATCATATTCTCGGTTCTAAATTCTTCATCTTGTTTTCCGGAGTTCTATCTAATTCATCGCAGGCCTTGAATCTTATTCTTTTCATCTTTCACTTTCCATGTTTCATTACCGGAGTTCTCATGGTGGTTCATCATCATATTTTAATTCATCCTCGAAGTCTTCAACAAGATTCTTGTTGAAGCTCAAGCATTCTTCATCATACTTTCCAATTGCAATCCTTTCTACCTTATCTTTTCAGATGGTGTTATGTCATTCTTGACAATTCCTTCATGTTTTATGATTCACGAGTTATCAAGAATGAGATATTTAAAACCATCATTTCTTTTTCTTTAGGAGATCTTTTCAACCCTTCATTTATTCGTTGGAGTTATCTTGGGTTGTATTTCACCTAAAGCCTTCCCTAAGGATTGTTGCTAATTGTGGTGCTAATAAATGACCCAAGTTCTTCATTTATCATTCCGGTGAAATAAGTTTTTCATCTCCTTGTTGATCTCAATCCAATCAAGTGTTTCCGTTGTGGCTGGTTGTCACCTCATAATTTTGAGATGTTTTCCATAAGCCCACATCAAGCTTATTCTTTCGTTGTTGAATTTCCAACAACTCCGTTCAACCCTTCTTCGTAAGGATGCTCTTTCAATTCATTTGTCGGAGAAGTTGTCTTTCTTCTCCATTCTTTTCTTTCGTTGATCTATATGCTATTCTTTCATTCCGGAGGCCTTGTGATATTGCTCTCTTTAACCATCATCTCGTTTTATCGAGATCATGTTCTTTCCCTTGCTTATCATTTAACCGGAGTGTTGTATTCTTCATTCAAGTTCTCTCATCTCATCAAGTTTTGCCTCTCTTTATACCGGTGTGCTGTCTGAATCCTTCTTAACCTTGTGCCATTCTTTTAATTGTTTCAGAAGCTATATGCTGTTCATTTCATCAAGTATCACTCCATCTCCTCAAGTTCATGTTAATTCCTTCCATTTTCAGACGGAGTGCTGTCCGAATCTTGTCATTCTTATTCCTTGGCTATACCATTGCAGTTTCTTATTCTTTTGGTTCGTAAGCTCTTGTTTCATGTCTTTCATCCTACAAGGTTCTCTTTGTGTTCCTTGTTCCTCTTTTCCAACGGAGTGCTCTTAACTTCGTTCATCTCTGTTCTATTCTTTCTTCCAAGATTGTTCAACCTCTCAAGGTTCTTTGGTTTCACTAGTCTGTCAAAGAAGCAACTTTGTTTTACCTCTTCTTTTTCGTTTTCTATCCGGTGATATCTCTAGGATCTCGGGTCGAGATCCTCTGTTAGTGTGGGAGAGTTGTGACGCCCGAGACTGACGTCCCAGAAGATTCCAGAAGATTCCCGAAGTTCCAGATGTTCCGGGGTCTCCCGGGTGTTCTTTGTGCTTGCTTTTTTTTTTTTTTTGCATTGCATCATGTCATCATGCCATCATGTCATTTTATTTTTGCATCTCAACCTTAATAAATCGTGTGGACCTTCGGTCCATTTAAATCGAGGGAAGATGACTTCTCTTTATAACATATAAAAGCCTCTCAATAACTAGGGAGCTATATTTTAAATATTCCATTTGTTGGAATTCACCTCAACACACTTGCATTTTTCCCCATGTCTTTTTCACTTCGAGCTTCTCCTTCAAAAACCCTTCTCTGTAATTCTTTTCCGTTGTTACGAGGTTCTTCAAAAAACCTCCTTCTATTTTATTTAAATCCCTGACATTTTTGTGAGTCCAGGGATTATTACTTCTTGCCCTAAGCCTTTTTCTAGCACCTCTTTTTCTTTCTTCTTCTTGTTTGTTTTTTTTTCTGTTTTATTTTGGGAAAAAGACAGCAGCAGTTTTTTTTTACAAAAAGGAGCAGCCAGCATCCAGCCCAGGCCTCCCTTCAGGCCCAGCCGCCAGCCTCTTGGGCCCCTCCTCAACCCGCCGGCCTTTGGCCCAACCTGGCCCGTCCAGTCCTAACCCTAGCTGCTCCCTGGCCCGAGCGCCCAGCCCCTCGCTCTCTCCCTTTTCCCTCTATCGCCGCCGCCACTCATCCCTCTCGCCCGCTTCCCTCTCTCCCCGATCCCGATCTCTCTCTCGCGCGAGCCCGCACCCCCCCTTTCTCCTCGCAACCAGCGTCTTCCCCTCGGCCAGAGCGCGCCGCCGCGCCAGAACCCCTCCCCTCCGGCCAGGCCGCGGCTCCCTCCTCCGTTCCTCCCCTCGTCCAGCATGCGCCATGGCCTCCGCGCCGCGGTGCCTCGGGCCGGCAGAGCCCCTCCGCCGCCGTCCTCTTCTCCGTTTCAGCGCCCGAGCGCGCCCAACAGAGGCCCGCGCCTCCGGCACCCTCCGAAGCCAGGCGCCTCCCCGAGCTCTCCGCGCCCCTGCCTTCCTCCGCGCCCCTGCCTTGGCAGCCCCGCGCCGTCGTCCACCGCAGGCCGCCGCCGCGCCAAGGGCGACCCACACTTCTCCTCCGCGGCCCTGCCCCGCGAGTGCGTCGACCTCCCGCAGCGCCCGATGCCCCGACGCCCGTGCTGCTCCCTCCGTTCGCCGCCTCCGTCGCCGGTCTCCTCCAACCCCGAGGGCTTCGTCAGCGCCTCCTCTCAAGCCGCCTCTACCTCGGGAGCATCCCGGCTCCCTCGTCCGTGCAGCGCCGGCCGCCCCGTATCTGCATCGTCAAGGTCGCGGCCATGAGCAGCTCCGAGCGAAGGCCCGGGCCTTTTCAGCTTCGTCGCCGAGGCCGTAGCTTCTTCCTTGTTTTGTTTGTTTTTTGCTGCTGATTTTGTTTTGTCAAGCACCCATGTAACAGCAAACATTACCTTTTTTTTGGACCCGTACATCTACGAGCTCCGTGTACGACTACGTGAACGAGTACCACGACGCCGTCGAACGCCAAGTACCTCTACATGATGAACGACCAAGTTCCACTACTTCCCACGACGACCATGTGTACCCCTACGGAACGTCTTCGACCAAGTACCCCGTCGCCCGAGTACCGTCGCCGTGTACCACTACCGTCGCCCGAGTACAACTACCGCTACGAGAACGACTACCTTCGGTGAAGAGATGAGAACGTCTACTTCCTCTCCGAACGGAACGCCTCCTTCCTCTACGTCTCGAACCGCCCCGAAACGCACGCTTCGAAGGTATAACCCCGAGACGACCCCGTGGATGAATGCTTGTGCTTGTTGTGGTTGTATGAAATGTCTCCCGTGTGTGCTTCGTGCCCGTTCCACCTTTTGTCATGTTCCTCGGTTGCCTCGTCACCGACTCGTGGGAACCCGGCAACGGGATCGACCCACTTCCATCTTGTTCAACTTGCTCACGCCGCCCTTCATCTTTTGCACCGGTCTCTCAACGAGAAACCGGAACCGAGAGGATGTGTTGCATCATTTTCGGATCGTTGCCGTGGCACCCTTTTCATTCCACCACGGTGACAAATACTTCTTTCTCTCTTGTCAACTTATAATAAAATAATTGCATAAACTTGATCATGTCATCCGCATCATGTTAACAACATTATAATGTTTAATTGTTGTTTGCTTATAATTATTAAACATGCTCATGAGGATTTTTCCGGATATGTTGTTGTTATTCTCCGGCCTCATTTAAATTGCCAAATAGTGTAGTTTCTTTATGCTTCACCTCCTGCCATGTTAACCAACATTTAATCTTGTCTTGTAAATAAACGAGAGTCAACTAAATAATTAAATGTGGTGTTTCGTCAATATGCAACTCGTTGCATATTGATCTCCACTTAACTTGTAGTATTTGTTTGTGCACTTTGCCATGCCATGCATATTTAAACCGGACATGCATCATACTTGTTTGTGCATCGTATGCCATGTTTATGCTTGTATGTTTACCGTGTTGTTTCTTCTTTCCGGTTGCTTCTCTTGTTAGCTTCGGTTTCGTTCCGGAGTTGTGAGGTTTCTCTCGTCTGTGTTGCTCCGTCTACTTCATGGATCCGTT
>LR738712.1:21153118-21172221 GCA_902687465.1 Secale cereale
GCCCATCCGGTCGTGTCCTGAGACTTAGATACGCGCGGCTACTATCAGGGTGTCGACACGCCGGGAGGATTTGCTGGATTAGCCTTACCTTAGTTCGGTTTAACTTGAGCACGGGATTCCGAGAATACTCGGGTCTTCCCACCTATGGAGTTGCGACTTCGCGGATCGTGGGCTTGTGATGGGCCAAGTTGGAACACCCCTGCAGGGTTTGAACTTTCGAAAGCCGTGCCCGCGGTTATGTGGCAGATGGGAGCTTGTTAATTCCGGTTGTAGATAACTTGACACAATGATTCAATACACTACCAGCGTGTGTACCGTGACTGTCAATTTCCGAATAGGGATTCGGGAGTTGAACACGGTGGGGTTATGTTTGACCGGCTTTAGCTAGGATCACTTCGTGATCATCTTTCGACCGATGCACTTCTCTTCTCGCTCTCTTTTGCGTAAGTTAGTGCTAGTTGCTGCTGCAGACTCTTGATTTGTTTCCTTCACCTCTCGTTCTTTCTTCAGCCTTATCCTCACCCAAGGCTCAAATAGTCTTGTTACCCGGGAACGGGATTGCTGAGTCCTCTGTGGCTCACAGTTACTTCACCACACCAGATGCAGGTTCAGCCGTGTACGTTGCAGGAGCTGGTTCGGTGCTTCACCAGGAGCTTGTTGAAGAGTTTGGCCGTATGCTTGTGACGTTTCGATGTTCAGTAGTGGTTTCTACTAGGATTCGATCCTGACCTGTGGCTTTATGTTGTTTTGGTATCTTTCTTTTGGTTCTTCACCCGTAGTCGGGTTGTGATGTTTTGAATGATGATTGCTTATGTAATGTATTGTGTGAAGTGGCGAGTGTAAGCCAACTATCTCCTTTTGCAATTTAATCCCTCTTTTACATGAGTTGTGCAAAGATACCAAACTTGAGATCATTCTAGGATGGGCTTATACCTTTAAGTCGTGCCTCGACACGTAGGAGGTATAGTCCCATCCTGGGCATTACAGGGCTACTCTTCGGATGCCTTCTTCGGAGTACCTGGCAGATAACTTGAGATCATTCTAGGATGGACTCGCGCGTGGTCTCTGATAACCCTCAACCGTAAGGGATCGAGATAGTCTTCGCGAGTAAGAATAACCCAATTTATTGATTCGACACACGGGGAGCCAAAGAGTATTTATAAGCTTTGACAGTTGAGTTGTCAATTCAACCGCACCTGAAATATACTTACTTGCAACAAAAGATAAGTGGTAACGGTGATATGGTAGTGACGGTGGTGATAGTAAAAGAAAACAGCAAAAGTAAATAGCAAAAGTATATAGCAAAAGTAGATAGCAAAAGTAGCAACTAGTAACCAGCAGGATTTAAAACACTGTAGGCTAGGGAGACGGATGGTTGGGCGCTGCATGGATGAGATATATCATGATTCCAACTTGGGGCAAGGCACACGGAAAAGTAATGATCATCTAGGCAAATATCAAACATTAGGCATGTATCCCGTAGGTAGTTGTACGTGCTTGCAATAAGAACTTGCACAACATCTTTTGTCCTACCATCCCGCTACGAACGGGGCCAAAAGGAACTTATGGAGACTAAGGTGCTCCTGTCAAAGAGCACCGGAACAAAGCAATGAACTCAATGGATACATGTAATCCTCAAACTACGGACCATCCCCTTTGGTGTCCCAAGCTGTCACTTTTGGGATCGCCGGTTCCGAACCGTAATAGGTGCAAACAACTCATAGATAGGATCAAGAACACAAATATATTCATGCAAACACATATGGTTCAGATCTGAAATCATGGCACTCGGGCCCTAAGTGACAAGCATTAAGAATAACAAGTTGAAGCAAAGATGATAAACACCATAGTAGATGATAGGCAACATGCCCCCAACGATCTGACAAACTATTACATGATCTAACTCATCCAATCCCTACCATCCCCTTCGCCTACAGCAGGGGATTACTCACACATGGAAGGAGAAGTCATGGAGGGATGATGGAGTGGTGATGATGATGACGAAGGCGACGATCTCCCCTCTCCGGAGGCCAATTCAGCCTCCAGATTAGCCCTCACGAAGAAGAACAGAGGGTGGCGGCGGCTCCGCGACGAAAACTGGGAAAAGGACTTCCGATATGGGATTTCTCCATCACGAGCTAAAATACGGGTCAAAGTAGGGCACCAGGGGAGGTGGGGCCCACCCAGGCGGCCTCCCGGCGCGGCCAGGGGGTGGGCCGCGCCACCAGGGCGCCTGGAGCCCCCCTGGCCCCCCTCTGGCCCCTCTTCTGGCTCCGGGTTCCTTCGGGTGCGTGGATTTTCTGTGATTTTTCGTGGAATTTTCCGAGATGCCTAAAAATCCGTTTTCCTGCACACAATAAAACCATACAGGCAGCTCTGCTGAAAACAGCGTCAGTCCGGGTTAGTTTAGTTCAAATCATGCAAGAATGAGGTCAAAACAATATCAAAAGTGTTTGGAAAAGTAGATACGTTTGAGACGTATCAACTCCCCCAAGCTTAGCATATTGCTTGTCCTCAATCAATTCAGTTCAACGAACTGGACGCGACAAAGAAAACTTTGACAAGCTCTTTTGCTTCATTAGATGTATATAAGCATGTACTACGAAAAGAGTCTAGCAAGTATTGAAACAATGCTATGAGGACAATGCACGGAGCAATCCTTCTTTCAAGTGACCAATCACAAATACCTAAAAGTAAATAATATACTACTGAAAATCAAGACAAGATTACATTGCACATAGCTTGAGCATATTAGGGTGGTATCTCGCTAGCCTCCATGAGTGAAGCAAAACATAAATGCAGAAACTCCTCCAAAGTTTTAAAGGAGACTAGAACTAAGAATTTCAGAATAAATAATATCACAAGCATGCAGAAGACAATGTAATACTTTGGGACAATGCACATTACACTCAGAATGACAATTATCCTCTCCTAGTTGGTGCTTTGAAGAAAGAAGGTGGAGACTCTCAAACCGTGGCTTTTGTTGGCAAGGTTGAAAACCCGTGGTCGGAAACAAAAACTAAATCATGTACCAGAGCTCTTGGTTTTAAAAACAGAAGTAAAAAATGTTTTTGAGAGGTGCATATTTCGTCAACGAATGCTAGCAGATAACTCAATCACTTCTTGAGCTGGACAAGTTTCGAGGAACGGCTCCCGCATGAGGACGATCACATCCTCTTAATCTCCTTTGTTTATCACTGCCAAAGTTTTCTGATTTCTCATGAACAAAGCGTGAAGGAGGGTTTGTTTATTGTATAATTTTTAATGAGCCGGGCACACTCTATGCCAGTTCCTTCTCGTATTATGGGTTTGCAGATTAGACATGCAATCCCGGGGTGAAACTTGTCCAACTTAAAAAAGATCATGAATTAACTACTACTTCCTCATGAGCTAAAACAGAGGCACAAAAAGAGAAATGCTTTTGATTAATTTCGAGATGGTACACGAAAGTCTTCGTTAGGAATGGCAGGTAAATACCATGTATAGGAAGGTATGGTGGACTCATATGGCATAACTGGTTTTAAGGATTTTGGATGCACAAGCAGTCAGTCCGCTTAGTACAGGTGGAGGTTAGCAAAAGACTGGGAAGCGACCAACTAGAGAGCAATAACGGTCATAATCATGCAGAGCGACAAAGCAACATTGAATCGGGCATGGAAGTGATATAACTATTCTAAAACTCAAAGATCATCAAGGCAGAGCAGACTTTTTAGTCTTAAACATGTGTAAACATGTGCCAAGTCAATCCAAAAATTCTCCAAAGGGAAATACCACCTTAGTATACCGAACTATGAACAATGCAATGCATGTAAATCATTTCAATAACACATTATATACTCTAGCTATTCGAGACTAGCCACAAGGAAAGCATGAACCACTGGAAGAGCATTGTAAACATAGCACTATGTCGCTACAAGCTGGTCTCTAGATCATAAGTACAGGCATATGTACAAAAGTAGAAACAAGAAGAGTTCATACCGGTCTTCCTTGTTGCTTCCCTTCAGTCGATCTTCGTCATTACTGCCTCGTCACTTGCACGATCGAACGTAGGAAGTATAATTAAATGCCATCACGGACTCGAGCTGAACTTTGAAAACAAGCAAACTAAAGAGAAAAAGGAAATCTTTTTGGATTATTTCAAAGGTTGAACGAAAGCAAAAAGAAAGAGAAAATCTTTTTGTTGTTTTTGCAAAGAGAGAAATAAAGAAGAACGGGCAAAAACTTCGAAAATATCAAAGCGAATAAAACGGATAATACAATGGAAAAGTGAGAGGGGCACGTACTCCCCCAAGCTTAGGCTTTTGGCCTAAGTTGGTAGCAGCTACTGCCCCCAGGAGCCTCCTGCCCCGGGGGTATGGTAGTGAGTCCAAGGGTCGTAGAAGGATGCTGGCGCGTACACCGAACTCCTCGGAGTCTCCCACGAGGAAGGGTCCGTACGCCAAGCAGAGGAAGACCCTTCACCAAACTCGGTGGCGGTTTCTTCCTGAAAAGGTGGTAACTCACCGTGCTCCTCCTCGTCGGGCACAACCCCCTCCATGGGGTTATGAAACTGATGCTGGGCCATGAACTCATCGAACTAGATAACATCAAAGGACCATCCGTTCCTGCGAGAAAAATCAAACAAAAGAGGTGCAGGTAGACGGATCTCGCGT
The DNA here is from genome assembly GCA_902687465.1 of Secale cereale. Taxonomy (NCBI): domain Eukaryota; kingdom Viridiplantae; phylum Streptophyta; class Magnoliopsida; order Poales; family Poaceae; genus Secale; species Secale cereale. Next base: position 21,157,771 of record LR738712.1, read on the forward strand.
TCCGCGGTAGTTCCGAAACGCAAGATATAAACAAGATTATCAAGCTCAGAAGCCATGGTAACAAACTTATGCCTTTTCATAGCAGCAAGATCAAAGCTTAAATAAGTAAAAGGATTATCATCAGGGTGTGGGGTGCCTCCAAGATGTTCTAAGATAAGTGTGGCATAAACGCCACCATATAAGTCTCCCTTGTTACCGTTCATAGCAAGGCGTCGTGCAATTAAGGCACCCAGATTATAATCAGACCTCCCTGAGAGGGCTGCTGCCAGGATAGCAATATCCAGCGCAGAAGTGTTGCTCGTGTTGTCACGAGCTAACACCCCTCTAGCAACATAATATGCAAAATACCTGAGGTGAGGGAATAAGATGCTGGAGATCTTTGACCGATGAATATCCCTCGTACCCATGCTGCAGAGAGAGTTGAAGACGGTTTTCAGCTCGGAGGGCTGAGAGGTCATCCTAGCCGTCCTCCCAACGTTCGGCACACCTATTATTTCACAAAACTTTCCCAAAGTCATGGTGATAAGATCATTGTAAATTTTAAACTCAATAGCACCTGAATCATGATTATATCTAAAACTGTTAATGAAACTAGAGGTGAGTTTTTGATACTGAGTAACACGGCACGTGACGAGCCGTGTCAGACCTGCATTAGCACAAAGATTATAAAACTCATCCTTGATTCCCGCAGCTTCAAGGAATTCATCACATGGAAACGTCATTGCACGTGCTGGACTTGTGTCTTCCAACAACTCTAGGGGCACATGATCTTCATTATAGCTCACCCTAGCAGTCGAGGGTGAAGCTGCGGCTCTAGTGACTCGATCGGAGTGCGTGGGCCTCCTCTTCTCAAGCCACCCCTTTGCCCTTCCTAACAAACTCATTTCTGAAATTTTTGGCAAATTACAAAAACAAGGATTAAAACAAGGTGGGTTAAGGCAAACTGCTCAACTCACTTGCCCAAGGCATAAACTTGCATCAAAACTTGGAAAATAACTTTCTACACATGCATGCAAGCTCATCTATACATCACCAAGAACTACTAAATACTCACAAATGAAGCCACCAATCAGAAATCTAATTGGAGGGCTGGAGGAGTCACATACCAGGGAGTATTTGTTCAAAATCTCAGCTCAAATGATAGGCCGTAGAGAGAGATCGAAGAATCGCCTCCAAGAGCAGCAAGAACGCAAGAACAAATGGAGAACTCGCGTTTTTGGAGAGAAAGAGAGAGGGAGGAAGAAGACTTACCTGGAGGGGGGCCTTGTGGGCCCCAGGCGCCCTGTGGGCGCGGCCAGGGGGCAGGCCGCGCCAGCTGGCCACCTGGGCCACTGGTGGCCCCCCCTGGCTGGCCCCAGGTACCTCTGGGTCACTCCCGACATGGAAATTTTTATTTTTATTTTTCTGGAATTTTTCTGAAAACTTCACTGTTGAAATTTTCTCGAAGTTCAAAAAGCTGCAGGACTTTCTGAAAACTTAAGGCAGTGATTAGTATTGTGAAGCTTCAAAACATAAACACTTGGTACAGCAAAGAGAACAAAAACTAAAACAAATGAAAACATAACAAGCTCAACTTTTTATCTATATAAAACATGTTTACTAGTAAGGTTGATCAAGTCTTACCAACAAACAGGCGATATATAGAGCAAAAAGTCTCACCTCTTACGAAGTAATCACTGAACCTTTACTTTGATGGACATTGCCCCCACCATGATAGTTTTGTATTTGTGATGCACATGTAGTGGACAGTCCCATTCTCCAATCTTCACGGTCTCGATATTTTCTATAGAGTTGAGGCCATGTCTCCTGTCGGTCTTCTTTGGGAAATACACCGTGTGTTCTTTATCATTCACATTGAAGGTAACCTTCCCTTTATTGCAATCAATAATAGCACCTGCGGTGTTAAGAAAAGGTCTACCAAGAATAATGGACATGCTCCCATCCTCGGGCATGTCAAGCACAACAAAATCAGTAAGAATCAAACAATTGGCAACTTCTACTGGAACATCCTCACAAATACCAATCGGAACAGCGGTTGACTTGTCAGCCATCTGAAGAGAGATATCTGTAGGAATTAGTTTTTCTAAACAAAACCTCTTGTAAAGAGAAAGAGGCATAACACTCACTCCTGCTCCAAGACCACATAAAGCAGTTTTGACATAATTATTCTTTATGGAGCAAGGAATGGTGGGTATACCTGGATCACCGAGCTTCTCAGGAATCTTGCCACTGGAAAGGGCATGGGTTTCTGTACCCATGGTTCTCTTTCCTTCCCATGTCTTCTCGCGACGAAGTCTTCTCTAGTGTACCTCTTACGTTTGTCAGGTGCTTCTTCTTCTTGAACTTCAGGCGGATCATTCTTCTCATTATCCTTACCTTCAGGTTCAGCACCGTCTTCAGTCTCAGCATCGGAGATAGATACACTGTTGGGATCAACGGCTGGCTCTTCATCTGTAATAGGATCATTGGAATTGTCAGCCTCCTTATGTTCCTTCTTCTTCTTTTTTGAGCCAACAATTTCTTCTTCCTGCATTTGAGAATCTTGCTCGATTCTCCTCGGATGCCCCTCTGGATAGAGAGGATCTTGAGTGCTAGTTCCTCCTCGGGTCTTAATCCCGAAGGCCTGCAAATCATCTTGTTTGGCATTGTTAGCAAGCAAATCTTTTTGCACATTAGAAATTTGTTCAAGTTGAGTTTGAACCATATGAAAATGCTTCACAAGACATTGAACATCATTAACTGTTCTACCTAAAACATCAAGCAAGCTTTTGATAGCAAGGGAATTATCATGCAATTGACTTTGTATCCTCTCATTAAAATGATTTTGTTTCATAATAAAATTATCAAACTCATCTAAACATTGATCAGGAGGCTTACCATGAGGGATGTCACTTGCGTTGAAATCTAAAAGAGAGTGTACCTCTACCATAGGAGGGTGAGTGGTAGGCTCACACAGCTTCTCAATAGGGGGTAGATTCTTCACGTCTTCAGCTTTAATACCTTTCTCTTTAATAGACTTCTTTGCTTCTCGCATATCTTCGGGGCTTAGAACAAACATGCCCCTCTTCTTTGGTGGTGGAGGTGGTTCAGGGACGGATCAATCTTCATGGTTTTTGGCAATCCTGCCCATCAAATCCTCTGCATCGTCCGGTGTTCTTTTCCTGAAAACACAACCAGCACAACTGTCCAAATAGGACCTGGATTCATCAGTTAGACCAGCATAAAATATATCGATTAGTTCATTCTTAGGGACTTCATGTCCTGGTCTAGCCCGAATCAGACCGCAGTACCTCCCCCAAGCTTTAGGGAGGTGCTCATCCTGCAACTGTTTAAAGTTATAAATTCTTTGTAAAGCAGCATGTTGCATGTGAGCAGGAAAGTACTTATCAACAAAAGAGTGAGCTAAGTCTTGAGGACTCTTAATGGAACCGCATGGGAGTGAATCATACCATGCTTTAGCACCTTCCTTCAACGAGAAAGGAAGAAGCTTGGTCACATAAAAGTATCGTATCTTCTCATCCGTGGTAAACAAGCCACCCAACTCACCGAGTTTAGTCAGGTGTGCAATAGCATCATCATTTTCTCTGCCATAAAAGGGGTCAGCTTCAACCATAGTTATAAGTGAAAGATCAACAGAGCACTACATAAACTTGTTAAGTTTTTCCTTTACTTGTTTCAAGTGTGTGGTTGATCTTGTTTGGTTGTGATGATATTGCATTCTTGTGATCCCTAGGCCATGCATCATTTCTTCCATGTTCATATGCTTCCTGTGCATGCATCATGTGGTTGAGCACTGCATGTTGATTGATTTTGTTCCGTTGTTGCATTGTTGTGTTTGGTTAGAGCCTGGTGACGATACGAAGTACGAGGTTTCTACCGAGGTTGAGTGTGAGGAGCAAGGTTACGTTCCCTCCGAGGAATCAACAGGCAAGATGACCTTACCCAGATATCACTACTATCTTTGCCTATGCTAGATGTCTCGCTCTTTAGATTATTGCCTCGATGCCTATGTCTGTTTGTCAGCCTCCTATTGTTGCCATGAACCTCTCTAACCACCCAACCTAGCAAACCTTTGATTGGCTACGTAAGCTTCGCTCAGCCCCTCTTATAGCATTGTTAGTTGCAGGAGAAGATTTGAAGATTCTTGCTTTATGATGAAGTTATTGTTGGGATATCACAATATATAATCTGTTAAACTAAATCACCTATATATTGGGAAATGGGTGGAAGGCTAAGCCTTTGCTTGGTGTTTTGTTCCACTCATGCCTCCCTAGGAACCATTTAAACCGGTGTTATGTTCCTTGATTTTGTGTCCCTAACACGGTCGGGGTTTATGGGCCCCCCTCGATAACCCGCTTAGCGCTAAAGCTTTTCCAGCAAGGCACAACTTTGGTTTTACATTTGCCTAATAACTAAAACTTGCATAGGGAGTTATAAACCCTTTTCTTAATCAACAACCCTGGGCCAGTGCTCCACATGAGTGTTGGTCCAAACTGGGGGTCCTGCAGGGCCACCTTGGGGAAACCCGAGGGCTGGAAAAAACCTGTAGCATCGCCCATCCGGTCGTGGCCTGAGATGAGATACGCGCGGCTACTATCAGGGTGGCGGCACGCCGGTAGGTCTTGCTGGATTAGTTTACCTTAGTCGGAATATCTTGAGCACGGGATTCCGAGAACAGTCGGGTCTTCCCACCTTGGAGTTGCGACTCCGCAGATCGTGAGCTTGTGATGGGATAAGTTGGGACACCCCTGTAGGGTTTTGATCTTTTGAAAGCCGTGCCCGCGGTTATGTGGCAGATGGGAATTTGTTAATATCCGGTTGTAGAAAACTTGACACTATGTTCTTAATACACTACCTGCGTGAGTAACCGTGACGGTCGCTTTCCGAAGGGGTTCGGGAAGTGAATATGGTGGGGTTATGTTTGACGTGCTTAGTTAGGATCACTTCATGATCACTTTGACAATCGTTGGCACTTTCTATTCTCGCTCTAATCACGTAAGCTAGTGCTAGTGCTGCTGCAACCTTGTTTTCAGCCTTGTTCCCCACCTAGATAGCTGAGTCCTCCGTGGCTCACAGATTCTACACAACACCAGATGCAAGTACCGTGGAGAACTACACCAGTGGTGGTTCAGAGTTGTATTGGGAGTTCAAGGAAGAACGTGGGCGATACTACGTGTCTTACCCAGAGGATCAGTAGGGATCTTACTAGGATGATCGGGACCTTGTGTTATTAATTTATGGTATCTTTCTTTTGGTTCTTCGTCCGTAGTCGGACTGTGATGTTATTTGGATGATGAATGTTTATGTAATGCATTGTGTGACGTGGCGAGTGTAAGACAACTACTCTTTTGCAATTTCACCCCTCTTTTACAGGAGTCGTGCAAAGATACCATACTTGAGATCATTCTAGTATGAGATTATGCCTTTAAGTCGTGCCTCGACACGTAGGAGGTATAGTCTCATACTGGGCATTACAGAGATCCCATCTTGGAGCCTATTTCGGAGCTCCACCGTAGGGGGATCCACCACGGAGGCCTTCATCATCATCATCATCGCCCTCACCATGAGTTGTGAGTAGTTTACCACTGAACTTCGGGTCCATAGCTAGTATCTAGATGGCTTCTTCTCTCTCTCTGGATCTCAATACAAAGTTCTCCTCGGTCTTCGAGGAGATCTATTTGATGTAATCTCTTTTTGCGGTGTGTTTGTCGAGATCCGATGAATTGTGAGTTTATGATCAAGGTTATCTATGAAAGATATTTGGTTCTTCTCTAAACTTTTTATGTGTGCTCATAATATCCTTGCAAGTCTCTTCAAATTATTGGTTTGGTTTGGCCTACTAGATCTATAGTTCTTGCAATGGGAGAAGTGCTTGGCTTTGGGTTCAATCTTGCGGTGTCCTTTCCCAGTGACAGTAGGGGCAGCAAGGCACGTATTGTATTGTTGCCATCAAGGATAAAAAGATGGGGTTTTCATCATATTGCTTGAGTTTATCCCTCTACATCATGTCATCTTGCTTAAGGCGTTACTCTGTTCTTCTGAACTCAATACACTAGATGCATGCTGGATAGCGGTCGATGTGCGGAGTAATAGTAGTAGATGCAGGCAGGAGTCGGTCTACTTGTCTCGGACGTGATGCCTATATACAATGATCATGCCTAGATAGTCTCATAATTATTCGCTTTTCTATCAATTGCTCGACAGTAATTTGTTTACCCGCCGTAGAATATCGCTATCATGAGAGAAGCCACTAGAGAAAACTATGGCCCCCGGGTCTATTCTCAACATATCAATCTACATCTACTTTACTTTTACCGCTTTTATTTGCTGTTTTATTAAACAAAAAATACCAAAAATATAAACTATCATCTCTATCAGATCTCACTCTCGTAAGTGACCGTAAAGGGATTGACAACCCCTTATCGCGTTGGCTGCAAAGTTCTTATTTGTTTGTGCAGGTGCGAGGGCTCGCGCGTGGTCTCCTACTGGATTGATACCTTGGTTCTCAAAAACTAAGGGAAATACTTACGCTACTGTGCTGCATCTCCCTTTCCTCTTCGAGGGAATACAACGCAAGCTCAAGAGGTAGCATCCTGTATTCAGGGGTCCTCAGGCATCTGGGTCGTTAAAGCTGGGCCATATTGATGGGCCTCATAAAGAAGAAATAGAAGACCTTCCCCCGTGTTCGATCAGGACTCTTATGTACATAGAAAGGCAGGTGTAGAGTTCGGATGTATCAATTACTTCCTCCCCAAGTCACCCATGTAACCCTAGGTCCCCTCTGGCGTGTATATAAGCCGATGGGTTTAGTTTGTAGAGGGGATCATCATCATCACAATACCCCCATAGGATAGACTTTAGGGTTTAGCCATTACGATCTTGAGACAGATCAAATCTTGTACTCATATTCATCCATATTAATCTAGCAGGAAGTAGGGTATTACCTCGATCGAGAGGGCCTGAACCTAGGTAAACATCGCGTCCCCAGTCTCCTGTTAGCATCGACCCTCTAAGCACATAGCTTGGGCCCTCCTACCCGAGATCTGCTGGTTTTGACACCGACACCAGGCAACCCAGCTTGGCCAGAACTTAAGTCATATCGGTGCATATAATGGCAAGGAAGAACTGTAAAAACAGACGTCATTTTAAGAATAAGCTTTATTTATAAAGGGCTTCGTTAAAGAAGCCCCCAGGTATATTTGAGGTAGATACATTCGAAGATGTATTTATCCTGTGGCGGTTCGGGCTAGCCGGATACTTGCTAATGAAAAAAGTGTAAAAAACGAAAGGAGAAAAGATAAAAAGTGAAAGACAAGACCTAACTTATAAGGAGGAAAAAATTGCTATCGAACTATCCATAAAATCGTCGGAGCCTGGCAGCGTTCCACGGGTTCGGCTCAAGGCGGTTGTCCTGTGCATTGCGAAGGAGATAGGCTCCACCGGTGAGTACTTCGTCGATAATGAAGGGGCCCTCCCATTTTGGTTTGAGCTTATCTATTTTCTTCTCCAGGAGGCGTAAAACGAGTTCGCCGACATTATATGTCTTGGCCCGCACTTCTCTGCTCTGGTATCGTCTGACTGTTGTTGATAAAATACGGAACGGGCTTGCGCTGTATCGCGCTCCTCTTCAAGTCCATCTAGGCCATCCTGCCGATCTAGCTCGGCTTCTCTTTCCTCGTACATGCGCACTCGAGGTGAGTCATGAATAATGTTGCAGGGCAGAACAACCTCTGCGCCGTACACCATGAAGAAAGGTGTATATCCGGTCATACGATTGGGTGTGGTCCGCAGCCCCCAGAGTAGGGAGTCAAGCTCTTCGACCCAATGTTTATGAGAGTCCCATAAGGAGCACACTAGTCGGGGTTTAATGCCGCTCATTATCAGACCATTGGCTCTTTCGACTTGATCGTTTGTCTGAGGATGGTATACAGAAGCGTAGTCAAGTTTAATACCTAACTTTGCACACCAATTTTTTACCTCGTCAGCTGTGAAGTTGGAGCCGTTATCCATGATAATACTGTGCGGGACACCATAATGGTGCACTACGCCGGATATAAAATCTATCACAGGCCCTGCCTCAGCTGTTTTCACTGGGTTGGCTTCAATCCATTTAGTGAATTTATCTACCATCACCAGTAAGTATTTCTTTTTATGACTTCCCCCTTTAAGAGGTTCGACCATATCCAGCCCCCAGACCGCAAAAGGCCAGGTAATGGGGATTGTTTTCAGAGCAGTGGGAGGCATGTGACTTTGATTTGCAAAGAGCTGGCAGCCAACGCAGTGTTGGACTAAGGTTTGGGCATCTGTTCGGGCAGTATGCTAGTAAAGGCCAGCGCAAAAAGCTTTGCCTATGAGCGCCCGTGCTACGGCATGGTGGCCGCCCATTCCGGCATGTATTCCGGTGAGAATTTGCCTTCCCTCCTCTTCGGAGATGCACCTTTGGAGAATACCAATTGTGCTTTTCTTATATAGTTCACCTTTATGAACTTTGTAGGCTTTAGAATGCCGGACTATGCGGCGGGCCTCATTTTGATCATCGGGGAGTTCCTGTCTTTTAAGGTAAGCAAGGAAGGGCTCTGTCCAGGGGGCTATGACAGCCATGATTTTGTGAGCTGAGGGAGTTATCTCCATGTTTGAGTTTCCAATGACATCTTGATTGAGTTCGGTCGGGGGTGTGTTCGGATCCGAATTCGTATCGCTGCTCGCGCCCTGCCATTTTAAAGATGGATTAAATAGCCTTTCCACAAATGTGTTAGGTGGGACGTGGTCACGTTTAGCTCCCATGTGAGCGAGTACGTCAGCGGCCTGGTTATTATCCCGGGCTACATGATGGAATTCCAACCCCTCAAATCGAGCCGACCTTTTTAATATGGCGTTGCGATAAGCTGCCATTTTGGAATCCTTCGCATCAAAATCTCCATTAATTTGAGAAATAGCAAGGTTTGAGTCTCCGCGCACCATGAGGCATTGTATGCCCATGGATACAGCTTGGCGGAGACCATGTAATAGGGCCTCATATTCGGCCGCATTGTTCGAGTCCGTATACATAATTTGTAGGATGTACCGGACTGTATCCCCAGTTGGGGATATCAATATTACGCCAGCCCCCAATCTGGCTATCATTTTGGTACCGTCAAAGTACATTGTCCAGTGGGAATATGAGCTGTACTCTTTAGGGAGTTCGGCTTCCGTCCATTCTGCGACAAAATCGGCCAACACCTGGGATTTGATAGTCTGGCGTGGTTTGTAGGATATTTCGAACGGTAGGAGCTTGATGGTCCATTTAGCTATGCGTCCTGTGGCATATTTATTGTTGATAATATTGTTGAGTGGTGCCTCGGATGCTACTGTAATCAAATACTCTTGAAAGTAGTGTCGTAGTTTCCGAGATGACATGAAGACCGCATAGGCAATTTTCTGATAGTGGGGGTACCGTGATTTGTATGGTGTTAGAACCTTGGATACATAGTATACGGGCTTTTGGACAGGGAATTTATGTCCCTTTTCGGCTTGTTCAACAACGAGCACGGCACTCACTACCTGGTGAGTGGTTGATATATACAGCAGCATTGGTTCGCCAACACCCGGGGCGGCTAGGCTTGGGTTGCTCGCTAGTAGAGCTTTTATTTCTTCCAATCTAGCTGTGGCCGCATTCGTCCATTCGAAGTTGTCAGTACGTTGTAGCAATCTGTAAAGTGGCAATGCCTTTTCTCCTAATCTGGAGATGAAGCGTCTTAAGGCCGCTATGTAGCCTGCTAGTTTTTGCACTTGCTTGAGATTGATTGGTATTTTGAGTTCTGACAAGGCCCAGATTTTGGCTGGGTTAGCTTCGATTCCTCTATGGGATACGGTGAACCCTAATAGCTTTCCGGCTGGAACGCCGAAGACACATTTTTCCGGATTAAGCCTTATGTCATATTCTCGTAAGTTGGCAAACGTAAGGCGAAGATCTTCCACCAGAGTCTCGACGTGTTTGGTCTGTACTACTACGTCATCAACATATGCCTCCACTGTTTTGCCAATTTGCTTTTCTAAGCATGTTTGAATCATGCGTTTATATGTGGCGCCAGCATTTTTAAGTCCAAAGGGCATAGTGTTGAAACAAAAAGGGCCGTATGGGGTAATAAATGCCATTGCGGCCTGATCGGATTCCTTCATCTTTATCAGATGGTATCCGGAATAAGCATCAAGGAAGCACAACGAGTCATGTCCGGCAGTTGCATCGATGATTTGATCAATGCGGGGCAAAGGAAAGGGATCCTTTGGACATGCCTTATTCAGGTCTGTTAAGTCGACGTGGAGGCGCCATGATTTATCCTTCTTCGGTACCATGAATAGGTTGGCTAGCCAATCCGGATGTTTAATTACTCTGATGAATCGGGCTTCCAATAGCTTGGCTAGCTCTTCTCCCATCGCTTGTCTTTTGGGTTTGGAAAACCGTCGCAATGACTGCTTGACCGGTTTGAATCCTTTGATAATGTTGAGGCTGTGCTCAGCCAGCCTGCGTGGGATTCCTAGCATATCTGAAGGGTGCCAGGCGAATGTATCCCAATTTTCCCGAAGGAAGGTGCGTAACGCGCTGTCCACCGCCGGATCTAGCTGTGCCCCGATGGATGATGTCTTATTAGGGTCCATTGGGTGCACTTGGAATTTTATGATTTCATCTGCTGGCTTGAAGGAGGTAGACTTCGATCTTCTGGCGAGGATCACATCGTCCTTATCTACCTTTGATCGTAGGGTAGTTAATTCTTCGGCCGCGAGGGCTTCGGATAATGCCTAAGGCTAAGGATGCCGTCTTGTTTTCGGCACGGAGTGTTCTATCCGGATCACTTGTTAATGTGATCACTCCATAGGGCCCTCGCATTTTAAGCTTCATGTACCCGTAGTGGGGTATAGCTTGAAAGCGTGAGAAAGCACCCTGTCCTAGAAGGGCGTGGTGTCCACTATAAAAGGGCACAATATGTAAGAGTAGTTCCTCCGATGTGTAGTTATCGGGCGTGTCGAATACTACGTCGAGCTTAATGCTTCCAGAACACCGGGCCTCATGGCTTGGTATAATTCCTCTAAAGGTTGTGTTGGTGTGCTCAATGCGGGATTTCTCGACCTGCATTTTTGCAAGCATTTCCTCATATATGAGGTTTAGTCCGCTTCCTCCGTCCATGAGTACTTTAGTGGGGCGGAAGCCGTCCACTATTGGGTCAAGTACAAGAGCTGTTGTTGCTCGGATCAGCCGGACTCGAGGTGCATCTTTGGCAGAAAAACTAATTGTCGTGTCGCTCCATGGGCTTGCAGAGCTAGTATGGTAAACCTCGGCATGTTCGCGATTTGCTCTCTTGCGGCGGTTATTTGAGGAGAACATTTCAAAGACAGTGAAGATATCGACGTCCTTCTCCCTTGATACGTTGTGGCGAGAATTGCCACACCGCTCTTTGCTACCTGCCAGAGTACCGCATGCTTTAAGGTAATGGTTAGGTGCATTGCCCGGGGTTGCGTGTATTTGGCAAGGTGTGTCGAGTAGTTCGTCCAGTACGGACCTGTACCTTAAAAAAGGTTTATTTTTCTTACCAATTGGCATGTTATCGGATGACCTGCTAGGGTATGTACGTTTAGCCATGATAATGTACTGTCCAGATATGGACTGTTCTAGAGGTGTATTATGGGCTTTACAAGTATTTTCCATTGCGCAGTACTTCCGTACTAACTGTGATAATTCTGTGAAACTCAGAACACGACGTCGGTTGAGGGCATTCAAGACTCCCTCGTCTATGCAATTGCGGTGAACTAAGGAGACCGCTTTGTCGTCGTAGCAGTCCCTGATCTTGTTTTTAACAAGTAGTAATCTCGCCCAGAAGTGGTTGACCGTTTCCTCGGGTTGCTGTTGTATGTTTGCGAGATCATCTATGTCCGGGAGTCCAGATTTACTTGGAGAGTTTTTCCCAGGGTGGGTGGGTGTTGGCAATTTTGAATCCCGACCCAAAGTGATATTCGGGGTTTTGACAACCTCCGATGGTGACAATCCGGATTCGACGGGATCTAATCGCCTTCCGGGTCCGGTGTCAGTCCCAGAGCTCAAAGAACATAAAGCGTCTCCTGACCGGGATGTGTTTGGCTCGATGAGTTCGGATATCTGAACTATTACGGCCTCCGTCAGGAGAGGGGAAGTCTCTATGGCTCCATCCTCAACTGCTGCTACAAGATGAGTGATCGGAGAAGGATTGATCTCATCATGGCCGGATTTAAGTCCGATCTGATCTTCTGGCGATGAAAGCCCCAGGGAGGCGATGCGATCAAGCAGCTCGTTTATGGGCGAGAGTTCTGCCAAGGTCGCGTCATCGAAGTGGTCGGAATTGGCATAAAGGTGGTGCTCGATGGCCGCAGGGAGAGCGGCTGGCCTAGACGCCATGTACGCGCATACAGCGAACCCACCGAGCTGGAAAACTTGGCCGACAGCCAGTCTGTTTCCTAGGGTGATCCCGTCGTTGATGACGAAACGAGCCATCGATCGCTCATTGCGAGTGCACAACGGAGCTCTCAATGAAAGAACCATTGTCGGTGTCAAAACCGGCAGATCTCGGGTAGGGGGGCAAGGCTATGCGTTTAGAGGATCGATGGTAACAGGAGACTGGGGACACGATGTTTACCCAGGTTCAGGCCCTCTCAATCGAGGTAATACCCTACTTCCTGCTAGATTAATATGGATGAATATGAGTACAAGAGTTGATCTACCTCGAGATCGTAATGGCTAAACCCTAAAGCCTAGCCTATGGGGGTATTGTGATGATGATGATCCCCTCTACAGACTAAACCCCTCGGCTTATATACACGCCAGAGGGGACCTAGGGTTACAAGGGTGATTTCGGGAGGAAGTAATTGATACATCCGGACTCTACACTTGCCTTTCTATGTACATAAGAGTCCTGGCCGAATACGGGGGAAGGTCTTCTGCTTCTTCTCTATACGGCCCATCAATACTGCCCAGCTTCAACGACCCGGATGCCTGAGGACCCCTGAATACAGGACTCTCTCAATGAGTAATTCCTTCATAGGCTTGTTGAGCAGTGGGGGTGTTGGATTTATCATGTAATCGAGTTAATTTTGTTAGGGCTCGATCCCTAGTATCCATTATGTTCTGAGATTGATGTTGCTATGACTTTGCTATGCTTAATGCTTGTCACTAGGTCCCGAGTGCAATTATTTCAGATCTGAACCTATTATGTTTTCACGAATATATTTGTGTTCTTGATCCTATCTTGCAAGTTATATGCATCTATTACGTGTTATGATCCGCATACACCAAGGTGACAATAATTGAGATTCTTTCCTGTGATTAACGTAGTTTGAGGAGTTCATTTATTCACTAAGTGCTAATACTTTGTTCCGGTTCTTTATTAAAGGAGGCCTTAATCGGACATGGACTATTTGATCCCGAGCTCATATGCTCCCACATGAACAGTAAAATCGAAAAATAGTAAAAAATTCAAAAAAATCTGATTTTTTTAGATGAACATTGACAAAATTTCTAACTACGTGCAAAATTTCAAGCTGAACTGACATTCCTAGAGATATGGGCAAAAAGAATAAAATCGATGCTCCAAAAAGACTATTGTTGGAAACATTTTGGAGCATCGATTTTGTTATTTTTGCCCAAACCTCCACAAATGTCATTTCGATCTGAAATTTTGCAAGCAGTTAGATCATTCATCATAAAAAAATTCAGTTTTTTTTTACAGTTTTTTTCAATTTTACTGTTCATGCGAGAGCATATGAGCTCGGGATCAAAAGAGCACTTTCGGCCTTAATCTCCCTTAGTTTCCTTATGGACCCCACTGCCATAGGAGGGTAGAACACAGATGTCATGCAAGTTTTTTTCTTCCATAAACATGTATGACTATATACGAAATACATGCCTATATTTCATTGATGAATTGGAGATATTTTGTGTCGCTCTAGGTTTTAACTGTTACATGATAAATGCCATCCAACACAATTATGAATTATCCATCACTATTCCAATGCCTACGCTTTTCGTATATTGATCTTTGCTAAGCTACTTTCGCCATTGTCGCTGTTACAATCACTACAAAATTGCTACTGTTTTTGCTACTGTTACTATTGCTATATTTACCATTACTATCAAACTACAATACCACTTTGCCAATGTTTACCTTGCTGCAGATATTAAGTCTTTTAGGTGTGGTTGAATTGACAATTCAACTGCTAATACTTACAAATATTTTTTGACTCCCCTTTTGTCAAATCAATAAATTTGGGTTGAATACTCTACCCTCGAAAACTGTTGTGATCACATATAATTGTGGGTTATCAATATGGTACTAATTTTATGTGATAAATGTTGGTGTACTATTGTATAAATCTAGTCAAATATAAAAAGTTTTGATTTTCCAACAAAGTTAACAGTACACTCTTTCAAGGACCCGGGGGGGGGGGGGG
>LR738712.1:21172275-21206329 GCA_902687465.1 Secale cereale
AATCAAGTGGACCGATACATGGCCGCGTTTGATGGCTTTCGCGGTCTAGATAGTGCGGTTTAGACAGTTGCAGGAGGTTTACGGATCTGCTTTGAAGATACCCTAAATAAGCATTTAGTTTTTCAACATCCCTCGTCCAAGTGCTACGTCAATGTACACATGGGGGGTGCATCTATCATGGGTGAGAAATACTCCTTCCACTCCAGAATATAAGGTCATTAATTTTCATGCAAGCCAAATATATTTATGCTTGACCAAGATTATTTATATTATAAAACAAAATATCATCACCAAGGTAAAAATAAAATAAAATATCAAAATACTTTTCATGATGGATCTAGCGATACAAATTTGGCATGTAGATATTGGTTTCTTTTCTTTCTCAAAACTTGGTCAAATATGGACATGTTTAACTATTTTAAAGTTGTTAAGCTGACGTAGCAACCCTTACCATTCAAAACCTTACACTGTGTGGCAAGTCGATGATTGTGACATGGACTTTTCTCTTGTACTCCTTCCGTTTCTAAATATAATACTCATTAGATATTTCGACACCGGTTACATACGAGATGTATATATACATATTTTAGGGTGTAGATTCACTCATTTTGCTTTGTATGTAGTCTGCATTGAAATATGTTAAAAATGCTTGTATTTAGCAACAGAGGGATGCTGACAACGTCATGGCGACCTCAGGTACCAACTTCATCTCATCTTCATCACTTCATGTTAGGAGGTAGCCGGACCATGTCTGCAAGGGCCGCTGCATCTACTTCGTTATACCATCATGCGCGGCTTGGTCGATCTAGAACAACAAATTTCAGATGAAAAACTGGAAATAGTACATCGACGTTAACCTATGCCGCCACCGAAGACTACAATAAACATGTACGACGCCGTTTTACATTAGTAAGAGAGGTCGTGACATGAGCTAGTTGTAAACGGAGAGAGAGAGAGAGAGGTACGAGCCATTGCATCATCGGTAGACATCAATCCACGGACCAAGCGAAAAGGGTACCAGCTAGCTAGATGGAGACGCAGAAGTGAAGGCCATGGTGGTACCACCGGCAGCACAACACAGCAGTTTCAACTTCCAACAGGCCAATGATACGTCTCAACGTATCTATAATTTTTTATTGTTCCATGCTATTATTTATGAAGTCTTGGATGTTAAATGGGCTTTATCATACATTTTTATATCATTTTTGGGACTAACCTACTAACCCAAAGGCCCAGTCCAGATTGTTGTTTTTGCGTGTTTCAGGGTTTTGCAGAAAAAGAATATCAAACGGAGTCCAAACGGAATGAAACCTTCGCGAGAGATATTTTTGGAGAAAATCACGCACGAGGGACTTGAGAACCACGTCAGGGGATCAAGGGGATGCCCACGAGGGTGTGATACGTCCAAAACGTATCTATAATTTCTGCTTGCTCCATGCCTCTTTTGTGTGATATTGCTATGTTATTTATACACTTCCATACACTTTTGATCATATTTGGACTAACCTATTAACTCAGTGCACCCCAGTGCCAGTTTCTGTTTTCTGCTATTTTTGTATTTCAGGTTTTCCCATCACGTAAACTGCCAGAAAAATCCCGGAAAAATTATATAAAAAATCAGCGTTCCGGAAGCTTCCACACGGTCGAAGTAGGGCCGGAGGGGGGCCACTAGGGCTCCAGGCGCCCTGGTGGCGCGCCCCCCCTCCTGGCCGCGCCGGAGGGGCGCCTGGGCCCCCAGGCCTCCGCTGATGCCCCCCTTTGGCATATATTTAACACGCGTCCCGAAACCCTCGAGGACGGAACCCTTTTTCGCGGTCTCATCTCTGTTCCGCCGCCGCCGCGCTTCCAAGATCGGGAGCACCAGGAGAACTCTTCCCGGCACCCTGCCGGAGGGGAGGATCACCACCGGGAGCCTCTCCACCACCATGGACGCCTCCCGGATGAGTTGTGAGTAGTCTCCCTTGGACCATGGGTCCATGACCAGTAGCTATGTGATGTTCTCCTCCCCTTCTTGTGCTTCACTAATTAGACCTCGTGAGCTGCCCTACATGATCGAGGCACATATGTAATCCTTATGTTGTTGCTATGTTGAGTTTGCTGGGATCCGATGGATTGTGAGATTATGTTCAGATTGTGTTTGAGTAATATATTTGATTCACCTCTTTTATATTTATGTTCGTAAGTAATTCTTGCATGTTCTCCGTTGCTATTTATTGCTTTGACCAAGTAGTAGGTAGTGACTCCAAGAGGGAACGTTATGCTTGATTGTGGGTTCATGCCCCTCGATGACTAGCTTGAGTGACAGAAACATGAGTCTAGGGGATGTGCTGTTGCCACAAGGGGGGAAACAACGGTGCTTGTGCCCGCGGGTGCAAGGATTGTTTACTTTACGCAAAGTTCTTTTAATGCAGTTGTCTGTTGCTTTGAGTTTACACTATGGGTGGGACTCGCAACTTAATACCAACGAGATGTTCTAGATAGATATCTCAAGGTGGATGATTAGTAGTAGATGCAGATGGATTTCGGTCTACTTGCCTTGGCGTACCGCCCATGCTTTGAACCTCTACCTTTCTTGCAACATAGTTAGCATTGGTTTGCGCACATAATTCTGTCAATTGCCCAGCTGTAATTCGTTTACCTCACATAGCTGTTTTATCGTCTTTTGGGAGAGAGACATCACTAGTGAACATCATGGGACCCCGGTCCATATTACCATCACTGATCACATCCGCTATTTACTATATGCTTTTACTTACTATTTGCAGTTATACCTATCACTATTATCACTTGCGTTTGATCCTTTGTAAACGACAAGGCCGGAGGGATTGACAACCTCTCTGTACTCGTTGGGAGCAAAGTTATTTGTATCTGTGTGCAGGTCCAAGTTGATTGTTAATATCTGGCGCCGTTAGCAATTGACACCTTCTTGTTGAAACTGGGAGTCTCAGGGGAAATCGATCATTGGTATCTTTGCCAAGGGAAAACTACCGCTACACTGCATCTCAAACCTTCCACTTGGGGTAACCAACGAGGGGTGAGAAGCCATCAAGCAAAGTTTTCTGGCGCCGTTGCCGGGGACTCCACTCTTCAAGATAGGGGAGTTGCACGCTATCTTTTACCTTTGCTTTTTAGTCTTGTTAGTTTACCTTTCATTTTTGCTTTAGTATCTTTTATCGAAAAATCACAAAAATAGTTATCTCATTCTTTAGTTGTCATTATGTCGGGTCCTTTTGTCTTTGGCGAGGCAGAAGTTCTCACCTTTAAACAAAGAGGTGGGGAAAGTCTAAAAGATGCTTGGTATAGAATTAATGATTCTCAAAAAAGAGCCACCAAGAAGCAATCTACTACTATCCTGCTTAGAAATTTTTATGTTGGTCTTCTCCCTAGAAGTATCTCTATGAGGCCTTTATTTGAAAGTCCTCTTAAGATTAGTTGTACTATTGAAGAGCTTTTTGATGATCTTGATGATGGTTCAATTGATACAACTTGATCTTTTTGCATTACGCCTAGCTTAAAGGCATAAAAGAAAGCGCTTTTGGGAGGCAGCCCACAATGAATAAATTTTTATTTTGCTTTTGTTGTGTCTTGATGTTGTTACTACAGTAGCATCATCATTGTATCTTTACTTTTCAACTTTGTGCCAAGTGTAGCCTCTGATTGCAAGAAAGTTCAAAAGTTGTGACGTGCTGTCCAGGAAACAGATTCTGTCCTTGGATAGAAAAATTCGTATAAAATCACCAGATCATCTTTTTGGTCTGAATTTTTTCGACAGCGTGCTCTATATAATTGTCTTTTGGGCGTCTGTTCTGAGTTTTTTGATTTGAGTTGCAGAAGTGCCCCGAAAAAATCATTTACTACCTGCTGTTCTGTTTTTCACAGATTCTGTCCTGTTTTGCCTTTCCTTCATTTTGCAAACCTTGAGCTTGCTTTTTCTTTGCAAAAACCTTTTGGCAATCTTGAGAAACAGTAGACCTTCAAGAATATCTTTATTTCCAGCAAGGAACAATTATTTTATTAAGGGTACTAACCTCGCTAATCAGATTATGATGAGTTATGTATGAAGGGAGTTTTCAAGTGTGCGAGGGAAGATGATAAAAAGATTCAGGAGTGTCAAGCGCTCAAGCTTGGGGATGCCCTCATGCACCCCCAAGAAATATTCAAGGAGACTCAAGCGTCTAAGCTTGGGGATGCCCCCGTGCATCCCCTTCTCCATCAACATTATCAGTTCGTCTTTCGTTCCACTATATTTTTATCACTTCATGTGTTATGTGCTATGCTTGGAGCGTCTTGCTTTTAGTTTCCTTTTTAGCTTTGCTTGATTTTCATAACGAGTTGGAACTCAGCTTTCTTTGTGTGGGAGAGAGACACGCTCCACTTCAACCTAGAACACAACATAGAATTTTCATGTTTATCTTTGCTGTGTATGTTCTTGGTCTTTCAATAGCTACTGTCATGCTTAACTCTTAGTTTTCATGCTTATCTTTTTAAAGAGCCTTTTGTTTAGTTGGTTGCTTGAACTCTCTTTAGTTATCATGCTTATCTTATTAAGAGAGTTTGCTTCTGTTGCATTGGTTGATATGTCTATGATAAAAATGCTACATGCATAATGGCGCTTAGTAGTTCATGTTTTCTTATGGTTAGTCTCAAATAGCTGGGGGGTTCCCAATGTGTTATTGGAGTACCAACATGATTTGTTTGCCTATGATGTGGTATGGTTTAGTAATATCTTCCTTCAAGAATATATTTTGATTGACTTGGCGTATGTTCACGCATATTTAAGACTGTAAAGAAAGTCTGTCAAGCCTTGATGATCTTTTATTTCTGAGTAGCGATATAACTTCCATGCCTGATTCAATGTTGCTTTGTCGCTCTGCATGATTATGATCGTCATTGCTCTCTTAGTTGGTCGCTCCCAGTCTTTTGCTAACCTCCACCTGTACTAAGCGGACTGACTGCTTGTGCATCCAAAATCCTTTAAACCAGTTATGCCATATGAGTCCACCATACCTTCCTATACATGGTATTTACCTGCCATTCCTAACGAAGACTTTCATGTACCATCTCGAAATTATTCAAAAAAGCATTTCTCTTTTGTGCCTCTGTTTTAGCTCATGAGGAAGTAGTAAGTTAATTCATGATCTTTTTAAGTTGGACAAGCTTCACCCCGGGATTGCATGTCTAATGTGCAAACCCATAATACGAGAAGGAACTGGCAAAGAGTGCGCCCGGCTCAAAAATAATAAAACAAACAAACCCTCCTTCACGCTTTGTTCATGAGAAATCAGAAAACTTTGGCAGTGATAAACAAAGGAGATTAAGAGGATGTGATCGTCCTCATTCGGGAGCCGTTCCTCGAAACTTGTCCATCTCAAGAAGTAATTGAGTTATCTGCTAGCATTCGTTGACGAAACATGCATATCCAAAAAAATAATTATTACTTCTGTTTTTAAAACCAAGAGCTCTGGTACATGCTTTGTCTTTGTTTCCGACCATGGGTTTTCAACCTTGCCAACAAAAGCCACGGTTCGAGAGTCTCCACCTTCTTTAAGCACCAACTACTGAGGGCATGATTGTCATTCTGAGTGTAATGTGCATTGTCCCAAAGTACCATTGTCTTTTGCATGATTGTGATATCGTTTATTCAGAAATCATTGTATCTAGTCATCACTTAAACCTTGGAGGTGCCCCTGCATTTATGTTTTGCTTCACTAAAGGGGGCAAGCGAGATATCACTTTATCATATTTGCACACCATGCTCATTACAAATCTATTTGATGTTTCAGTATCATGTTGTAAAACTTTCAGTTCTTTGTGATTTTCTCATAAGGCAACTTAATTACTACAGATTCATTATCTCAGTAAGCCTTTGTCATGTGACTATAAAAAGTCCGTATATGGTTAATAGCATGTCACCACAGAAATTATTCTTGTTATCATTTACCTACTCGAGGACGAGCAGGAATTAAGCTTGGGGATGTTGATACGTCCAAAACGTATCTATAATTTCTGCTTGCTCCATGCCTCTTTTGTGTGATATTACTATGTTATTTATACACTTCCATACACTTTTGATCATATTTGGACTAACCTATTAACTCAGTGCACCCCAGTGCCAGTTTCTGTTTTCTGCTGTTTTTGTATTTCAGGTTTTCCCATCACGTAAACTGCCAGAAAAATCCCGGAAAAATTATATAAAAAATCAGCGTTCCGGAAGCTTCCACATGGTCGAAGTAGGGCGGGAGGGGGGCCACCAGGGCTCCAGGCGCCCTGGTGGCGCGGCCCCCCTCCTGGCCGCGCCGGGGGGGCGCCTGGGCCCCCCAGGCCTCCACTGATGCCCCCCTTTGGCATATATTTAACACGCGTCCCGAAACCGTCGAGGACGGAATCCTTTTTCGCGATCTCATCTCTGTTCCGCCGCCGCCGCGCTTCCAAGATCGGGAGCACCAGGAGAACTCTTCCCGGCACCCTGCCGGAGGGGAGGATCACCACCGGGAGCCTCTCCACCACCATGGACGCCTCCCGGATGAGTTGTGAGTAGTCTCCCTTGGACCATGGGTCCATGACCAGTAGCTATGTGATGTTCTCCTCCCCTTCTTGTGCTTCACTAATTAGACCTCGTGAGCTGCCCTACATGATCGAGGCACATATGTAATCCTTATGCTGTTGCTATGTTGAGTTTGCTGGGATCCGATGGATTGTGAGATTATGTTCAGATTGTGTTTGAGTAATATATTTGATTCACCTCTTTTATATTTATGTTCGTAAGTAATTCTTGCATGTTCTCCGTTGCTATTTATTGCTTTGGCCAAGTAGTAGGTAGTGACTCCAAGAGGGAACGTTATGCTTGATTGTGGGTTCATGCCCCTCGATGACTAGCTTGAGTGACAGAAACATGAGTCTAGGGGATGTGCTGTTGCCACAAGGGGGAAAACAACGGTGCTTGTGCCCGCGGGTGCAAGGATTGTTTACTTTACGCAAAGTTCTTTTAATGCAGTTGTCTGTTGCTTTGAGTTTACACTATGGGTGGGACTCGCAACTTAATACCAGTGAGATGTTCTGGATAGATATCTCAAGGTGGATGATTAGTAGTAGATGCAGATGGATTTCGGTCTACTTGCCTTGGCGTACCGCCCATGCTTTGAACCTCTACCTTTCTTGCAACATAGTTAGCATTGGTTTGCGCACATAATTCTGTCAATTGCCCAGCTGTTATTCGTTTACCTCACATAGCTGTTTTATCGTCTTTTGGGAGAGAGACATCACTAGTGAACATCATGGGACCCCGGTCCATATTACCATCACTGATCACATCCGCTATTTACTATATGCTTTTACTTACCATTTGCAATTATACCTATCACTATTATCACTTGCGTTTGATCCTTTGTAAACGACAAGGCCGGAGGGATTGACAACCTCTCTGTACTCGTTGGGAGCAAAGTTATTTGTATCTGTGTGCAGGTCTAAGTTGATTGCTAATATATGGCGCCGTTAGCAGTTGACACCTTCTTGTTGAAACTGGGAGTCTAAGGGGAAATCGATCCTTGGTATCTTTGCCAAGGGAAAACTACCGCTGCACTGCATCTCAAACCTTCCACTTGGGGTAACCAACGAGGGGCGAGAAGCCATCAGGGTGGGGGGCGCGCCCTACCTCGTGGGGCCCCCGAGCACCCCCCCAGATTCCTCCTTCTTCCTATATAAGTCTATGTACCCCGAAACCTTCGACAACAAAGAGAAAACCCTAATTCCACCGCCGTAACATTCTGTTCCCGTGGGATCCCATCTTGGAGCCTGTTCTGGAGCTCCACCGAAGGGGGATCCATCACGGAGTTCTTCTTCATCATCATCATCGACCTCACCATGGGTTGTGAGTAGTTTACCACAAACCTTCGGGTCCATAGCTAGTATCTAGATGGCTTCTTCTCTCTCTCTCTCTGGATCTCAATACAAAGTCCTCCTCGGTCTTCGAGGAGATCTATTCGATGTAATCTCTTTTTGCGGTGTGTTTGTCGAGATCCGATGAATTGTGAGTTTATGATCAATATTATCTATGTAAGATATTTGGTTCTTCTCTGAACTTTTTATGTGTGCTCATAATATCCTTGCAAGTCTCTTCGAATTATTGGTTTGGTTTGGCCTACTAGATCTATAGTTCTTGCAATGGGAGAAGTGCTTGGCTTTGGGTTCAATCTTGCGGTGTCCTTTCCCAGTGACAGTAGGGGCATCAAGGCACGTATTGTATTGTTGACACGCAGGATAAAAAGATGGGGTTTATATCATATTGCTTGAGTTTATCCCTCTACATCATGTCATCTTGCTTAAGGCGTTACTCTGTTCTTATGAACTCAATACACTAGATGCATGCTGGATAGCGGTCGATGTGTGGAGTAATAGTAGTAGATGCAGGCAGGAGTCAATCTACTTGTCTCGGACATGATGCCTATATACAATGATCATGCCTAGATAGTCTCATAATTATTCGCTTTTCTATCAATTGCTCGACAATAATTTGTTTACCCGTCGTAGAATGTCGCTATCATGAGAGAAGCCACTAGAGAACACTATGGCCCCCGGGTCTATTCTCAACATATCAATCTACATCTACTTTACTTTTATTGCTTTTATTTGTTGTTCTTATAAACCAAAAATCCCGAAAATATAAACTATCATCTCTATCAGATCTCACTTTCGTAAGTGATCGTAAAGGGATTGACAACCCCTTATCGCATTGGCTGCGAAGTTCTTATTTGTTTGTGCAGGTGCGAGGGACTCACGTGTGGTCTCCTACTCGATTGATACCTTGGTTCTCAAAAACTGAGGGAAATACTTACGCTATTGTGCTGCATCTCCCTTTCCTCTTCGAGGGAATACAACGCAAGCTCAAGAAGTAGCAAGAAGAATTTCTGGCGCCGTTGCCGGGGATGCTTACGCAAAAGTCATATACCAAGTACCTATCACAAACCCTTATCCTTCGCATTACATTTATTTGCCTCTCGTTTTCCTCTCCCCCACATCACCCTTACCGTTTTATTTGCCCTTCTTCCGCCGTGTGTTTATCGTTCGCTTGCTTCTTGTTTGCTTGTGTGTGTTGGATTGCTTGCTTGTCACTATGGCTCAGAACAATACCATATTGTGTGACTTCTCCAATACCAACAACAATGATTTTATTAGCACTATGATTGCTCCTATTACCGATGCTGAATCTTGTGAGATCAATGCTGCTTTGTTGAATGTTGTCATGAAAGATCAATTCTCCGGCCTTCCTAGTGAAGATGTCGCTACCCATCTAAACAACTTTGTTGATTTGTGTGATATGCAAAAGAAAAGGGATACGGATAACGATATTGTTAAATTGTAGTTATTTCCGTTTTCACTTAGAGATCATGCTAAAACTTGGTTTTCCTCTTTGCCTAGAGATAGTATTGATTCGTGGAATAAGTGCAAAGATGCTTTTATCTCTAATTATTTCCCTCCTGCTAAGATCATCTCTCTTAGGAACGATATTATGAATTTTAAGCAACTAGATCATGAGCATGTTGCACAAGCTTGGGAGAGAATGAAATTAATGATATGTAATTGCCCTACACATGGTTTGAATCTATGGATGATTATTCAGAACTTTTATGCTGGCTTGAATTTTGCTTCTAGAAATCTTTTAGACTCGGCCACGGGAGGTACTTTCATGGAAACCACCTTAGGAGAAGCTACCAAACTCCTAGATAATATTATGGTTAATTATTCTCAATGGCACACCGAAAGATCTACTAGTAAAAAAGTGCATGCTATCGAAGAAATTAGTGTTTTGAGTGGAAAGATGGATGAACTTATGAAATTATTTGCTACTAAGAGTGCTTCTTCTGATCCTAATGATATGCCTTTGTCCACTTTGATTGAGAATAGCAATGAATCTTTGGATGTGAATTTTGTTGGTAGGAATAATTTTGGTAACAATGCTTATAGAGGTAATTTAAATCCTAGGCCTTTTCCTAGTAATTCCTCTAATAATTATGGTAATTCCTACAACAACTCTTATGGAAAGATGCCTTCTGAGTTTGAAACTAGTGTTAAGGAGTTTATGATCTCGCAAAAGAATTTCAATGCTATGCTTGAAGAGAAATTGCTTAAGGTTGATGAATTGGCTAGACGTGTGGATAGAATTACTCTTGACGTTGATTCTTTGAAACTTAGATCTATCCCACCTAAGCATGATATCAACGAGTCTCTCAAAGCCATGATAATTTCCATTGATGAATGCAAAGAAAGAACCGCTAGAATGCGTGCTAAAAGAGAGGATTATATTAAATCGTGTTCTTATAGTTATCATGAAAATAAAGATGAAGATCTGAAAGTTATTGATGTGTCTCCTATTAGATCCTTGATTTCTAGTATTAATCTTGATGAAGATAGGATTGGAGATGAATCTGTTTTAAAGTGTCCCAATGATTCAGAGTTTTTAGATCTTGATGCTAAAATTGTTAAAAGTGGGAGTGAAGAGATTAAAACTTTGCATAGTGATGAACCCACTACTTTGGATTTCACGGGATTCAATTATGACAATTGCTCTTTGATTGATTGTATTTCCTTGTTGCAATCCGTGCTAAATTCTCTGCATGCTTATAGTCAAAATAAAGCTTTCACCAAACACATAGTTAATGATTTGATGCAATCTTATGAAGAAAAACTTGAGTTGGGAGTTTTTATCCCTAGAAAGCTTTATGATGAATGGGAACCTGCTATAAAAATAAAAATAAAAGATCATGAATGCTATGCTTTGTGTGATTTGGGTGCAAGTGTCTCAACTATCCCAAAAACTTTGTGTGATTTGCTAGGGTTCCATGAGCTTGATGATTGTTCTTTAAATTTGCATCTTGCGGATTGCACTATTAAGAAACCTATGGGAAGAATTAATGATGTTCTTATTGTTGCCAATAGGAATTATGTGCCCGTAGATTTCATTGTTCTTGATATAGATTGCAATCTTTCATGTCCTATTTTTCTTGGTAGACCTTTCCTTAGAACGATTGGTGCAATTATTGATATGAAGGAAGGAAATATTAGATTCCAATTTCCATTAAGGAAAGGCATGGAACACTTTCCTAGAAAGAAAATCAAATTACCATATGAATCTATCATGAGAGCCACTTATGGATTGCCTTCCAAAGATGGCAATACCTAGATTTATCTTGTATCGTGCCTAGCTAGGGGCGTAAAACGATAGTGCTTGTTGGGAGGCAACCCAATTTTATATTTTTTGTTTTTGTTGCTGTTAGGGAATAAATATTGCATCTAGCCTCTGATTATGTGGTTTCATGTTTTGTTTAGTGTTTGTGCCAAGTAGAACCTTTGGGAAGACTTGTGTGAAGTTTATGTGATCTTGATGTAAAAAAGAGAATCGTTAGCGCTCGCTAAAGTGGTCTTCAGATTTTACTGGAGCGCCCTATTTAGTTGATTCTTTTTGCAGATGATTAGTAGATAAATTCCTCAAATTTGCCAATTTAGTTTGAAGTTTTTGGAGTTCCAGAAGTAGGCGAAACCTGCAGATTACTACAGACTGTTCTGTTTTTGACAGATTCTGTTTTTCGTGTGTTGTTTGCTTATTTCAATGCTTCTATGAGTAGTATTGGAGGATATGAACCATAGAGAAGTTGGAATACAGTAGGTTTAACACCAATATAAAGAAAGAATGAATTCATTGCTGCACCTTTGAGTAGTGGTTTGCTTTCTTATACTAACGGAGCTCACGGGAATTTTTGTCTAAGTTTTGTGTTGTGAAGTTTTCAAGTTTTGAGTATTGCTTTGATGGTCTATGGAACAAGGAGTAGCAAAGGCCTACGTTTGGGGATGCCCATGGCACCCCAAGTAAATTCAAGATAAACAAAAGCCTAAGCTTCGGGATGCCCCAGGAAGGCATCCCCTCTTTCGTCTTCATCCGTCGGTAACTATACTTGGAGCTATATTTTTATTCGCAACATGATATGTGTTTTACTTGGAGCGTCTTGTAGAATGTGAGTCTTTGCTTGTTAGTTTTTCACAATCATCCTTGCTGGACACACCTATTTGAGAGAGTTAAATATGGCCTAGAAATTGTTAGAACACTCTATGTGCTTCACTTATATCTTTTGAGTTGAATATGTTTTGCTCTAGTGCTTCACTTATATCTTTTATAGCACGGTGGTGGTAATATTTTGTAGAAATTGTGGAACTCTCATGCTTAACTTATATCTATTTGAGAGTCTATTTAAACAGCATGGTAATGTGTTTACGCTAAAGAAACTAGTCTTCACATGATAGACATCCAATGTCAATGTAGTAAAAAAATTCACACCAAGTGCATTGAATAAAATGAGATGTTGGATGATAGTGATATTAGAGTCATGCTAGTGGAGTTATTATGAAATTGAGAAATACTTGTGTTAAGGTTAGTGATTCCCGTAGCATGCACGTATGGTGAACCGCTATGCGACGAAGTTAGAGCATGATGTATTTGTAGAGTGCCAACCTTTGTGTGGAGGTCAGGGGCACGCGATGGTTAACTCCTACCAACCTCCCCCCTAGGAGCATGCGTTGATTGCTTTGTTTTGATGACTCGTAGATTTTTGCAATAAGTATATGAGTTCTTATTGTTGGGGAACATAGTATTTTAAAATTTCCCTACGATCACGCAAGATCTATCTACCAGATGCATATCAACGAGAGGGGAGAGTGTGTATATGTACCCTCGTAGACCGAAAGAGGAAGCGTCAAGTGACGCGGTTGATGTAGTCGAACTTCTTCGCGATCCAACCGATCAAGCACCAAACGTACGACACCTCCGCGTTCAGCACACGTTCAGCTTGATGACGTCCCATGAGCTCTTGATCTAGTTGAGCTTCACGGGAGAGTTTCGTCAGCACGACGGCATGGTGATAGAGATGATGAAGTTACCGTCGCATGGCTTTGCCTAAGCGCCGCAACAATATGACCGAGGTGTGTTTCTGTGGAGGGGGGCACCGCACACGGCTGGAAAGATCAACTTGTGTGTCTAGAGGTGCCCCCCTGCCCCCGTATATAAAGGAGCAAGGGGAGAGGCCGGCCAGCCCCTATGGCACGCCAAGGAGGAGCAATCCTACTAGGAATAGCATTGCAATCCTATTCCTAGTAGGAATCACCAAGAGGGAGAAGGGGGAAGGAAGGAGAGGGAGAGGGAGAAGGAAAGGGGCGCCCCCCCCCCCTCCTTCCTTGTCCAATTCGGACCAAGGGGTGGGGGGCGCGCGGCCCAGTCCTGGCCCTCCCTCTCTCTTACTCCTATGGCCCATTAAGGCCCATAGCTTCCCCGGGGGGTTCCGGTAACCCCCCGGCACTCAGGTTAATTCCGAAACTTTACGGAACGCTTCTAGTGTCTGAATATAGTCATCCAATATATCAATCTTTACGTCTCGGACATTCCGAGACTCCTCGTCATGTCCGTGATCTTATCAGGGACTTCGAACTACCTTCGTTACATCAAAACTCATAAACTCATAATACCGATCGTCATCAAATGTTAAGCGTGCGGACCCTACGGGTTCGAGAACTATGTAGACATGACCGAGACTCATCTCCGGTAAATAACCAATAGCGGAACCTGGATGCTCATATTGGCTCCTACATATTCTACGAAGATCTTTATCGGTCAAACCGCATAACAACATACGTTGTTCCCTTTGTCATCGGTATGTTACTTGCCCGAGATTCGATCATCGGTATCTCAATACCTAGTTCAATCTCATTACCGGCAAGTCTCTTTACTCGTTCTGTAATACATCATCTCATGACTAAATCATTATTCATTTGCTTGCAAGGCCTATTATGATGCCTATTACCGAGAGGGCCCAGAGATACCTCTCCGACACTCGGAGTGACAAATCCTATTCTTGATCTATGCCAACACCACGAACACTTTCGGAGACACCTGTAGAGCATCTTTATAATCACCCAGTTACGTTGTGACGTTTGATAGCACACAAGGTGTTCCTCCGGTATTCGGGAGTTGCATAATCTCATAGTCATAGGAACATGTATAAGTCATGAAGAAAGCAATAGCAGTAAAACTAAACGATCATAGTGCTAAGCTAACGAATGGGTCTTGTCCATCACATCATTCTCCTAATGATGTGATCCCATTGATCAAATGACAACTCATGTCTATGGCTCGGAAACATGACCATCTTTGATCAATGAGCTAGTCTAGTAGAGGCATACTAGGGACATACTGTTTTGTCTATGTATTCACACATATACTAAGTTTCCGGTTAATACAATTCTAGCATGAATAAAAGACATTTATCATGATATAAGGAAATACAAATAACATCTTTATTATTGCCTCTAGGGCATATTTCTTTCAGTCTCCCACTTGAACTAGAGTCAATAATCTAGATTACAAAGTAATGACCCTGACACCCATGGAGTCTTGGTGCTGATCATGTTTTGCCTGTGGAAGAGGCTTAGTCAATGGGTCTGCAACATTCAGATCCGTATGTATCTTGAAAATATCTATGTCTCCCTCCTTGACTAGATCGCGGATGGAATTGAAGCGTCTTTTGATGTGCTTTGTTATCTTGTGAAACCTGGATTCCTTCGCCAAGGCTATTGCTCCAGTGTTGTCATAATAGATTTTCATTGGACCCGATGCACTAGGTATTACACCTAGATCGGCTATGAACTCCTTCATCCAGACTCCTTCATTTGCTGCTTCCGAAGCAACTATGTATTTTGCTTCACACGTAGATCCCGCCACAACACTCTTCTTGGAACTACACCAACTGACAGCTCCACTGTTCAATAAAAACACATATCCGGTTTGTGACTTTGAGTCATCCGGATCAGTGTCAAAGCTTGAATCGACGTAACCGTTTACGACGAGCTCTTTGTCACCTCCATACATGAGAAACATATCCTTTGTCCTTTTAAGGTACTTCAGGATGTTCTTGACCGCTGTCCAGTGATCCACTCCTGGATTACTTTGGTACCTCCCTGCTAGACTTATAGCAAGGCACACATCAGGTCTGGTGCACAACATTGCATACATGATAGATCCTATGGCTGAGGCATAGGGAATGACTTTCATTTTCTCTCTATCTTCTGCAGTGGTCGGGCGTTGAGTCTTACTCAACTTCACACCTTGTAACACAGGCAAGAACCCTTTCTTTGACTGATCCATTTTGAACTTCTTCAAAACTTTATCAAGGTATGTGCTTTGTGAAAGTCCAATTAAGCGTCTTAATCTATCTCTATAGATCTTGATGCCTAATATGTAAGCAGCTTCACCGAGGTCTTTCATTGAAAAACTTTTATTCAAGTATCCTTTTATGCTATCCAGAAATTCTATATTATTTCCAATCGACAATATGTCATCCACATATAATATTAGAAATGCTATAGAGCTCCCACTCACTTTCTTGTAAATACAGGCTTCTCCAAAAGTCTGTATAAAACCATATGCTTTGATCACCTCATCAAAGCGTATATTCCAACTCCGAGATGATTGCACCAGTCCATAGATGGATCGCTGGAGCTTGCACACTTTGTTAGCACCTTTAGGATCGACAAAACCTTCTGGTTGCATCATATACAACTCTTCTTTGAGATATCCATTCAGGAATGCAGTTTTGACATCCATTTGCCAGATTTCATAATCATAAAATGCGGCAATTGCTAACATGATTCGGACAGACTTAAGAATCGCTATGAGTGAGAAATTCTCATCGTAGTCAACTCCTTGAACTTGTTGAAACCCTTTTGCAACAAGTCGAGCTTTGTAAACAGTAACATTACCGTCTGCATCGGTCTTCCTCTTGAAGATCCATTTATTTTTGATGGCTTGCCGATCATCGGGCAAGTCAACCAAAGTCCATACTTTGTTCTCATACATGGATCCCATCTCAGATTTCATGGCCTCAAGCCATTTTCCGGAATCTGGGCTCATCATCGCTTCCTCATAGTTCATAGGTTCATCATGGTCTAGTAACATGACTTCCAGAACTGGGTTGCCGTACCACTCTGGTGCGGAACGTACTCTGGTTGATCTACGACGTTCAGCAGAAACTTGATCTGAAGTTTCATGATCATCATCATTAGCTTCCTCACTAATTGGTGTAGGAATCACTGGAACAATTTTCTATGATGTACTACTTTCCAATTCAGGAGAAGGTACAATTACCTCATCAAGTTCTACTTTTCTCCCACTCACTTCTTTCGAGAGAAACTCCTTCTCTAGAAAGGATCCATTCTTAGCAACGAATATCTTGCCTTCAGATCTGTGATAGAAGGTGTACCCAACAGTTTCTTTTGGGTATCCTATGAAGACACATTTCTCCCACTTGGGTTCGAGCTTATCAGGTTGAAGCTTTTTCACATAAGCATCGCAGCCCCAAACTTTAAGAAACGACAACTTAGGTTTCTTGCCAAACCATACTTCATAAGGTGTCGTATCAACGGATTTAGATGGTGCCCTGTTTAACATGAATGCATCTGTCTCTAAAGCATAACCCCAAAACGATAGTGGTAAATCGGTAAGAGACATCATAGATCGCACCATATCCAATAAAGTACGATTACGACATTCGGACACACCATTACGCTATGGTGTTCCGGGTGGCGTGAGTTGTGAAACTATTCCACATTGTTTCAAATGAAGACCAAACTCGTAACTCAAATATTCACCTCCACGATCAGATCGTAGAAACTTTATTTTCTTGTTATGATGATTCTCTACTTCACTCTGAAATTCTTTGTACTTTTCAAATGTTTCAGACTTGTGCTTCATTAAGTTGATATACCCATATCTGCTCAAATCATCAGTGAAGGTCAGAAAATAACGATATCCGCCGTGAGCTTCAACACTCATTGGTCCGCATACATCAGTATGCATGATTTCCAACAAATCTGTTGCTCGCTCCACAGTTCCGGAGAACGGAGTTTTAGTCATCTTGCCCATGAGGCATGGTTCGCAAGCACCAAGTGATTCATAATCAAGTAATTCCAAAAGTCCATCACTATGGAGTTTCTTCATGCGCTTTACACCAATATGACCTAAACGGCAGTGCCACAAATAGGTTGCATTATCATTATTAACCTTGCATCTTTTGGCTTCAATATTATGAATATGTGTATCACTACAATCGAGATCCAACAAGAATAGACCACTCTTCAAGGGTGCATGACCATAAAAGATATTATTCACAAAAATAGAACAACCATTATTCTCTGATTTAAATGAATAACCGTCTCGCAACAAACAAGATCCACATATAATATTCATGCTCAACGTCGGCACCAAATAACAATTATTTAGGTCTAAAACTAATCCCGAAGGTAGATGTAGAGGCAGCGTGCCGACGGCGATCACATCGACTTTGGAACCATTTCCCACGCACATCGTCACCTCGTCCTTAGCCAATCTTCGTTTAATCCGTAGTCCCTGTTTCGAGTTACAAATATTAGCAACCGAACCGGTATCAAATACCCAGGTACTACTACGAGCATTAGTAAGTGATACGTCCAAAACGTATCTATAATTTCTGCTTGCTCCATGCCTCTTTTGGGTGATATTGTTATGTTATTTATACACTTCCATACACTTTTGATCATATTTGGACTAACCTATTAACTCAGTGCACCCCAGTGCCAGTTTCTGTTTTCGGCTGTTTTTGTATTTCAGGTTTTCACATTACGAGAACTGCCAGAAAAAATCCAGAAAAATTATATAAAAAATCAGCGTTCCAGAAGCTACCAGGCACCCGAAGCACAGCCGGAGGGGGGCCACCAGGGCCCCAGGCGCCCTGGTGGCGCGCCCCCCTGGGCCGCGCCGGGGGGGCGCCTGGGCCCCTCGAGCCTCGTCTGATGCCCCCCTTTGGCATATATTTAAAGCGTCTCCCGAAACCCTCGAGACGGGAACTCTTTTACGCGATCTCATATATGTTCCGCCGCCGCCGCCGCTTCCAAGATCGGGAGCACCAGGAGAACTCTTCCCGGCACCCTGCCGGAGGGGAGGATCACCACCGGGAGCTTCTCCACCACCATGGACGCCTCCCGGATGAGTTGTGAGTAGTCTCCCTTGGACCATGGGTCCATGACCAGTAGCTATGTGATGTTCTCCTCCCGTTCTTGTGCTACACTAATTAGTCCTCGTGAGCTGCCCTACATGATCGAGGCACATATGTAATCCTTATGCTGTTGCTATGATGAGTTTGCTGGGATCCGATGGATTATGAGATTATGTTCAGATTGTGTTTGAGTAATATATTTGATTCACCTCTTTTATATTTATGTTCGTAAGTAATTCTTGCATGTTCTCCGTTGTTATTTATTGCTTTGGCCAAGTAGTAGGTAGTGACTCCAAGAGGGAACGTTATGCTTGATTGTGGGTTCATGCCCCTCGATGACTAGTTTGAGTGACACAAACATGAGTCTAGGGGATGTGCTGTTGCCACAAGGGGGAAAACAACGGTGCTTGTGCCCGCGGGTGCAAGGATTGTTTACTTTACGCAAAGTTCTTTTAATGCATTTGTCTGTTGCTTTGAGTTTACACTATGGGTGGGACTCGCAACTTAATACCAGCGAGATGTTCTGGATAGATATCTCAAGGTGGATGATTAGTAGTAGATGCAGATGGATTTCGGTCTACTTACCTCGGCGTACCGCCCATGCTTTGAACCTCTACCTTTCTTGCAACTTAGTCAGCATTGGTTTGCGCACATGGTCCTGTCAATTGCCCAGCTGTAATTCGTTTACCTCACATAGCTGTTTTATCGTCTTTTGGGAGAGAGACATCACTAGTGAACATCATGAGACTCCGGTCCATATTACCATCATTGATCACATCCGCTATTTACTTTCCGCTTTTTACTTACTATTGCAATTATACCTATCACTATTATCACTTGCGTTTGATCCTTTGTAAAGTACAAGGCCGGAGGGATTGACAACCTCTTTGTACTCGTTGGGAGCAAAGTTATTTGTATCTGTGTGCAGGTCCACGTTGATTGCTAATATCTGGCGCCGTTAGCAGTTGACACCTTCTTGTTGAAACTGGGAGTCTCAGGGAAATCGATCCTTGGTATTGCCAAGGGAAAACTTCTGCTACACTGCATCTCAAACCTTCCACTTGGGGTAACCAACGAGGGGTGAGAAGCCACCAAGCAAAGCAATTTCTGGCGCCGTTGCCGGGGACTCCACTCTTCCGGATAGGGGAGTTGCATGCTATCTTTTACCTTTGCTTTTAGTCTTGTTAGTTTACCTTTCAGTTTTTGCTTTAGTATCTTTTATCGAAAATCACAAAAATAGTTATCTTATTCTTTAGTTGTCATTATGTCGGGTCCTTTTGTCTTTGACGAGGCAGAAGTTCTCACCTTTAAACAAAGAGGTGGGGAAAGTCTGAAAGATGCTTGGTATAGAATTAATGATTCTCAAAAAAGAGCCACCAAGAAGCAACCTACTACTATCCTGCTTAGAAATTTTTATGTTGGAATAACTTCTTGGAATAGGTTTATTCTAGATACTGCTATCAATGGGAATTTCCTAGAAGCCCCAGTTTGGGAGTCTCTTAGTATTATTGAAAATCTTGTTGGGAATCCCCCTGTTGTTAGCATTCAAGAGGACATCACCCTAGCTCACATTATGAAAAAACTTGAAAAAATAGAGCTAGAGATGCCAAGCATGAATAAGATAAATGAGTTGGATCGTAAGATCCAAGGGAATTTGAATAGGCTTGATAGCTCCATGCATAAAATTTTCAAAACTTTGGAGACCGTCAAATTCCATGACTTGGACTCTTCTAGGATAGACAAGACTGAGGAAATCTTTGATACTCTAGGAACTACTTTCTCCTCAATCAAAACCAAAAAGGTAGAAACTCCGGCAAAGAGGGAGCCTAAGTTCGTTCACGTTCCAAAGGCTCCCCGTTCTAAAAGTAATCCATCTATTGCCAAAGGGGTTGAAACTGTAAAGACTTTGAAAGAAACACCTCTCTTTGATGAATTTATAAATGAATCTTCCCTTGACTTTTATCCTTTTGGTCTTCTCCCTAGAAGTATCTCTATGAGGCCTTTATTTGAGAGCCCTCTTAAGACTAGTTGTATTATTGAAGAGCTTTTTGATGATCTTGATGATGGTTCAATTGATACAACTTGATCTCTATGCATTATGCCTAGCTTAAAGGCATGAAAGAAAGCGCTTTTGGGAGGCAGCCCAATGAATAAATTTTATTTTGTTTTTGTTGTGTCTTGATGTTGTTACTACTGTAGCATCATCATTGTATCTTTGCTTTTCAATTTTGTGCCAAGTATAGCCTCTGATTGCAAGAAAGTTCAAAAGTTGTGACGTGCTGTCCAGGAAACAGATTCTGTCCTTGGATAGAAAAATTCGTATAAAATCACCAGATCATCTTTTTGGTCTGAATTTTTTCGACAGCGTGCTCTATATAATTTTCTTTCGTGCGTCTGTTTTGAGTTTTTTGATTAGAGTTGCAGAAGTGCCCCAGAAAATCATTTACTACCTGCTGTTCTGTTTTTCACAGATTCTGTCCTGTTTTGCCTTTCCTTTATTTTGCAAACCTAGAGCTTGCTTTTTCTTTGCAAAAACCTTTTGGCAATCTTGAGAAATAGTAGAACTTCAAGAATATCTTTATTTCCAGCAAGGAAAAATTATTTTATTATGGGTACTAACCTCGCTAATCAGATTATGATGAGTTATGTATGAAGGGAGTTTTCAAGTGTGCGAGGGAAGATGATAAAAAGATTCAGGAGTGTCAAACGCTCAAGCTTGGGGATGCCCCCGTGCACCCCCAAGAAATATTCAAGGAGACTCAAGTGTCTAAGCTTGGGGATGCCCCCGTGCATCCCCTTCTCCATCAACATTATCAGTTCGTCTTTCGTTCCACTATATT
Organism: Secale cereale; assembly: GCA_902687465.1. Taxonomy (NCBI): domain Eukaryota; kingdom Viridiplantae; phylum Streptophyta; class Magnoliopsida; order Poales; family Poaceae; genus Secale; species Secale cereale. The sequence continues at coordinate 21,193,181 of LR738712.1, forward strand.
TTAATCACTTCATGTGTTATGTGCTATGCTTGGAGCGTCTTGCTTTTAGTTTCCTTTTTAATTTTCTTTAGCTTTTCATAACGAGTCGGAACTCAGCTTTCTTTATGTGGGAGAGAAACACGCTCCACTTCTACCTAGAACATAACATAGAATTTTCATATCTATCTCTGCTGTGTGTGTTCTTTGTCTTTCAATAGCTACTATCATGCTTAGCTCTTAGTTTTCATGCTTATCTTTTTAAAGAGCTTTCGTTTAATTGGTTGCTTGAACTCTCTTTAGTTATCATGCTTATCTTATTAAGAGAGTTTGCTTCCGTTGCATTTGTTGATATGTCTATGATAAAGATGCTACGTGCATAATGGCGCTTAGTAGTTCAGGTTTTCTTATGGTTAGTCCCAAATAGCTGGGGGGGGGGGTTCCCAATGTGTTATTGGAGTACCAACATGATTTGTTTGCCTATGATGTGGTATGGTTTAGTAATAGCTTCCTTCAAAGAATTTATTTTGATTGACTTGGCGTATGCTCACGCATATTTAAGACTGTAAAGAAAGTCTGTCAAGCCTTGATGATCTTTTGTTTCTGAGTAGCGATATAACTTCCATGCCTGATTCAATGTTGCTTTGTCGCTCTGCATGATTATGACCGTCATTGCTCTCTTAGTTGGTCGCTCCCAGTCTTTTGCTAACCTCCACCTATACTAAGCGGACTGACTGCTTGTGCATCCACATCCTTTTAATCCAGTTATGCCATATGAGTCCACCATACCTTCCTACATGGTATTTACCTGCCATTCCTAACGGAGACTTGCATGTACCATCTCGAAATTATTCAAATAAAAGCATTCCTATTTTGTGCCTCTGTTGTAAGTCCATGAGGAAGTAGTAGTTAATTCATAATCTTTTTAAGATTGGACAAGCTTCACCCCGGGATTGCATGTATAATGTGCAAACCCATAATACGAGAAGGAACTGGCATTGAGTGCGCCCGGCTCAAAAAGATAATATAACAAACAAACCCTCCTTCACGCTTTGTTCATGAGAAATCAGAAAACTTTGGCAGTGATAAACAAAGGAGATTAAGAGGATGTTATCGTCCTCATTCGGGAGTCGTTCCTCGAAACTTGTCCATCTCAAGAAGTGATTGAGTTGTCTGCTAGCATTCGTTGACGAAACATGCATGATCTAAAAAAAATTATTACCTCAGTTTTAAAACCAAGAGCTCTGGTACATGTTTTGTCTTTGTTTCCGACTACGGGTTTTCAACCTTGCCAACAAAAGCCACGGTTCAAGAGTCTCCACCTTCTTTTAAAGCACCAACTACTGAGAGCATGATTGTCATTCTGAGTGTAATGTGCATTGTCCCAAAGTAGCATTGTCTTTTGCATGATTGTGATATCGTTTATTTTGAAATAATTGTATCTAGTCATCACTTAAACCTTGGAGGTGCCCCTGTATTTATGTTTTGCTTCACTAAAGGGGGCAAGCGAGATATCACTTTATCATATTTGCACACCATGTTCATTACAAATCTATTTGATGTTTCAGTATCATATTGTAAAATTTTCAGTTCTTTGTGATTTTCTCATGAGGCAACTTAATTACTATAGATTCATTATCTCAGTAAGCTTTTGTCATGTGACTATGAAAAAGTCCTATATGGTTAATAGCATGTCACCACTGAAATTATTCTTGTTATCATTTACCTACTCGAGGACGAGCAGGAATTAAGCTTGGGGATGTTGATACGTCCAAAACGTATCTATAATTTCTGCTTGCTCCATGCCTCTTTTGGGTGATATTGCTATGTTATTTATACACTTCCATACACTTTTGATCATATTTGGACTAACCTATTAACTCAGTGCACCCCAGTGCCAGTTTCTGTTTTCGGCTGTTTTTGTATTTCAGGTTTTCACATTACGAGAACTGCCAGAAAAAATCCAGAAAAATTATATAAAAAATCAACATTCCAGAAGCTACCAGGAACCCAAAGCACAGCCGGAGGGGGGCCACCAGGGCCCCAGGCGCCCTGGTGGCGCGCCCCCCCTGGGCCGCGCCGGGGGGGCGCCTGGGCCCCCCGAGCCTCGTCTGATGCCCCCCTTTGGCATATATTTAAAGCGTCTCCCGAAACCCTCGAGACGGGAACTCTTTTTCGCGATCTCATCTCTGTTCCGCCGCCGCCGCCGCTTCCAAGATCAGGAGCACCAGGAGAACTCTTCCCGGCACCCTGCCGGAGGGGAGGATCACCACCGGGAGCTTCTCCACCACCATGGACGCCTCCCGGATGAGTTGTGAGTAGTCTCCCTTGGACCATGGGTCCATGACCAGTAGCTATGTGATGTTCTCCTCCCGTTCTTGTGCTTCACTAATTAGTCCTCGTGAGCTGCCCTACATGATCGAGGCACATATGTAATCCTTATGCTGTTGCTATGATGAGTTTGCTGGGATCCGATGGACTATGAGATTATGTTCAGATTGTGTTTGAGTAATATATTTGATTCACCTCTTTTATATTTATGTTCGTAAGTAATTCTTGCATGTTCTCCGTTGTTATTTATTGCTTTGGCCAAGTAGTAGGTAGTGACTCCAAGAGGGAACGTTATGCTTGATTGTGGGTTCATGCCCCTCGATGACTAGTTTGAGTGACAGAAACATGAGTCTAGGGGATGTGCTGTTGCCACAAGGGGGGAAACAACGGTGCTTGTGCCCGCGGGTGCAAGGATTGTTTACTTTACGCAAAGTTCTTTTAATGCAGCTGTCTGTTGCTTTGAGTTTACACTATGGGTGGGACTCGCAACTTAATACCAGAGAGATGTTCTGGATAGATATCTCAAGGTGGATGATTAGTAGTAGATGCAGATGGATTTCGGTCTACTTACCTCGGCGTACCGCCCATGCTTTGAACCTCTACCTTTCTTGCAACTTAGTCAGCATTGGTTTGCGCACATGGTCCTGTCAATTGCCCAGTTGTAATTCGTTTACCTCACATAGCTGTTTTATTGTCTTTTGGGAGAGAGACATCACTAGTGAACATCATGAGACTCCGGTCCATATTACCATCATTGATCACATCCGCTTTTTACTTACTATTGCAATTATACCTATCACTATTATCACTTGCGTTTGATCCTTTGTAAACTACAAGGCCGGAGGGATTGACAACCTCTCTGTACTCGTTGGGAGCAAAGTTATTTGTATCTGTGTGCAGGTCCACGTTGATTGCTAATATCTGGCGCCGTTAGCAGTTGACACCTTCTTGTTGAAACTGGGAGTCTCAGGGAAATCGATCCTTGGTATTGCCAAGGGAAAACTTCTGCTACACTGCATCTCAAACCTTCCACTTGGGGTAACCAACGAGGGGTGAGAAGCCACCAAGCAGTAAGGTACACATCAATAACATGTATATCACATATACCTTTGTTCACCTTCCCATCCTTCTTATCCGCCAAATACTTGGGGCAGTTCCGCTTCCAGTGCCCAGTCCCTTTGCAGTAGAAGCACTCAGTTTCAGGCTTGGCTCCAGACTTGGGTTTCTTCGTGGGAGTAGCAACTGTCTTGCTATTCTTCTTGAAGTTCCCCTTCTTTCCCTTGCCCTTTTTCTTGAAACTAGTGGTCTTGTTAACCATCAACACTTGATGCTCGTTTTTGATTTCTACCTCCGCAGCTTTGAGCATAGCGAAGAGCTCGGGAATTGTCTTCTGCATCCCTTGCATATTATAGTTCATCACGAAGCCTTTATAGCTTGGTGGCAGTGATTGAAGAACTCTATCAATAACACTATCCTCATCAACTTTGCAACCAAGTTGAGTCATATGATTGTAGTACCCAGACATTCTGAGCAAGTGTTCACTGATAGAACTATTCTCCTCCATCTTGCAGCTATAGAACTTATTGGAAATCTCATATTTCTCAATCCGGGCATTTGCTTGAAATATTAACTTCAACTCCTGGAACATCTCATATGGTCCATGACGTTCAAAACGTCGTTGAAGTCTCGGTTCTAAGCCGTAAAGCATGGCACACTGAACTATCATGTAGTCATCAGACCGCGTCTGCTAGACGTTCAAAGCGTCTACATTGGCGGGAGGGGGCTTGTCACCTAGCGGTGCTTCAAGGACATAATTCTTCTATGTAGCAATGAGGATAATCCTCAAGTTACGGACCCAGTCCGTGTAATTGCTACCATCATCTTTCAACTTAGCTTTCTCTAGGAATGCATTAAAATTCAAAGGAACGGTAGCACGGGCCATTGATCAACATAGATATGCAAAAACTATCAGGACTAAGTTCATGATAAATTAAAGTTCAATTAATCATATTACTTAAAGAACTCCCACTTAGATAGACATCCCTCCGGTCATCTAAATGATCACGTGATCCAAATCAACTAAACCACGTCCGATCATCACGTGAGATGGAGTAGTTTCAATGGTGAACATCTTATGTTGATCATATCTACTATATGATTCACGCTCGACCTTTCGGTCTCCAGTGTTCCGAGGCCATATCTGCATATGCTAGGCTCGTCAAGTTTTAACCCGAGTATTCTGCGTGTGCAAAACTGGCTTCACCCGTTGTATTTGAACATAGAGCTTATCACACCCGATCATCACGTGGTGTCTCGGCACGATGAACTTTCGCAACGGTGCATACTTAGGGAGAACACTTATACCTTGAAAATTTGTAAGGCATCATCTTATAATGCTACCGTCGTTCTAAACAAAATAAGAAGCATAATAAGATAAACATCACATGCAATCAAAATATGTGACATGATATGGCCATCATCATCTTATGCTTTTGATCTCCATCTCCAAAGCACCGTCATGATCACCATCGTCACCGGCGCGACACCTTGATCTCCATCGTAGCATCGTTGTCGTCTCGCCAACTATTGCTTCCACGACTATCGCTACCGCTTAGTGATAAAGTAAAGCAATTACATGGCAACTGTATTTCATACAATAAAGCGACAACCATATGGCTCCTGCCAGTTGCTGATAACTTTACAAAACATGATCATCTCATACAAAGCCGTATAACTCATTATGTCTTGACCATATCACATCACAACATGCCCTGCAAAAACAAGTTAGACGTCCTCTACTTTGTTGTTGCAAGTTTTACGTGGCTGCTATGGGCTTAGCAAGAACCGTTCTTACCTACGCATACAAAAACCACAACGATGTTTCGTCAAGTATGTGTTGTTTTAACCTTCACAAGGACCGGGCGTAGCCACACTCGATTCAGCTAAAGTGAGAGAGACAGACACCCGCCAGTCACCTTTAAGCAACGAGTGCTCATAACGGTGAAACTAGTCTCGCGTAAGCGTACGCGTAATGTCGGTCCGGGCCGCTTCATCTCACAATACCGCCGAAGCAAAGTATGACATGCTAGTAAGCAGTATGACTAGTATCGCCCACAACTCATTGTGTTCTACTCGTGCATATCATCTACGCATAGACCTGGCTCATGATGCCACTGTTGGGGAACGTAGTATTTTCAAGATTTTCCTACGATCACGCAAGATCTATCTACTAGATGCATAGCAACGAGGGGAAGAGTGTGTCTACGTACCCTCGTAGACCGGGAGCGGAAGCGTCAAGTGACGCGGTTGATGTAGTCGAACTTCTTCGCGATCCAACCGATCAAGCACCGAACGTACGGCACCTCCGCGTTCAGCACACGTTCAACTTGATGACGTCCCACGAGCTCTTGATCCAGTTGAGCTTCACGGGAGAGTTTCGGCAGCACGACGGCGTGGTGACGGATATGATGTATCTACCGGCGCAGGGCTTCGCCTAAGCACTGCAACGGTATGACCGAGGTGTGTTTCTGTGGAGGGGGGCACCGCACACGGCTAAAACAATTCAACTTGTGTGTCTTTGGGTGCCCCCCTGCCCCCGTATATAAAGGAGCAAGGGGGGAGGCTGGCCGGCCCCTATAGGCGCGCCAAGGAGGAGCAATCCTACTAGGAATAGGATTGCAATCCTATTCCTAGTAGGAATCACCAAGAGGGGAAGGAAAGATAGGGAGAGAAGGAGAAGGAAAGAGGGGGCCACGCCCCCTCCCCTAGTCCAATTCGGACTGCCCTTGGGAGGGGGCGCGCCACCTCCTGGCTGCTGTCCTCTTTCTCCCTTACGGCCCACTAAGGCCCAACTTTCCCCCGGGGGGTTCCGGTAACCCCCCCGGCACTCCGGTAAATTCCGAAACTTTCCAGAACACTTCAGGTGTCCGAATATAGTCCTCCAATATATCAATATTTACGTCTCGTACATTCCGAGACTCCTCGTCATGTCCGTGATCGCATCCGGGACTCCGAACTACCTTTGGTACATCAAAACTCATAAACTCATAATACTGATCGTCATCAAACTTTAAGCGTGCGGACCCTACGGGTTCGAGAACTATGTAGACATGACCGAGACTCATCTCCGATCAATAACCAATAGCGGAACCTGGATGTTCATATTGGCTCCTACATATTGTACGAAGATCTTTATCGGTCAAACCGCATAACAACATACTTTGTTCCTTTTGTCATCGGTATGTTACTTGCCCGAGATTCGATCGTCGGTATCTCTATACCTAGTTCAATCTCGTTACCGGCAAGTCTCTTTACTCGTTCCGTAATACATCATCTCGTGACTAACTCATTAGTCATTTGCTTGCAAGGCTTATTATGATGTGCATTACCGAGAGGGCCCAGAGATACCTCTCCGACATTCGGAGTGACAAATCATATTCTTGATCTATGCCAACACCACGAATACTTTTTGGAGACACCTGTAGAGCATCTTTATGATCACCTAGTTACGTTGTGACGTTTGATAGCACACAAGGTATTCCTACGGTATTCGGGAGTTGCATAATCTCATAGTCATAGGAACATGTATAAGTCATGAAGAAAGCAATATCAGTAAAACTAAACGATCATAGTGCTAAGCTAACGGATGGGTCTAGTCCATCACATCATTCTCCTAATGATGTGATCACGTTGATCAAATGACAACTCATGTCTATGGTTAGGAAACATAACCATCTTTGATCAATGAGCTAGTCTAGTAGAGGCATACTAGGGACATACTTTTTGTCTATGTATTCACACATGTACTAAGTTTCCGGTTAATACAATTCTAGCATGAATAAAAGACATTTATCATGATATAAGGAAATACAAATAACATCTCTATTATTGCCTCTAGGGCATATTTCCTTCAGGGGCAGCAAGGCACGTATTGTATTATTGACATCGAGGATAAAAAGATATGGTTTATATCATATTGCTTGAGTTTATCCCTCTACATCATGTCATCTTGCTTAAGGCGTTACTTTGTTCTTATGAACTCAATACACTAGATGCATGCTGGATAGCGGTCGATGTGTGGAGTAATAGTAGTAGATGCAGGCAGGAGTCGGTCTACTTGTCTCGGACGTGATGCCTATATACAATGATCATGCCTAGATAGTCTCATAATTATTCGCTTTTCTATCAATTGCTCGACAGTAATTTGTTTACCCACCGTAGAATATCGCTATCATGAGAGAAGCCACTAGAGAACACTATGGCCCCCGGGTCTATTCTCAACATATCAATCTACATCTACTTCACTTTTATTGCTTTTATTTGTTGTTCTTATAAACCAAAAATACCGAAAATATAAACTATCATCTCTATCAGATCTCACTTTCGTAAGTGACCGTAAAGGGATTGACAACCCCTTATCACGTTGGCTGTGAAGTTCTTATTTGTTTGTGCAGGTGCGAGGGACTCGCGCGTGGTCTCCTATTGGATTGATACCTTGGTTCTCAAAAACCGAGGGAAATACTTACGCTACTGTGCTGCATCTCCCTTTCCTCTTCGAGGGAATACAACGCAAGATCGAGAAGTAGCAGCCAACAGCCAGGGCCACCACCAACCGATCTGTCCGACAGGATCAACGCCTGACCTCCGCCCCACCGGTCAATGACAAACAACAGGCATGCAACAGGTCATATCTGTGCCAAGGACGGCTAGCAGCGCTGGCCTGTCTGTCGCCGGTAGCGACGTACGTGGCTGCCGCGAAAACGACCCCTGCGCTGGCAGCCATCAATAGCTAAGAGCATCTCTATTTGACCCCTTACATCGTGGACCTTAAAAATGCATTTACAGTTCGCGACATGCGTTGGATTCGGGCTGAAAACAGCCGTGACAGAACAAAAACTTTAAAATGTACATGTAAATTTTGGAATCAAAACTTCACGCAAGAAATCGAACTAATCTAGTAGAACTATTAGCGTTCATAGTTATTGGATCATCATACAAAAGTAATACCGTCGACTTTTTACAAACTAGATCGGAGGAGCAACGGCCACCTTAACCCTAATGCCAAATTTTTCCTCACCGGAGCCATCCGAGTGCGGCGATGACGCTGTGGCGGAGGAGCTCAGTCCTCATCGTCGGAGTCGAGGTCGATGTAGACACGACACCATGCTGCGGAGGGCCTATCTATTTACTTTATGGAATTTTTATTTTATTCGAGTCTCCATATTCTCTTATAAAGCACCAACTACGGAACACTATTATCACACTTGAGCATTGTATGTAGCTAATATTTGGATGTGTTGCATGAATGGATCAATGATTGAGCATAATGGGCTTGGGATAACTTTCTTTAGCATTGATATTTTGAAAGACATGGTTGCTTGTTGATATTGCTTGAGTATTAAAGTATTTATGTCAAATTATAGACTATTGCTTTGAATCATCCAAAAGTCCATATGTCCATGCTACAAAGAAAAGATTGTGATGAACATGTTGGGCAGTATTCCACATTAAATTTTTTGTATTTTATCATTTATCTACTCGAGGAGGAGTAGGAATTAAGCTTGGGGATGCTGATACGTCTCCAACGTATCTATAATTTTTTATTGTTCCATGTTGTTATATTATCATTCTTGGATGTTCAATAATCATTTTCTAACAATTTTACATCATTTTTTGGGACTAACCTATTGACATAGTGACCAGTGCCAGTTGTTGTTTTCTGCTTGTTTTTACTTTGCAGAATATCAATATCAAACGGAGTCCAAATGCAACGAAACTTTTTGGAAAAAATTTTGGACCAGAAGACATCGAGAGGGCCAAAGAAGTCCACGAGAGAGGGCCTGTGGGGCCCATGAGACACGAGGGCGTGCCCCAGCCCCCTAGCGCGCCCTGGTGGTTAGTGGAGCCCGTGGGGGTCCTCTCCACCGCCTCTTAGCTCTATAAACACTCAGATATTCTAGAAACCCTAGAAGAGTCGAAGAAAAATTGTTTCAGCCGCCGCAAGTTTCAGAACCACGAGATTTAATCTAGAGCCCTTTTCCAGCACTCCACCGGAGAGGAACACGATCACGGAGGGGTTCATCATCTCCATTGGTGCCTCTCCGATGATGCGTGAATAGTTTACTACAGACCTACGGGTCCGTAGGCAGTAGCTAGATGGCTTCTTCTCTCCTTTTGATCTTCAATATAATGTTCTCTTCGAAGATCTATTTGATGTAACTCTTTTGCGGTGTGTTTGTTGGGATCCGATGAATTGTGAGGTTATGGTCAGATCTATTTGCATTCATATCCATACATGATTATTATAGCCTCGTATTTCTTCTTCGATATTTTATTTTTTGGCAAACTTGATTGATTTATCTTGCAATGGGAAGTAGTGCTTTGTAACGGGTTCAATCTTGTGATGCTCAATCTTAGTGACAGAAGGAGACATGACACACATGTATCGTTGCTATTAAGGATAAAACAATGGGGTCTATTTCTACATGAATATATCTTGTCTACATCATGTCATCGTTCTTAAGGCATTACTCTGTTTCTTTATGAAACTTAATACACTAGATGCATGCTGGATAGCGGTCGATGTGTGGAGTAATAGTAGTAGATGCAAGCAGGAACCGGTGTACTAATCTTGGACGTGATGCCTATATACAAGATCATTGTCTTGGACACCGTCATAACTATTTGTTTTTCTATCAATTGCCCAACGGTAATTTGTTTACCCACCGTATACTATTTTCTCAAGAGAAGCCACTAGTGAAACCTACAGCCCCCGGGTCTATTTCTCATCATATACTTGCAGATCTATATTGCTATTCATGTTTCCTGTTTATTTGCTTCTTGTATTTTCATATCTATATTATAAAAAACCCAAAAATACCTTTCAGCGTTTTATTTGCTTTTATTTTTTTTGCATCTATCAATCTATCTTTTTATCATACTACCTTACCAAGAGGGATTGACAACTCCTCTACGCGTCGGGTTGCGAAGATTTGTTGTTGGTGTGCAGGTGCCGCTTACATAACTTGCTTGGTTCTCCTACTGGATTGTTAACCTTGGTTTCATAACTGAGGGAAATACTTACCGCCGCTGTGCTGCATCATCCCCTCCTCTTCGGGGAATTTACTGACGCGGTTCACAAGTAGCAGCGGCAGGGAGCCCTACTGGGTCGCCGGAGGTGACAGAGACGCAGATTTCCGGCAGGGGTGTGGCGCGGTGGATGGGGTGGTGGAGCGACGACGACAGCAAGAGAGAAAGAAGGAAGGAGAGAAAATGGGGAGGATGGAGTCGCGGGGTGGGGGAAGGGTTTTGGGTGGGCATGGGGTGTCAGATTCGTACGTTTCGCGTGTCCGGACTCCCGCAAAGCCCTCCACTCTTGTCTTCGTTTTGCGGGAGAAATCGCGGACCGCCCCGCGGACCGATACATGACCGTGTTGGGTGGCTTCGGCGGCACAGACAGCGCGGTCCGGACGGGTGCAGGAGGTTTACTGGTCCGCCTTGAATATGCTACTAATTTGTTGTCATAAATGTTGGTGTACTATTGTATAATTATAATCGAACATAAAATGTTTGACTTTCCAACAAAGTTAAAAGTACACTCTTACAAAGACGAAGGGAGTAGGAATCAAGTGGACCGATACAGAGCCGTGTGGATAGCTTCCGCGGTCCGGACGATTGCGGGAGGTTTACAGATCCGCTTTGAAGATAGCCTAAATAAGCATTTAGTTTTTCAACATCCCTCGTCCAAGTGCTACGTCAATGTACACATGGGGGGTGCATCTATCATGGCTGAGAAATACTCCTTCCACTCCAGAATATAAGGTCATTAATTTTTCATCGAAGCCAAATCTATTTATGCTTGACCAATATTATTTATATTATAAAACAAAATATCATCGTCACGGCAAAATAAAATAAAATATCAAAATACTTTTCATGATGGATCTAACGATACAAATTTGGCATGTAGATATTGGTTTCTTTTCTTTCTCAAAACTTGGTCAAATATGCACATGTCTAACTTTTTTTAAGTTGTTAAGCTGACGTAGCAACCCTTACCATTCAAAACCTTACACTGCACGACAAGTCGACGATTGTGACATGGACTTTTCTCTTGTACTCCTTCCATTTTTAAATAGGCCAGTACTAGGCGCCGGCGCGCCGGCGGAAAGTTTCGGCCGGTCAAGCCCTAGTCGTTCGATTCGCGTAATAATAACCGTCCATATGACATCTTTTCCCTCGCACGCGGGTCAAAGTCCGCTCCTCCTTCCTCGCGTACAGGGTGCACTCCATGCAGACTCATCCTCCACCATGGCGCTTCCTTCTCTTTCCCGGTCCTCTGAAAAAACTGCCGCCTCCCGTGGTGGCATGGCTCCGCCACGCCATGAGTGGCTCCGGCGAGCAGTAGGGCCGCCCGCTCAGAATGCAGCGCCCCGCCAGGCCCCAAGGCCGCCGCTCACCATGCCCCCCTAGGTTGCTAATGCAGCAGTTCTTGTCATCGTCGGCGCACCAGCCCACCGCGCTACACACGTCGCCAGATGTAGCACACAATCTCAGGAAAACAGAAAATGAATGTATGTAGCAAAGAAAACATAGGTCGTAGCAAAAAGCAACAACGATTGTAACAAAAAAAATCATCGTCGCCGTCATCGAGCCTGCAACTCCACCATGAAAAAGGATGTATCAAAAATCCTCGACGGACGTAGCAAAATCTACAATGGTTGCAGCAAAAAAGGTCGCCACCGTCGCAAGATGCATGTCGGTCGTGAAAGAATGTAGCAAAAAAATGAAACGGTTGTAGAAAAACAAATCACCGATGGCAGGAAAAACATATATCGGTTACAACAACAAAACATGCGTCGCCGGTGGCGACGGCCGCAACAAAAAACTTCGCCGGATCCAGCAAATCCTTTAGCCGGTTCCAGCAAATCGGCTCGCGCTTCTAGCAAAAAATACCTCCACAGCCATGGATGCAGCGTCTTGAATCCTCCGTTGTAGCAAATCGAGTAGCTGGTTCCAACAATTTACTTCACCGGTTCCAGCACGGGCGTGGCCGGATTCCAACACGGCAGCCGTAGACCTTCCAGCAGGGCGCGTCAATGGTTTAGTACAACGACGGTTCCAGCACGAGGACCTGCCCCCTTGCAGCACGACACATTGCCAGGTCCAGAGCGCCGCCGTCTATGGCCATGGATCGTGGTGGGGGGGGGAGGGGGGGGTAGACTAAGGGGAAGGTTCAAGGGGTGGAGTTGGCTAACCGGAGAGGCTTGCTCGTCGGCGTGGATCAGAGGAAAAAGAGGAGGGATTTCATGGCAGATTGGGATTTGGGAGGAGAGATGTGATGCGTTGAGGAAGAAAGTGCGTAGAGGATAAGCTTTCCCAAAATAAAAAGCGGTGGTGGGAGATGAGCTGTGTGTGGGCCCATGAGCGTAGCTGGGAAAGAGACCGGCCGAGCGTTTGGCCGGCGCGCCAAAAGCAAACGATTCCATTTTAAATATAAGACTCATTAGATATTTCGACACGGGTTACATACGAGATGTATATATACGTATTTTGGGGTGTAGATTCATTTATTTTGCTTCGTATGTAGTCTGCATTGAAATATCTTAAAAGGGCTCGTATTTTTTGACTCCCCTTTTGTCAAATCAATAAATTTGGGTTGAATACTCTACCCTCGAAAACTGTTGTGATCGCATATAATTGTGGGTTATCAATATGGTACTTATTTGTTGTCATAAATGTTGGTGTACTATTGTATAAATCTAGTCAAATATAAAAAGGTTTGATTTTCCAACAAAGTTAAAAGTACACTCTTTCAAGGACCGCGGGGGGGGGGGGGGGGGG
>LR738712.1:21206435-21220041 GCA_902687465.1 Secale cereale
GGGGTAGGAATCAAGTGGACCGATACAGGGTCGCGTTTGATGGCTTTCGCGGTCTAGGTAGTGTGGTTCAGATGGTTGCGGGAGGTTTACGGATCCACTTTGAAGATACCCTAAATAAGCATTTAGTTTTTCAACATCCCTCGTCCAAGTGCTACGTCAATGTACACATGGGGGGTGCATCTATCATGGCCGAGAAATACTCCTTCCACTCCAGAATATAACGTCAATAATTTTTCATGCAAGCCAAATCTATTTATGCTTGACCAAGATTATTTATATTATAAAACAAAATATCATCGTCACAGTAAAAATAAAATAAAATATCAAAATACTTTTCATGATGGATCTAACGATACAAATTTGGCATGTAGATATTGGTTTCTTTTCTTTCTCAAAACTTGGTCAAATATGCACATGTTTAACTTTTTTTAAGTTGACCCTTACCATTCAAAACCTTACACTGCGTGGCAAGTCGTTGATTGTGACATGGACTTTTCTCTTGTACTCCTTCCGTTTCTAAATATAAGTCTCATTAGATATTTCGACACGGGTTACATATGAGATGTCTACATACGTATTTTAGGACGTAGATTCACTCATTTTGCTTTGTATGTAGTCTCCATTAAAATCTGTTAAAAGGGCTCGTATTTAGCAACGGAGGGATGCTGACAACGTCATGGCGACCTCAGGTACCAACTTCATCTCATCTTCATCACTTCATGTTAGGAGGAAGCCGGGCCATGTCTGCAAGAACAAATTTCAGATGAATAACTGGAAATAGTACATCGACGTAAACATGTACGACGCCGTTTTACATTAGGAAGAAGAGAGGCCGTGACATGAGCTAGTTGTAAACAAAGAGAGAGGGGTACGAGCCATTGTATCATCGGTAGACATCAATCCACGGACCAAGCGAAAAGGGTACCAGCTAAGCTAGTAGATGGAGACGGAGAAGTGAAGGCCATGGCGGTACCACCAGCAGCACAGCACAGCACAGCACAGCAGTTCCAACTTCCAACAGGCCAACAGCCAGGGCCACCACCAACCGATCTGTCCGACAGGATAACGCCTGACCTCCGCCCCACCGATGACGAACAACAGGCATGCAGCAGGTCCTATCTGTGCCAAGGACGGCGAGCAGCGCTGGCCTGTCCGGCGCCGGCAGCGACGTACGTGGCCGCCGCGAAAACGACCCGGCGCTGGCAGCCATCAACACCTAAGAGCATCTCTAGTTGACCTTTTATATCGTGGACCTTAAAAATGCATTTACAGTTGGCGACATGCGTTGGATACGGGCTGAAAACAGCCGTGGCAGAACAAAAACTTTAAAATGAACATGTAAATTTTGGAATCAAAACTTCGCGCGAGAAATCAAACTAGTCCAGTAAAACTATTAGCGTTCATAGTTGCTGGATCATCATACAAAAGTAATACATAGTCGATTTTTTACAAACTAGATCGGAGGAGCAACGGCCATCCTAACCCTAATGCCAAATTTTGCCTCACCGGAGCCATCCGGGTGCGGCGGCGACGCTGTGGCGGAGGAGCTCAGTCCTCGTCGTCGGTGCCGAGGTCGATGTATATGTCGTCATGTGCCTTGGCTTCACGGCACCATGCTGCCAAGTTGCCCTCGAACTCCTGCGCCTTCGCGAGCCTACGCGCGAGGAGGACTTTGTCGAGGTCGGCGTCCCGAGGACCACATCCCGCGCGACATGGTGGAGTTGGGCGGATTGGAGTCGCTGGCGGCAAGAAATCGAGAAGGGAGAGGAGGGATTGCGGAAGCGCAAGGATAGGGTTCGGCCCCCTATATCGGCCGCGAACCCTTAATTTTTTTTTTCTTTTGAGAATCAACCTTTAGTTATACTGTGCAAGGTGGGCGGTTACCGGGCCACTGTAAAAGATTTACAGACGGTTACCGGGCCATTGTAAAAGATTTACAGGCTGTGATGACTATACAGGCTCTGATCTGGCCAAAAAACGGACCAAACACATATAATCGCCCGAATTTTACAGGCCATGCGGTTTTAAGAAATCTGCTAGAGATGCCGTAACTAACTGCAAAGGCAGGACGGAGGAGGGCCCGCGCCGATTCAATTCAGACGCTGATTGAATGAACAGGCGGATCATCGGCGTCAGTCCCAACTTGCAACGGGCCATGAACAGGAAGCTAGCTGCCTTCAAGTGATTGATTCCATCTGGACTGGACGTGACGTGCCCACGTCCCAGCTTAGGGATACCAGATCGGATCAGTCACCAGTCATTGCTTCATCTGCTCACACATGCTAGTACGTATCTCCATTCTCCGCTCTATTAATTTGCCTCTTCATTTAAGCCTCGTGTAGCATGGGAGTAGGGCCCAGTCCTTTTTGATCGATTCTCCCAGAATCTTGAGAATCAGACCTCCTCCAGCTTCTCCCAGAATCTTCATCCTAAATAGAGGTTCGATTCTTAAGATTTTGGTAGAACCGGCCAAAAGAATTGAACCTAGGGCTGGAATTGAAACTCGGAACTTGTGAGCTGAATGAGTAACTTGTGACTTGGCTCGGTGATTGTTTGTGGAAAGAGGCGGCAAAAAAACATGGAAACATCATCGAAATACAAAGATTTGCCACAAGAGGAATTTGAGTTACAGTCAAATTTTACAGCACTGCCTCAACACACACCCAACGTTTACCTGTACATCCCGCTCGAGGGGTCAAGGCAGCTAAAGTGACTTCGCCCTCGTAGAACATTACGCAAATTCAACTGCCATTTACATATGGGAAAAACCAGAGTCAACTCAACTGCCATCATATGGGAAAAACCACAGTTACAGCCAGTCAATTGCCATTACTGAACCAAGACCGAAAGGCGGCGTGCAGCAGAAAAACCCAATATACGAGAAGAAGCAGCGGTTACAAGAACCCTACAGCCTACAGAGACTTGGTGATAGGCTGACCGACGGCTATGATCCGGCAGGTGGCTTGTCGCTCGAGAGTCTGCGCTTGTATCGCTTGAGCACAGAAGCAAGGTTTTCCTTCCCTTTAGGGAAGGCAACATCTCCTGCTACCGTGCCGCTTCGACCCTTCCGGCCAGAAACTGCTTGCTCCACATCTTTGATCAGCGCCGAGATGTCAGCCGCGGAGGTGAAGGTGGCAGGCATGGGCTTGGCGGCGACCAGACGTGCTGCTTTCTCGAGGCATGAGCGCCCGGTGACGGGTTTCCGAGGATTGCAAAATGCAGGATCGAGGATCCCCTGCATCAAATGAAGTAAGCAAGATGTCAGAAAATCTGGATGCCAGAATGTGCAGAGTAGTAGGTATAGTATAAGGGCTTGGCATCTGTATATTTCATCGCAGAAACATCAACTGCCCAATAGGACTGGCTCAGGTGTATTGATGTTTTTGTTTTTGGAAAATGGCGTGGGAGAACCATTCTTTTTCTACTTGGGACGTCGCATTTGCAGGAGAATATATGACGAGAATGACATGAAATTGATATATGCTCAATAGTACGTTCCAATCAACCATGGTAAGTTCAGTTATGTCATGTAACAGTTCCACCCTCCATGGTTAATTAGTTTAATTACTTATGCTCAAATAGTTGATACACGCTTGAATTACTTGGACTCTAGTATAGCTTACTAAAAACTGGAACTTCATTTTACATGTCAAGATGCTAAAAATAATCATTGCTAGATGGATGAGAAAACAATGCCAAGATCCACTTCCCAGGCTGTCTTTTTCAGCGGTAAGGGTGCATGTTGTAGTCTTTTTTTCAGCACTAAGGGTGCAAAATAATAAGGCAAAAGGATTACCTGGAGACGGTTGAGAACATAAGTATACTTTCCCCAAAGTTCTGGCCTGCTTTCCGCGAGTGACAGGTCTAGCACCCGACGGATACACCAGACGCCAAAACTAACAACCAGGGAAGCCTGCCAAACACAATCAGCACCACAATTGAGCCGTCCGTGCATGCCATTAGTGTCCATGCCATCTGCCGTTTCTTGTGAAACTCTCTCAGCTGCGGCAACTTGGTCAATTAGATCTTCATCACAACCACCATTCTGCCTAAAAAGCCATTTCGACCCTTCCAGTTTTAAGAGCTTCATGATGCAAAGTCTGAGAGACTGGAGAAGCTTTGCTTCACATTCCTTGTATGAGAAATCGTCCTTGGTGACATTTGATCTGCGCTCGGTGTTCACCTCACTCCTATTATTCAACTCTGCGCTCGGCACACCAAACAGCTGTTCAAATGGTTGCCGGCACCAAAGTGATGCTGGTTTGATGTTCATACTCGGCTGCACAGAGCTCTGGAACATGGTCGTTGTGTCCACATCATGTGATCTTTCACATGCCATCCTACTAAGATATGACTGATTTCCAGCAGCGCTGCCCGTATTTGCTTTGTTCAACAGTGAATTCCTGCTTGCAGCAATTACCGCAGATATATCGGGTGAACTGTGGTACTTCTTCGGGTAAGCAGATGAGCCACCGCTCTCACCCCCAAGAACGGTAGTGGGATCGTAATAGGATCTTCCTACCATCATTGTACTTAGGCCGCTCATTGTTGGGTTCTGCAAAGTGGTAGAACCAAATGAACCAAGCACGTTCCGGCTATAAGCACGAATAGCAGAGCCAGCATAGTTGGAACCAGCAGATTCAGAAGATATAGGAGGTCGCTGTGCGTCCAGTGGAATGCTGGAACGTGAATGCCGACTTGCATCTATCCCTTTTAGATAGTTTGCTAGCTGATACCCACCATGAATGGTGGCAGGCTGACCTAACTGGTTATCACAGTAAGGTGCCCCATCACAATTCGTGATTTCTTTTGCATTTTGGTCAAGAAAGGTGCTGCTTGAACTCGGAGCGTTTGTTTTTGGTAAATGCATGCTCTGTGACCAGGTTGATGACCCGATGGCACCCATCTGAAGCCCAAAAGACAAGTCTGGACTAGAGATTTTCTTATTATGGGACACTGCATCTCTCTTTAAAGGGTTCTTGGAAGCTTGAGTGTTTTGGTTATCTGTTCTCCCAGCTGAGCCATCTATCGCCATGTCCAGTCCAAGCAGAAGGTTGATCCTTTCAGCATTAGCTTCTTGTGTCAGCTTACCGTGATAATCAAAAAGATGCCCCCAGAACTCATCGAGAATAGCTGCTAACTGTCTCCTTGCAGCACGGCCCAAACCAGGCAGCTTTGGGAGGCCACCACTGTCACTGACAGCATCAGTGTCTTTATATCTGCTCATAGCAAGGGATGGTGGATCACCGGAAGATAAAGAGGGTGCTTTGCCTGCAGTGGACTTATTACTGGAGTTCACATTATGTGAAGTCTCATTGTCCTCGTCCGTGCAAACTTCTGCTTCTACTTGAACATCTTTCTCAGATGTGCTCTTCATTTGGTTATTCTCTGCTGAACTTTGTTCTACGACAGTGGCAGTAGAGACCTTCGGAGTTGACTCTGTAAAGTCAACCCTAGCAACTGATTTTGACTCCTCGAGGTTGCTGGACGTTACGGGGTCAGCCTCAGGAATGGTCGTCATATGAGAAGTTGATTGTTGAGCCCCGTTATCGGATTCTGCAGTGGTTTCAGAACCGTCGGTATGCTCCAAAGCTGGTTGAGCCCCGTTATTGGATTCTGCAGTGGTTTCAGAACCGTCAGTATGCTCCAAAGCCAAAGCTGTTTTCTGATGACTTTCCGATGAATCCCTTGGAACAGCATCAATAGAATACCTTTGAATTTCTTCGCGTGCAATATATTCCGGATAAGTATCTTCTCTGTGATGAGTGGTGCCCAGTGCTTCTCTCGGAGAGTGCACAGACCACTCATGAGGTTCAGCTTCACTGCTGGCTGATTTAATTGGAGTCACGGCCAGGAAGAGTGTAAAAGCAATAGATGCACAAGACATTATAATGAGTACAGTATGTGGAATTATGACAGGGCTTTCGGTGTTCCCTTTCAGGTTGTTTGTCCAGCTGCTGTCACCGAACAGGATCTCCGCCGCGAAAATGATATTTGCGAACAGCATGAGAAGAAATGCAAGGAAGGCTAGTATTTCAACGTATAGAGATATCCTGTAGTTGCCCATTATTGACCTCGATGAGGCGATACGGAAAACAGGAATGGCGGAGGAAGGCAGGGTCATGCCCTGGATTACGGGGCATAGGATGAGTAACTGATATATCCCTTCGGAGCCTGCTACTTTTGCACAATATATTGTAGGAATCATGGCAAGAACCTTGAGCAGCACATGATGTGCAGAAAGAGACAGATTTGTGCCAAAGAAATTCTCCATGACTGCATGACTGGCGATAACACATGTCAACGAAATAATGTGGCTCGAAAAGAGAAGTACCGCTAGTAACACAAGTGGAGCCATGGGATTCGTAAATATCTGCAGGAGACAAGAACCCAGAGAAACTCAGGAAGAAATTTCAACGTACACTTATAGAACACCAAAAGGCATGATTGTAATTCTGATATTTGGATTTATACTTAAGAAACTGGAATCACAAACCTGGTTCATCAGATCTACAGCATCGTGGAAGGAGTGGATCACGTTGTGACTAGATTCCGATGCTGCTGTGCTCAACAGAGCATAGTTCACAAGAAAAATTCCAGTAGAAATGAATAATATAGAAAAAAGGTGGTCATGAAACAGGGTACGGAGGGAAAGAACATGAGACCTCCTCTGAACCTGCATATACAATATCCGAATTAACATGAAATGATAACTCAAATAAGCAGGAACAAATAGTAAAATAAACTTGTTCGTAAATAATTGTGGAATCAGGGAGCACAAAGTACATTGCCATGTAATACCTGATGTGTTCTATAATACTCCCTCCGTCCCAAAATTCTTGTCTTAGATTTGTCTAAATAGAGAAGTATCTAACACTAAAACGTGACTAGATACATCCGTATTTAGACAAATTAAAGACAAGAATTTTGGGACGGAGGGAGTATTTCTGAACCATCATAACCGAACTTTAATAGTTTTCCAGACTTTCTAATAGTTGAATTAACCACGTAATAAAAAAACGTACAGTGCTAGTTTTGCTAGCATCATTCACTTATGAACCAATCCACATGACATTTAATGAAAATATGCAATACCATTTCCTCCATGTTTACTTGCATAATAAGAATGAAAGTTTAGCAAGAAAGTACATTGGCTGAGAACCACATTAACACTATAATTGAATGTTGGGTTGGAGGATCGCCTATACTTCTATGATCGGTTGATCACATGTTTGGTTCAAGGATGGGGTGAGTGGAAGATCCTTCATGTTTCATCCCTCATAAGCACAAACTAACAAAAGTGAGGATGGAGTCATCCCCAACAATTCATGGGATGATCGGTTGATCACATGATGAACCAACCCACCTTTGCATGAAGAGGCGATCCTCCAACCCAACATTCAATTATGAGCAGTTTTAGCATGGTCCCTCTTACCCCCTCTTTTCACATGAGAGGTAAGAGTATGTAGTAGATCTGAGCCGTTGATCACATTAATTAGTGGTCGGATTAACTCTTACCTTCTTACCTCATATGTAAAAATAAGGGGTAAGAGGGAGCATGTTAAAATTCGTAATAGTTGAAGCACTATTTCCTATGGTATGGATGATAATTCTGTCAAGAAGAATGACAGGAAACAAATCAAATGCTGTGCAGAAGCTACTTGAGATATGACCACCAAACACAAGCATAAAGCCCAAAGTCCAACTATTTAGTCTTTTTTGGGGGTAATTGCCCCTTTTGGTGACGAACACTTCTTACTATGTAGTCAGGACCATCGGTGGCATAATCTGTATCTGAAACAGCTATTGCACCTTCAAATGTAAATCCAAATATGGGGACAATTTAAACTAGGTATGAGCGAGAGGCATCGGAAAATACCTGAACAACTGATGAATGAACATAAAAATTGTGTGATATAATGTTTGCACCCATAAGTGCCATCAGTGAGTAAGCGCTTTCACCACTCAACTTGGGGAACATCACATTCACATGGAGAGGTATCTCTGGTTGACTGATTAGCAAACCAAGCACAAAACAGAGAATCGTAAAGCCCGCTATGCAGGCATTTAACGTTCCAGCCATCCTCTTGTCCTAGAATGGTCAGAAATAATATATCAAAAGCACATAGGGAACAGAGGAGTTAGATAAATCCATCAAGAATTACTTGTTCCAGGGCCAATAATAAACTTACCCGAGGGGAGAGAAGATACGGCAGCAGATTAATTACAACGCATGCGAAAATAATGCCTGTGATGAGATCATCGTGATCAAATACAAGGTTGAATCCAACTGCTATGCCTGAAATCTGAAAGAGCCAAAATACTAAATGTTCAGAAAAGTCAGAACTATTTACTAACATTCTCACAAGATAATGGGCTACTTATTATACAAGTCAATACATATAACATGGCAAATGAATATTCTAGAATGAAGCTTTGAAAAACAAGAAGATCTGCCTCAAGTTTGTAGACATAGTGGCATACCATGGTTAGTTCTGAAGTAAGCAAAGACAATCCTGCCTGGACACCAAGGCCGACACATATAAACCGACTGTACTCCTGGTCGGAGATCTTGAAATCCATATAAAAGCATTACAAGTCAGAACTAGTAATAGGAGTTTGTAAAAATAGGAGTTTGCTTGTTTTCCCACTACTATATACAACTTTATCTAGTCGTCTTCAAATAACAAACCACTAAGTTCGGTTGAGAAAAGAAAAAAAAACATCAATATGGACCTAGCTATACAAGAGCATGCCTGAATAAAACAGCAGCAAGAAAGAATTCATGAATCTTGGGGTACCTGTGCAAGATTCTTCTCGGTGACCATGCCGATGCAGGTGGACATGTACTGATACAGAACCGACGAGAAATTGAAGAGCAGCACCAGCAGCACGAGGTCGTACCCAAACCGAGTCCCGGCATCGACCGTGGCCACCCACTTGCCAAGATCAATATACCCCACGGAGATGAGCAGCGCCGGCCCGAGCGTCCGGGAAAGGTGATGGTGGCCATCTCCTGAAGCCAGAGACCGTATACCGTGCACGGCTTCCATGGCGCCGGCAAAAAGGTGACCAGTGGAATATCACCAGCTTGAAGTGAACCAACGACTTGGTTGGAAAAAAATGACCGCTGTCATGTACTAAATCTCACTACTCCACCGCTCCAGCAAACAGATTCACAGAGAACTGGAGGGATGGGCGCATCCATTTCCATACAGAAACAACTGGATTAGATTTACCTCGGCAAGTAGAGCAAAGATGAGAATGGAATGAATTCTTAGAACAATGCGAGTAAGTTGGTGGTCGTCACCTGCTGAAGCAGCAGCCGAGCAAGCTCGCACGGATCTCCGGTCGGAGCTCCTTCGAGCAGGCGTGCTCCGCGGAGAGGGCTCGAGGGAGATGGCGTGGGAGTCTGAGACGAGCGGGGAGGCCGGGGCGGAAGAAGTAGGCAATGCGGTGATCGGTGGCCTCGCCGCCGCCCCCGCGAGGGGTGGGGGCAAAGTGGGGAGAAACAGAGGAAGAGGATAAGGGCAGAGGCTGCAGGCTTGGCGGCGAGGGGCGTTTCCGGTATTCTGCGCGTGAACGGGGACGAAGTCTGTGGGGCCGTTTCTACAGTGAAGCCGCTAGAACCTGCGAGCGTAGGCACGGCCACAACTTCGATTCATCACGCTGCTTCGCTCCGAGTTCGCTAGGTGTACTTCCATGTGACACATGCAAGGGCGACTTCACCAAGGAGTAAATTGCACAGAAGTACCACAATTCAGACATTGAAAACAGATTGATAATTTTTACATGTCAGTATCAATTTTGAAGGAAAAAAGTCCAAAACAAACCTTGAATTTATAGACGAAAGCTAAACCAAACCTTGAACTCGCAATCCCTGAAATCAGCACATCAAACTCTCTAATCCTGGTCTATTTTAAACCTTGAGAGGACCTCGCCGGTATTTGCTGAATTGGGCCGGCCCAGTAGCGCAGTCGCTCACACGCGCGTACTAATTCGTTTTTTCTTAGTTTTTTCTTTTACGTTTTCATTTCTTTTTTCATTTTTTCACATGTCTAATTTCACTCAGTATCCAATGTACATTTTTAACGCATACATTACATATTTGATAATTTTTTTGATATTTTCAAATACATTATGGGCATTTTCAAATTAAATGTTTTCAAAACTCTTTTGAATACATGGTAATATTTTTGCAAATACATGTTTTATTTTTTTTCTTAAAGACAATAATCATTTTATAAAACTACACGAACACTCTTGTACATGGATCAACATTTTTTAATTTGCATACACTTATTTCAAACACATGTCACGTATATTCTGTTAAGGTTATGACACTTTTTTTTACAACATGCCAACATTTTTTACATTGTACACAAAGTGTTCGCACTTTAAAATTTTGTTCAGGTTTCAGAAAAATTTTATGTTTCAAAAAGTGTTTGCACTTTAAAATTTTGTTCTGATTTAAAAAAATGTTTCAAAAGGTGTTCTCTTTTTGAAAGTTGTTGTTTTTTAAAGTATTCGAATTTTTCAAAACGCACTTTATAAAATGTTAGAAGATTTCAGAAATAAATACGTTTTCAATACTTGTTTGCCCCTAAAAAAAGTTTTCAAAGTTCGACACGTTGGTTTCTGATTAAACTTTTTCGGCCTCTTATTATGGAAGTCATAGTCGTCTTGATGTAGTAGCTAGTGAAATCAAGTTAACCATGCCAGGTCCCAAGTTCGACTACACAACATTGTTTTCTCTTTTGGAATTATTACATCTTGCGTTAAGAAAAAGAAAGAAAAACCTTTTACGGCTCGTGATAAGAAAAAACATTATTTACGAAATAATATATGTAATTCCAAAAACGTTATTAAAAAAATGTGACACAATTCTGAAAATCCAAAACATTTTTCATAGCATGTGAAAAACGGTTGGAATTCTGAACATTTTTTACAACTGCGATTTTTTAAAAATGTGAATAGAATTTAAGAATTCCAAATGTAAAAAGAAACACAAAATGAATTGAATTCGACCCAAAAAATATATAACACGAACATTTTTTAGCGTCTGAACAATTTTGGAAATGTGCGATCATTTTTTAATCTTCACGAATTCTTGTTGTGTTATAGTGGGCCGGCCCAAATTCTTGTCCGTGAGAGTGGCTGGTTATCCCGGCCGGGATTGTAGGATTCCCGGTATGCCAAACAGCTATAGGGTCTAAAATAGACCGGGATTGCAAGTTCAGAGTGCCAATTTCCGGGATTCAAAGTTCAGGGTTTAATTTAGCTTTCGTCTATAACTTCAAGGTTTATTTTAGACTTTTTCCACTTTGGGGCATGTCGTTTCAAAAGAGGCTAAAAGCGTTGTTTATACGTATTGACGGTTAAACTGACGGGTTGGGCCCACCAGTCAGACGCCATGCTGGCCAGTGAGCGCGTGCCCGCGCACTGACTCGGACTAACCGCTTATGGGCGCGGCTGGTGCGGTCCGAGCCAGGCCCCGACTCACTCCTCCTGCTCTCTGCTTCCTCCTCCTCTTTGCTTCGCCGCCGGTTGCTCCCCGCCCGCTCCCGTCGGCCGCCGGACCACGCTGCCGCAGCCATGGTTTTCGAGGACGAGAGCAGCGATGACAACACAAGCTCGACGTATATGTACTCCGAAACCTCCATGGATGGACTGAACCAGGTTAGTTCATAGGAGCCAGGGTTAGGGTTAGGTTTAGAAAATTTGGAGATTTTTCTGTTTAGGTGGTCTTTGCTGTGAGGATTTCCATTGATTTGCTTTCTCTTCGTCCTCTGCGCATGATGGTCTCTTACATTTTGCTTGGGCAGGTGCCATTCTCACTTGAGGATCCGGATTACAAAGGACTTGAGCTAGATCTGATGTTGTTCTGCAAGAAGCATGGAAAGCCATAAGAGAAGCTTGTTGCATTTGAAGGAACATACACCGGAAGAAGGTTCTTAGCATGTGCAGAGCCGGTATGTTTCTTACCTTATTGTTAGTCATATATGCCCTAGTGTGATTCAGTTTAGTCTATGGTAAATTTGTTAGTCATATATGCCCTAGTGTGATTCAGTTTAGTCAGTGTAGTGCTCATTGTAAGAATGTCCAATATTAAGTTCAGTGTAGTGCAACCGTTTTTATTTTTTTGCCAAATGCAGTGTTGAGTACTCACATTAGCCCCTCCACTAGCTGATGTGTTACTGCCAATAATTAACTATTGCTTAGTGCTGACAGTAGGTACTCTCATTAGCTATTGTGTTGTTGCAATGCATATGATGTAACCTAAATGTATATTTAGATGCAGGCTAATGTAGTGTATTTAGCTAGGCTGTGCAAATTCAGTGCTGCTCAGTACCAACATTATGTACTTATAGTTAAATAACTATTATTTTTTCAGGAAGGTCATAATTGTGGGTTTGTTCAGTGGGTTGATGAGCAGTGGCCCCCAACAATGGAGAATGCATTGTTGAAGGTTTGGTCAATGGTTGAAGAGAGCAAGTCTGCTAGGGTGACTGATAATCTTGAAAGTGCTTTAACTATTCACCAGCTGATAGAAGAAAAGAACAAGCTGGATGCAGACTATGACAAGTTAGTGAAAGATGTGCATCAACTAGTGGATATGCAGCAGGATAGGGTTGTGGATTTAGTTATCTGCAGTCCAACCTCACATATCAGCACCAATGCAGAGTTGAGTTGGTTGCTGGTATGAAGGCATAAATGGCAAAGAAAGATGCAGATAAAGAGAAGCTTAATAAGAAGTATGAACTGATGTGCAACCTGACAAGTGCTCAAGCAACTGTCATCCAGAAGGACCAGAACTTGAAGTTGAAGAACATGAAAGAGAAGGAATTGCTTAGTGAGGCTAGGCAGAATTTGGAGTTGAAGAATGCAGAGTTCACAAAGTTTGAGGAGAAGCTCACCCAAGAGAAGCTAGAGTTGAAATTTCAGGTTGCTGATCTGCTGAAGGGAAAGGAAAAGCTTGATGAAGAGAAGTACATGCTACACCTCAAGATTGTTGAGCTCATGAAGGGAGAGGAGAAGCTCAAGGGGATCGAGGCCATCCTACAGAACTAAACAAGATGAATGTGAGATTAGTGGGTATTGCATACCTTTTGGGAATGATGGTTGTGCAATGACCTAGTAACTTAGAATGATGGTTGTGCTGTGTAATGTATGGTTCCTAGTAGTTATGAACTCTGGCTGTTTATGTACCTAGTAGTTATGCTATTCATCCTTTTGTGAGAAAAGGATTGAATGTGCATTTGAACTCCACTATGTATTGTGAACAATGGTTGTGTATGCCTATAATGTGTTGAACTTTAGTAAGTACTATTTGCTTTGGTTGTTAGAGTAAAAATGATGATATATCAAGCATTGTAAGATGCTTCTGTTATAGTGATAGTGGTGCCTCCATATATAAACCCTAGATGCTTGTTTTAGGGGGGTTTTAGGTGGTTTCGTCGACCCCGAGCCACCAAAAACTCTAAACGATAGTTTTAGGTGGTTTCGTCGATACCGAGCCACCAAAAACACAAGATGATAGTTGTAGGTGGTTTCGTCGACCCCGAGTCACCAAAAACACAAGACGATAGTTTTAGGTGGTTTCGTC
>LR738712.1:21220457-21344471 GCA_902687465.1 Secale cereale
CACCAAAAACACAAGACGATAGTTTTTGGTGGTTTCGTCGACCCCGAGCCACCAAAAACCCAAGATGAGTTGTAGGTGGTTTCGTCGACCCCTAGCCACCAAAAACCCTAGACAATAGTTTTAGGTGGTTTCGTCGACCTCGAGCCACCAAAAACACAAGATGATAGTTGTAGGTGGTTTTGTCGACCCCGAGCCACCAAAAACACTAGATCAAAAACATAGATTCTCAAAGCCATATATACATCCATCCACATGATTCTTAAAGTACACATAGTAGCAACAGCAACAACAAACTAGACTGAGTACCAAGATCACATTGTATCATAGTTTTGAGATTACTCTACTCTAGTTTTGAACATTACATGGCACATCTGCCATTTAGTGGTTACCACTAGCATAGAAGTAGCCCCTCCATCCACTGTTTCTAACACCAGAAGGTGGAGGAGCAGTAGATGTGGAGGGAGCAGATTGCCTTGGGGCATAGAATGCCCTGGAACCTCTTCCTGCACCTCTACCAGCAACTCCTGTTCCATCTCTCGCAGCATCTCTCCCAGCACTTCTCCCAGCACCTCTCCCAGCAGTTGATGCACCTCTCCCAGCACCTCTTGTTCCAGCTGTTGGTGTTGTTGTAGGAGTAGAATGAGAAGCTATTGGTGTTGTTGTAGGAGCAGAATGAGAAGCTCTTTGTGTTGTTATAGGAGCAGCAACACCAGCATTTGAATTCTTTGCAATAGGCTTTGCATAAACATGGAAATCAGTTAGCAAAAAGTAAAAGTAGGCAATGTACAACAAGGAAAACATGTTATACATAAAAGAGGATTACCACATGTTTGTTCTTCCTCAAAGCCAGCTCAGGCTTCAACTGTTTCATGCAGCTTGTGTACCTATGGCCTTGCAGTCCACAATTGCCACATGTTATAGTCCCCATTCTTGATGTTTCCTTTGGCTTAGGAACTTCAAATATCCCTTTGATCCTCTTCCCTTTCTTTCTCCCCCTCTTCACTTTAAATGCAGGTGGTTCAATGTCTGGACCAGGGGTTTTTGTCCAATCATGCTCACCAGGAACTGGATAGATCATTGGTTCATAAGCTGCCACATAGAATTGTTTCTTGAAGAATTTGCTGACATAATCCTCAGGTTTTCTTTTGCCCTTGTTTATTGCTGAGATGGCATGGTTACATGGGATGCCAGTGAGATCCCATTTTCTGCACCCACATGTGTGAAGTTGCAAGTTAACGGCATGGGTTTGCTGCCCACTTGTAACTTGCCACAAGTCCACACCAGCTTGAATAGGTTTGCAAAATTTTGCCCTCTCCTTCCCAACCTCTAGCTTCTCACTATAATGGGGTGTTATTTCCCATCTAGTTGTCTTTCCACTCTCCCTATTCCTATGCCACCTCACCATTTGTTTATCCTTGATTCCATCACACATTGTCCTAATTGGTTTCTTCCTAACATCTAGGACATACTTGTTGAACACCTCAGACAAATTGTTAACTACAAGGTCAGTCTTGCAATTTGTGTCAAATGCATGCCTTGGCCATGTTTTCTTGGGTATTTCAGAAAGCCACTGCCAAGCTTCCTCACATTCAGCTCTCGGGGTATTCATACCAATATTAAATTTGTGTTCACTATATGCATAAGCAGCATTATCCATATACTTCTTTAGATCTCCCCCCCTAAACCCAGCATTTTGGAAGTTTGCATATATATGCCTTAGGTAGAACCTTTGGTTGCACTTAGGAAATACAGCATTCACTACATTTAGTAGGCCCTGGGAAACACAATTTAACTAGCTAAGCTACTATCTAGCAGATAACAACCATATAAGAACAATGAGAGAGGTGATGAAAGCATATACCTTTTGTCTATCAGCCATTATTGTATATGGACCAAACTGTCCTACTTCTCCTCCTAGGCAAATTTTAAGTTGGTGTAGAAACCAACACCAACTAGGTGTGTCCTCTTGCCCAAAAATACCAAATGCTAGTGGGTATATATTGTTGTTGCCATCTCTACCAGTGGCAGCAAGTAGTTGAGCACCAGTACTTAACTTAATGAAGCACCCATCAACACCTAGATGAGCAAGCAAAATCAGCATCTAAAACATTCAAATGCATTTAAATATGAAACAATATGTAACTAATGCACAAGGTACATTAACTGACCAATGAATGGTCTGCACCCCTTGAGAAACCCCTCCCTTGCTCCATTGATGCAATAGAACATGGCATGGAATCTTGGGCCTGGATGGGGGATTTTTTCAGTGGGTGTCGGAGTTACAGTTGTGACTACTACTCTACTCCTAGGGTTTGTATCCATCACTGTCTGAGCATAGTCTCTCAACCTAGGGTATTGCTTCTTGTGGTCTCCTAAAACAGCATCAATAGCTATGTTCTTTGCCCTATATGCCATTGACTTGGGCGCATCCACACCATACTTCTCCATGCATGCATCAATCAATGTCTGAATGCCAGTTGTTAGATCAAATCTGAACAATGACTCATACTTGTTGGCAAGCCACTTGGCACTTACCCTTGTTGTCTCTGTACTAATAGGGTAAGTGTGCTCAATTCTCATCTTCTTAATTACAAAAGTAGTTTCACCTTTTATAACTGTTGCCACCATAAAGAAGTTGCAATGTTTTTCTTTGCATTCTACAATTATCCTTTGATCTGAGTTCCTGTGATATTTGAAGTTTCTGCCTTGAGTGATGTGCAAGTTCAGCAAAGCCTCTCTGAATTGATGTTGATCCTTGAAACACATCTTTAGAGATAATTGCTCATGTGGTTGCTCCATTTTCTCATTGTACCATTTCCTAGGAGGCCTCTGCTTTGCCCTGCTCTTCCTTTTCTTTGGCAGCATAAATGACAATGGCTCAAAACCATCATCATCATCCTCCTTGAACATCCATTTCTCTTCTTCATGAGATGAAGGTTTGAAATCAGGCTCCTCCTCTTCAACTACACTTGAATGTGACCTTGTTGTAGGCCCTCTCCTGACTGGAAGCTTCTCTTTCTTCTTCTTCTTCTCTTCATTAGGAACTATAGTGTCTTCATTCTCTGAAACAACCTTCTCATCTTCATCCATTTGAAATAGTTCCTCAACTTCAGTGTCTCCCTCATAATGCACAACTTCTTCCTCCTCGGATTCTTCATCATCTGTTTCTTCCTCTTCTAAGTCATCATACTCTCTCTGTCTCTTCCCCTCTTCCATCTCTATGTCATCAACATCACCCATATAAATTTGGTCTCCATCACTGTCATCTTCACCTTCACAAGCAGAACCACCACTACCCTCATATCCCTCTTCTTCTTCTAGTTCCAAAACAGCTTTCAACTTTCCCTTTATAGTCTTGCTCTCTTGTGTGCAAACACCACTACCATGAGCTACACTGCAACTTCTACTCTGACTTTCAAAGACAACTCCTTCTGGATCAACAACATATATGGGTGGCTCACTAAGATCATATAAAACAGGCTCTTCCAAAACAACTGTGGACAGCTGCAGTTCTTGCCTCTTAATCTGGCTGCAAGGAGGTGGACAGGCCCTCACTAGCAAATTTATAACCTTACACTCCTCAACCTACCTCTTTATTAATTGCAACTCAGCATTACTCTCTACCATCTCCAAACCTTTCTCCCATAAGGCAGGATTCTCAATGTGAAATAGCAGATCATATTCACTAAATCATTGGGTTTTCATCACTGCAACCATATTCAGAAATGTTACATCTGAACTGCAGAGCTTTAGCTCAAACATTTCTGAAGCATCAAAATGGAACCTAACATCCACAATGTCATCATACAAACTGCAAAATGAAATAACACAAAATAATGGTTAACAATTTAACTAACATCTAAGCACTTCTTTAGTTAACATATAAACAAAGGATTGTTTTAGTTAACAGATAAACAAAGCTTATAATTACCCTTAGCACTAGTCAACAATTTCAATAAAAAAATTTACTACAAATCAGACATATTATAACTAAACTGAGAAAAATGTTGCTATGCTCTAGTTAACATAATAATGATAGTATACAATGTAAATAACTAACACCTAATCTAGTTAACAGAAAAATGTTGCTCTGCTCTAGTTAACATAATAATGTTGCACTCTAGTTAGCTAACTCCTAATCTCAATTTGGAATAAGAAAAAACAATGTCCAGTAAACCCTAGCCCTAATCCCCAATTTGAGTAAGCTAACATGGAACAGTGGAGAACTTACAGCACACCGCCGATTCCATGAGTCCAGTGATGGGCGGTTCTAGGGTTGGCCACCCAAATACGCGCCAACTACAACCTCTGCTCCATCGACAACGCCAGCTCCTGAAAATAGTCGCCGTCGGTACTGTAGTCGGAGGTGGAGTAGCCGCCAATGCCGTCGACGCCTAAGCGGGGGAGGTCACCGCCGATGCCGCCATCATCGTCCGGCCCCTCGCTACCTGCCGGAGTCATTGAAGCCATCGTCTCCTACAGCAGAGCAGCTGCGGGGAGAGGAGGGCGCGAGGGGAGGGAGCAGCAGCCGCGGGGGATAAGAGGGCGCGAGAGGGAGAGCGCTAAGCGATTCGATCCATGGCGGCCGGTGGGGCGGGCGAGGGGGGAGCACAGGCGGCGGCGAGGGCGCAGCCGCCGGCGGCGAGGCAGAGAGGAGGAGGAAGAAGATAGAGTAGGGTCGGGGCCTGGCTCGACCGCACCAGCCGCGCCCATAAGCAGTCCGTCCGAGTCAGCGTGCGGGCACACGCTCACTGGCCAGCGTGGCGTCTGACTGGTGGGCCCAACCCGCCAGTTTAACCGTCAATACGTATAAATAACGCTTTTAGCCTCTTTTGCAACGGCATGCCCCAAAGTTGGTACTGACATGTAAAAATTACCAATCTTGGTACCAATCTGCTTCCAATGCCTGAATTGTGGTACTTCTGTGCAATTTACTCTTCACCAAGCTAAGGGCGACTTCACCAAGCTCCATACAGCCCAACCAGACCCGGACGGAATGAAAAAAATTATGTTTGGTTGTGTGCACATGATTTGACTCGCACCGGCATGATATTAGAGCACTTAGAGCCTGACTCGCTGGAAACACTCGAATCGGCTGTTTCCAGCGAGTCAAGCTAAGTCGGGCGCAAAAGTTGGTCCCGATGTAGGGCTTAATGCAGGGGGAATCGGGGCGGAGATGGCGGGAGACGGAAATCGACGGAGGCAGGATGGCACCAGATATAGCCTAACCTCCCTCCCACATTTACTCGCTCACCCTGGCTTTAGGACAAGCCCTTCCTTTGTTCTTGGCACCGGCGGTGACGACGACTCAGATCTATGAAAGCACCGCCAGTGACGGCAACAACATCACCATCTGTTTCTCCCTTTCTTCTTCGACTTCATTTGTTCTCCTCGTCTAAGCCATGTCCCACTCCCCGACCCCGAAGCAGCATACAAACCCCCACCCCACTTTGTTAGGTCATTTGTTAGGATGGTGTAGGGTTGATTGCACCACTGTTGACTACATCATGGTTGTCTCTTAGATTGTGGATTAACGTATGAAGCGTGTAGTTCAGGCAGCATCACTGATAGCTGTGGTTCAGGCCTGGATCCCGTTGGTCTATAAGAGAGTTGTTCGTCGGAATGACAAGCATGTTATCTGGTATGGTCCAATGTTAATCCGGGATCACGAGAGAATAGTGAATTTGAACTACATCTACAACTGCAACGACATTGAGGCTCTATGGATGCTTCGAATAAAAGAAGCACCTTGGGCTAGGCTTGTGCAGACGTTCAGAAGTAGGGGGCTGCTAGAAGGTAGCATCCACACCACTGTGGAAGAGCAAGTTGACATGTTCCTCCATTTTTAGGGTGGTTTAGGGTGATCCACAAACACGTTCAGGAGATCAATGGAGACCATTTCCAGGTATTTCATAAAAGTGTTGTGTGCTATTGGGGAGCTCAAATGAGAGATGATCAGGTCACCCATCAGGCAAACTCCTAGCAAGATTCGCACTAGCCCATGATGATATCAGTATTTCAAGGTGAGCACTAGCCATAGTTCATGCCTTGACATGCTTGTATATTGTTCTCCTATAGCCATAACACCATCTCTTCATGCCATTTCAGGATATCATTGGAGCAATACATGATACTCATGTCACTACTAGAGTGCCGAGGTCACAATCTGTAGCACACAAGGGGAGGAAGCACTACACAAGCCTAAATGTTCTTACTTCCATTGACTTCGATTTAAAGTTCACATATGTGCTACCTGGTTGGGAAGGATCAGCATATGATGCTCAAATTCTATGTGACAACATGAGTAGGCCTGATGTCATCAATATCTTCGATGGAAGTTCTACCTAGGAGATGTTGGCTATGCATGTCGGCCAGGTGTTCTTTCACCCTTTAGGAAAACCAGGTACCATCTGAAAGAGTTCTCTGGCATGAACTATCCTAGGACTCCATTGGAACTGTTTAATCTCAGACACTCCAGCCTTAGAGTTACGGTTGAGAGGACATTTGGAGCTTTGAAGAAACAAGTTTAAAATCCTGGATCAGAATCCATTCCACCCTTACCATACCCAGGTTAAGCTTGTTATTGCATGTTGCACCCTTCATAACTGGATCCTACAATGAGGTTGTGATGAACTTGTGCCAGAGGAGGAAGATGTGATGCCTGATAATGTGGTCAGCTCCGACCATGATGTGAAGGCATTTGACAAAAAAGTGTGGAAGAACTACATGTTGAAGTGTGCTCATGCAATGTGGTATAATAAGAGGTCGGACAGGGATCCGAAGAAGAAGAAGAAGAAGAGGCATCAACACAAGAGAAGAAGAAGCAGCAGCACATCAACATCAGTAGTAGAAGAAGCATCAGCAGTATAAGAAGGAGAAGAAGCATCAGCAGTATAAGGGGAAGAAGCATCAGCAGTGGATGGACTTCCACCTAGTTAGCATCAATGAACTTTCCCCTATTCATCCATATGGATCTTAATAATTCATACTGCCATTTGTTAGTGTTAGAAATATGCCCTAGAGGTAATAATAAAATGGTTATTATTATATTTCCTTGTTCATGATAATTGTCTATTGTTCATGCTATAATTGTATTAACCGGAAACCATAATACATGTGTGAATACATAGACCACTGTTGGGGAACGTAGCAGAATTCAAAAAATTTCTACGCTTTCACCAAGATCAATCTAAGGAGTCATCTAGCAACGAGCATACTAGAGTGCATCTACATACCCTTTTGTAGATCGTGTGCGGAAGCGTTCGAAGCAACGAGGATGAAGTAGTCGTACTCTTCGCGTTCTTCGTCACCGATGATCTTAGCGCCGAATGGACGGCACCTCCGCGTTCAACACACGTACGGTACAGCAACGTCACCTCCTTCTTGATCCATCAAGGGGGGAGGAGAGGTCGTCGGAGATCCAGCAGCACGACGGCGTGGTGGTGGATGCAGCAGGAAATCCTCCAGGGCTTCGCCGGCGCCCTGCGGAGGAGTTGGAGGTGTGACGGGAGGGGGGAGAGGCGCCAGAGACTTGGGTGCGGCTGCCCTCTCCCCCCTCACTATATATAGGGGCCAAGGGAGGGGGGCGCCGGCCCTGGAGATCCAATCTCCAGGGTGGGGCGGCGGCCAGGGGGGAATCTTGCCCCCCAAGGCATAGGGGGCGCCCCCTCCCCCTAGGGTTTCAACCCTAGGCGCATGGAGGGGGGGCCATATGGGTGCGCCAGCCCACCAGGGGCTGGCCCCCTTCCCCTTGCGGCCTAGGGGCCCCATCGGGATGGGTGGCCCCACCCGGTGGACCCCCGGGACCCCTCCGGTGGTCCCGGGACACTCCCGGTGACCCCCGGAGTTCACCCGATGGCCGAAACTGGAGTTCCTATATATCATTCTTTACCTCCGGACCATTCCGGAACTCCTCGTCACGTCCGAGATCTCATCCGGGACTCCGAACAACAGTCGGGTTTCCACGTGCATGTATCTCTACGACCCTAGCGTCACCGAACCTTAAGTGTGTAGACCCTACGGGTTCGGGAGACACGCAGACATGACCGAGACGACTCTCCGGTCAATAACTGATACGTCTCAAACGTATCTACTTTTCCAAACACTTTTGATATTGTTTTGACCTCATTCTTGCATGATTTGGACTAAACTAACCCGGACTGACGCTGTTTTCAGCAGAGCTGCCTGTATGGTTTATTTGTGTGCAGGAAAACGAATTTTTAGGTACCTCAGAAAAATCCACGAAAAAACACAGAAAATCCAAGCACCCGAAGGAACCAGGAACCAGAAGTGGGGCCAGAGGGGGGCCAGGGGGTGCCCAGGCGCCCTGTGGGCGCGCCCCCCCTGGGCCGCGCCGGGGGGGCGCCTGGGTCGGTCCCACACCCCCTGGTGCCCTACTTTACCCCGTATTTTTACTCCCGACGCAGAAACCCCAGATCAGAAGTTCTTTCGCAGTTTTCCGTCGTGGAGCCGCCGCCACCCTCTGTTCTTCCTAGGGAGGGCTAATCTGGAGGCTGAATTGGCCTCCGGAGAGGGGAGATCGTCGCCATCGTCATCATCATCACCACTCCATCATCCCTCCATGACTTCTCCCTCCATGTGTGAGTAATTCCCCCACTGTAGGCGAAGGGGATGGTAGGGATTGGATGAGTTAGATCATGTAATAGTTTATCAGATTGTTGGGGGCATGTTGCCTATCATCTACTATGGTGTTTATCATCTTTGCTTCAACTTGTTATTCTTAATGCTTGACACTTAGGGCCCGAGTGCCATGATTTCAGATCTGAACCATATGTGTTTGTATGAATATATTTGTGTTCGTGATCCTATCTATGAGTTGTTTGCACCTGTTATGGTCCGGAACCGGCGATCCCAAAAGTGACAGCTTGGGACACCAAAGGGGATGGTCCATAGTTTGAGGATTACATGTATCCATTGAGTTCATTGCTTTGTTCCGGTGCTCTTTGACAGGAGCACCTTAATCTCCATAAGTTCCTTTTGTCCCCGTTCGTAGCGGGATGGTAGGACAAAAGATGTTGTGCAAGTTCTTATTACAAGCACGTACAACTACCTACGGGATACATGCCTAATGTTTGATATTTGCCTAGATGATCATTACTTTTCCGTGTGCCGTGCCCCAAGTTAGAATCTATCTCATCCATGCAGCGCCCAACCATCCATCTCCCTAGCCTACAGTGTTTTAAATCCTGCTTGTCACTAGTTGCTACTTTTGCCGTTTACTACCGCTATTTACTTTTGCTGTTTACTTTTACTATTACTATCATCACTATCATATCACTGTTACCACTTATCTTTTGTTGCAAGTAAGTATATTTCAGGTGCGGTTGAATTGACAACTCAACTGTCAAAGCTTATAAATACTCTTTGGCTCCCCGTGTGTCGAATCAATAAATTGGGTTATTCTTACCCGCGAAGACTATCTCGATCCATTACGGTTGAGGGTTATCAAGTACCGTTTTCTGGCGCCGTTGCCGGGGAGCATAGCAATATTTACAAGTCTACTTGAGGTATCCTACCTGCTGCACTTTATCTACTATGGGTATGAAAGGAGACCCCAAGGTTCCGATCTTATTATCCACTACAAGAAGAGGTACTGCTCTGAGCACTAGTGCTACACTTGATTCACCTTCCGTTATGAGTAAGTTTGCCTCACCACCACCACATGATGCTCCTACTGAATCTGTTACTATGTCTGATACTCTTGATGATGCTTCTACTACTTTTGATGATGATATTAGTTCGCTTGGTTATGCTCTTGAGAAACAAATTGCTGCTGCTGCTAAAAAGTCTGGAATTGAACTTCCTGTTACTCGCTACCCTATTGGTGAAACTTATGATTATCCTGATTTGAGTAAACTTAAAGAGAGGCTCCTTGATGATGATTACTATATACTAGATGAAGATTTATGCAGGGAACTGACAGAGTTTTCCGGCTCTGACCCTGAAGCTATTAAGAAACTGTTTGAAAAACACTCTCTGAAGAACAAAACCGTTCCTAATCCTGAATTTGCTACATCCCCTATATGCATTGATGATCCTGATTATGATTTATCTGTTGATCTTTCACTTATACCTATGGTTGAAGCTGACCCCTTTTATGGCAGAGAAAATGATGATGCTATTGCACACCTGACTAAACTCGGTGAGTTGGGTAGCCTGTTTACCACAGATGAGAAGATACGATACTTTTATGTGACCAAGCTTCTTCCTTTCTCCTTGAAGGAGGGTGCTAAAGCATGGTATGATTCACTCCCATGCGGTTCCATTAAGAGTCCTCAGGACTTAGCTCACTCTTTTGTTGATAAGTACTTTCCTGCTCACATGCAACATGCTGCTTTACAAAGAATTTATAACTTTAAACAGTTGCAGGATGAGTCCCTCCCTAAAGCTTGGGGGAGGTACTGCGGTCTGATTCGGGCTAGACCAGGACATGAAATCCCTAAGAATGAATTAATCGATATATTCTATGCTGGTCTAACTGATGAATCTAGGTCCTATTTGGACAGTTGTGCTGGTTGTGTTTTCAGGAAAAGAACACCGGACGATGCGGAAGACTTAATGGGCAGGATTGCCAAAAACCATGAAGATTGGTCCGTCCCTGAACCACCTCCACCAACAAAGAAGAGGGGCATGTTTGTTCTGAGCCCCGAGGATATGCGAGAAGCAAAGAAGTCTATTAAAGAGAAAGGTATTAAAGCTGAAGACGTGAAGAATCTACCCCCTATTGAGAAGCTGTGTGAGCCTACTACTCACCCTCCTATGGTAGAGGTACACTCTCTTTTAGATTTCAACGCAAGTGACATCCCTCATGGTAAGCCTCCTGATCAATGTTTAGATGAGTTTGATAATTTTATTATGAAACAAAATCATTTTAATGAGAGGATAGAAAGTCAGTTGCATGATAATTCCCTTGCTATCAAAAAACTGCTTGATGTTTTAGATAGAACAGTTAATGATGTTCAGTGTCTTGTGAAGCATTTTCATATGGTTCAAACTCAGCTTGATCAAATTTCTAATGTGCAAAGAGATTTGCTTGCTAACAATGCCAAACAAGACAATTTGCAGGCTTTCGGGATTAAGACCCAAGGAGGAACTAGCACTCAAGATCCTCTTTATCCAGAGGGGCATCCAAAGAGAATCGAGCAGGATTCTCAAATGCAGGAAGAAGAAATTGTTGGCTCTCCAAAGAAAAAGAAGAAACATAAGGAGACTGACAATCCTAATGATCCTATTGCAGATGAAGAACCAGCTATTGATCCCAACAGTGTATCTATCTCCGATGCTGAGACAGAAGACGGTGCTGAACCTGAAGGTAATAATAATGAGAAGAATGATCCGCCTGAAGTTCGAGAAGAAGAAGCACCTGACAAACATAAGAGGTACACTAAAGAAGACTTCATCGCAAGAAAACATGGGAAGGAAAGAGAACCATGGGTACAGAAACCCATGCCCTTTCCAGGTAAGTCCATCAAATCTAAAGAAGAAGAGCATTATAATAAGTTTTGTGAGTGGATTAAACCTCTTTTTCTTCAGATACCCTTGACTGATGCTATTAAGTTACTTCCTTATTCAAAATATATGAAAGATATTGTCACTAATAAAAGAAAAGTTCCTAATGATGCAATATCTACTATGCTTGCTAACTATTCTTTCAGTGGAAAGATTCCTGAGAAGCTCGGTGATCCAGGTATACCCACCATTCCTTGCTCCATAAAGAATAATTATGTCAAAACTGCTTTATGTGATCTTGGAGCAGGAGTGAGTGTTATGCCTCTCTCTCTTTATGAGAGGCTTTGTTTAGAGAAACTAATTCCTACAGATATCTCCCTTCAGATGGCTGACAAGTCAACCGCTGTTCCGATAGGTATTTGTGAGGATGTTCTAGTTGAAGTTGCTAATTGTTTAATTCTTACTGATTTTGTTGTGCTTGACATGCCCGAGGATGGGAGCATGTCCATTATTCTTGGTAGACCTTTCCTTAACACCGCAGGTGCTATTATTGATTGCAATAAAGGGAAGGTTACCTTCCATGTGAATGATAAAGAACACAGGGTATATTTTCCGAAGAAGACCGACAGGAGGCATGCCCTCAACTCTATAGAGAATATCGAGACCGTGAAGATTGGAGAATGGGATTGTCCACTACATGTGCCTCACAAATACAAAACTATCATGGTAGGGACAATGTCCGTCAAGGTAAAGGTTCAGTGATTACTTCGTGAGAGGTGAGACTTTTTGCTCTATATATCGCCTGTTTGTTGGTAAGACTTGATCAACCTTATTAACAAATATGTTTTATATGGATAAAAAGTTGAGCCTGTTATGTTTTCACTTGTTTTTAGTTTTGTCCTACTTGCTGTAGCAAGTATTTATGTTTTTGAAGCTTCACAATACTACTAACTGCTTCAAGTTTTCAGAGAGTTTCACAACTTTTTGAACTTCGAAAAAATTTCAACAGTGAAGTTTTCAGAAAAATTCCAGAAAAATTATAATAAAAATTTCCACGACGGGAGAGACCCAGAAAGTCCTGGGGCCAGCCAGGGGGGCCACCAGTGGCC
Organism: Secale cereale; assembly: GCA_902687465.1. NCBI lineage: Eukaryota > Viridiplantae > Streptophyta > Magnoliopsida > Poales > Poaceae > Secale > Secale cereale. Next base: position 21,233,036 of record LR738712.1, read on the forward strand.
CAGGCGGCCAGCTGGCGCGGCCCAGCCCCTGGCCGCGCCCACAGGGCGCCTGGGGCCCACGGGACTCCCCTCCAGGTACTTCTTCTTCCTCCCTCTCTCTCTTTCTCCAAAAACACGAGTTCTTCTTTTGTTCTTGTGTTCTTGCTGTTCTTGGAGGCGATTCTTCGATCTCTCTCTACAGCCCATCATTTGAGCTGAAATTTTGAGCAACTACTCCCTGGTATGTGACTCCTCCACCCCTCCAATTAGATTTTTGATTGGTGGCCTCATTTGTGAGTATTTAGTAGTTCTTGGTGCTGTAGAGATGAGCTTGCATGCATGTGTAGGAAGGTATTTTTCTAGTTTTGATGCAAGTTTAAGCCTTGGGCAAGTGAGTTGAGTAGTTTGCCTTAGCTCACTTTGTTTTAATCCTCGTTTTTGTAAATTGTAAAAAAAATTCAGAAATGAGTTTATTAGGAAGGGCAAAAGGGTGGCTTGAGAAGAGGAGGCCCGCGCACTCCGATCGAGTTACTAGAGCCGCAGCTTCACCGTCGACTGCTAGGGTGAGCTATAATGAAGATCATGTGCCCCTGGAGTTGTTGGAAGATACAAGTCCAGCACGTGCGATGACGTTTCCATGTGATGAATTCATGGAAGCTGCGGGAATCAAGGATGAGTTTTATAATCTTTGTGCTAATGCAGGTTTGACACGACTCGTCACGAGCCGTGTTACTCAGTATCAGAAACTCACCTCCAATTTCATTAACAGTTTTAGATATAATCCTGATTCAGGTGCTATTGAGTTTAAAATTTATAATGATCTTATCACCATGACTTTGGGAAATTTTTGTGAAATAATAGGTGTGCCGAACGTTGGGAGGACGGCTAGGATGGCCACTCAGCCCTCCGAGCTGAAAACCGTCATCAACTCTCTCTGCAGCATGGGTACGAGGGATATTCATCGGTCGAAGATCTCCAGCATCTTATTTCCTCACCTCAGGTATTTTGCATATTATATTGCCAGAGGGGTGTTAGCTCGTGACAACACGAGCAGCATTTCTGCTCCGGATATTGCTATCCTGGTAGCAGCCCTCTCAGGGAGGTCTGATTATAATCTGGGTACCTTAATTGCTCGACGCCTTGCTATGAACGGTAACAAGGGGGACTTATATGGTGGCGTTTACGCCACACTTATCTTAGAGCATCTTGGAGGCACCCCACACCCTGATGATACTCCTTTTACTTATTTAAGCTTTGATCTTGCTGCTATGAAAAGGCATAAGTTTGTTACCATGGGTTCTGAACTTAATAATCTTATCTATATCTTGCGTTTCGGAACTGCCGCGGAACGCGAGATCCGTCTACCTGCACCTCTTTTGTTTGATTTTTCTCGCAGGAACGGATGGTCCTTTGATGTTGTTCAGTTCGATGAGTTCATGGTCCAGCATCAGTTTCATAACCCCATGGAGGGGGTTGTGCCCGACGAGGAGAGGCACGGTGAGATACCACATTTTCAGGAAGAGACCGCCACCGAGTTTGGTGAAGGGTCTTCCTCTGTTTGGCGTTCGGAACCTTCCTCGTGTGAGACTCCGAGGAGTTCGGTGTACGCGCCAGCATCCTTCTACGACCCGTGGACTCACCACCATACCCCTGGAGCAGGAGGCTCCTGGGGGCAGTAGCTGCTACCAACTTAGGCCAAAAGCCTAAGCTTGGGGTAGTACGTGCCCTTCTCACTTTTCCATTGTATTATCCGTTTTATTCGCTTTGATCTTTTCGAAGTTTTTGCCCGTTCTTCTTTATTTCTCTCTTTGCAAAAACAACAAAAAGATTTTCTCTTTCTTTTGCTTTTTATTCAACCTTTGAAAAAAACCAAAAAGATTTCCTTTCTCTCTTTAGTTTGCTTTGTTTTCAGAGATCAGCTCGAGTCCGTGATGGCATTTGATTATATTTCCTACGTTCGATCGTGCAAGTGACAAGCAGTAATGACGAAGATCGACTGAAAGGAAGCAACAAGGAAGACCGGTATGAACTCTTATTGTTTCTACTTTTGTACATATGCCTGTACTTATGATCTAGAGACCAGCTTGTAGCGACATAGTGCTATGTTTACAATGCTCTTCGGTGGTTCATGATTTCCTTGTGGCTAGTCTCGAATAACTAGAGTATATAATGTGTTATTGAAATGATCTACATGCATTGCACTGTTCATAGTCTGGTATACTAAGGTGGTATTTCCCTTTAGAGAATTTTTGGATTGACTTGGCACATGCTTACACATGTTTAAGACTAAAAAGTCTACTTTGCCTTGATGATCTTTGAGTTTTAGAATAGTTATATCACTTTCATGCCCGATTCAATGTTGCTTTGTCGCTCTGCATGATTATGACCGTTATTGCTCTCTAGTTGGTCGCTTCCCAGTCTTTTGCTAAACCTCCACCTGTACTAAGCGGAATGACTGCTTGTGCATCCAAACCCTTTAAACCAGTTATGCCATATGAGTCCACCATACCTTCCTATACATGGTATTTACTTGCCATGTAACATCCCAAATTTTCAATTTGGATGTTTATAAATAGATCATTCATATGCATCCATGATTTATGCATTTTTGCCCCATTTGTATTATTTGATTCTGATCCAAGGAACTTTGAGCAACTCAAGGACCAAAAGAGAGAGTTGGAAGTTTCCCTAAAACCCACTTTTGAAATTTCAAAATTTGGAAATTGGATCAAACTTGGTTCCATAAAAAAAAAAGATCATTTCCATTATTCCAAAAATAAAGAGAGAAGATAAAATGACTTTTTCAAAATCAGAGGGAAAATATTGGAATTTGAATTTGGAACCAAAATATATTTGTTGGGTTTTATTTGCAATTTATTTTACTAGTTTAACAAAAATGTTTTTTTTAATTTGCATTATAGGCAGGATAAATGTTCACAAGGTCATATATAAGACCATATTATTATATGAACATTTTTCTTCAGATCTAAATAATAATTCTGAGAGGAGCGAACATGACACTCCAAAAAAAGTCAGATGAAAACAATGCCGAAAGTTTTGAATTCAAATTTGAGTTTCATTTGGATTTTAAGAAAAATGTTTTTTTATAAAGTTTTTATTTAGCCTCTGAAAAATAGTTCATCATGTAGGATTTATTTTTCTGATTTTTTTTGATATATATATGTCCTATATTAAAATATTTTTATTTTCTATCTTTATATTTTTTTGTCTCACTGTCTAATTCAAAAAAAAAAAAACGCGGCCCAGCCACTTGCTACCGAGGCCAACCAGCGCCCACGCTCGCCCAACCCAGCGCCAAAGCCAGCGAGGCCATTCCCGAGCGCCCCACGGAAAAAAAAATCCATCGCTCGCTCGCTCTCCCCTCACCTTTTCTTCTTCCTTAGAAACGTACGCGTACAACTGAGGCCCCTTCGTTTCCAATTCATGGAAATCAATTCTCCAGTCCGTTTCCCTTCCAAGGAAGATGTCCTATAAATAGCCACGACCTTCCTCGACCGATTCAGACGAAAATCCCTCGCCAAGTCCACCCCTACAGCACGTACTCGACGTTCCAATCTCGCAGCAGAAGCTCCAGTTCATCGCCGGATTACGACGTCGGTGAGCCATCCCGTGCTTTATCCTTTTATGTTCCGACTCCTCTAGATTCCTACTACCCTTTTGACAAGGTTTTGTGATCTCTCTCCATCTACAGCCACTGCACCAACCTCGTTGTCTTCACCGGAGCACCCGGAGCACCAAGTTTCTCCGCTTCGTTCCGTCGCCGTTCGTCGCCTCCGATCTTCACTGACTCCACCACCGGACGAGCCACTCTTCACCACATCTCCTAGACACCTCCGCTGCCGCCCACGACCGCCGGAGCCACCTTCTTCCTCGTCTCCGGCGACAAGTCCGGTGAACACCCTGTTCATTTTGTTTTCTCTTTTATCAGTATATTTTCGAGTTCAGATTCTATACCAAAACTTGTTTCTAGTATATCTTTTAGTCTATAGATCCGATTTAGTTGATTCTTTTTCCTACGGTTTCGTAGAAATATCCTCTATCCAGAGAACCTAACGAAATATATTTTTGAAAATTTTAAAATTTGAATTCAAACAGATCTGAATTCAAACTTCGTTAGGCCATAACTTGAGTTTCGTAACTCCGTTTTGGGTGATTCTTTTTGCAAATCGAAGCTTGTGACATGTACCTTCTGTTAAAACCAAAACCATTTATTTTTGTTGCTGTGAAAAATATATTCTGTACAGAAACTTTATTTTTGTATTTTTGGAGTTTTTCGAAGTCTTTTATTCGTTTTCTTTTTGATTCTTTGCTTGTATGCTTATGTATGTTATTGCTTGCTTACGCTAGATCATCCGGAGTGCGAAGCTTGCTACTACGAATCTTTAGAGTTCAACGAACGTCAGCAAGGCAAGTTCACACTTTGATCATAATTTTCAATACCCAGTTTTTACTATGCATTAGTTTCATCCTCAAAGATTGCAAGAGTAGGATTGGGAGCATGTGGTTATGCTTTGTAGTTTATGTGGTAGGAACCTATGACCTTTTATCACCCCGGGATATATTCGTTATATAATATATTGCTTAGCCATGCTCGTAGACGGGGATTGGTATGTGTGATACATGCAAGTTGCGAGAGATAATAATTTTGGGACAACATAAGGTGGCAACTTTAATACACATCTGGGTGGATTGTTTGGGGCACCTGGAGAAACCAGTTCTTGCCCAAGGGGAATCCCGGAGTACCCGTGTGATTACCCTAGGTCCGCCACCCAGACTCAAAGGGATCATAAGATACTTCATGCCTAGAAACTTCCGTGTGCAGCCACAAGCCATTATGGGCTCTGGCATAGTTGAGTAAGTTGTGTGACCTCTTTCCGTGGTAGACTAGCTGATGTAGGGGAAAGTAGGTGTACCGGTCTACCCAGGGTTTGGAGGAAATACTTCAGAAAGACTATGTCTCGATCTTCCGATCATGGAGGTGGTCGAGTCTTGTGGGGAAAAGTGCGCAAACCTCTGCAGAGTGTACAAACTAATCATGATTAGCCGTGTCCCCGGTTATGGACAACTTGAGTATCTAGAAGTGAATTATTGGTTGATCTCATCACTCTTCTTAATGAAATTATTGGGTTACTAATAACTTGGGAATTTTGGGATTGAGTTGGAGGAACCTTCTCAATAATGGCATTTTAATTTTGTAGTAAATAAAAATTTATTCCTTTGTTGTAGGGTAAACTTGGCTTTATGCAAACATTAAACTTAGAGCCTCCACCAGCTAAATTTGCATATAGAGATATTCTTTTTCTTTATTATTATTTCTATGGTGTGACATTGCCAGCATATTCCATGTGCTGACCTACACGGCTGCAACGTCTCATGTTGCAGAGTTTTCCGACGTGGAGTAAAGGTGCGATAGGTCGTTGTTCTGCACTCAGTTTGCCGTGGAGTTGATGGACTCATTGTTACTTTTGATGCTTCCGCAGTTATTTTATCCAGATGGCCTTGGCCATATTATTGTAATAATACTCTTTTGAGGATCTCGATGTAATAAAGTGTGTGATTGAACTCTGTTATAATTCATCGAGTACTGTGTGTGTCAGCATACCGATCCAGGGATGACACTTAAGCACAGAGACTCCGATCCATTTGGATCGGGTCGCTACAATGTGATCCTCCTCATTCGGGTGCCGTTCCTCGAAACTTGTCCAGCTCAAGAAGTGATTGAGTTATCTGCTAGCATTCGTTGACGAAATATGCATAATCTAAAAATAATAATTATTACCTCTGTTTTTAAAACCAAGAGCTCTGGTACATGTTTAGTTTTTGTTTCCGACCACGGGTTTTCAACCTTGCCATCAAAAGCCACAGTTCGAGAGTCTCCACCTTCTTTAAAGCACCAACTACTGAGAGCATGATTGTCATTCTGAGTGTAATGTGCATTGTCCCAAAGTAGCATTGTCTTTTGCATGATTGTGATATCGTTTATTCTGAAATCATTGTATCTAGTCGTCACTTAAACCTTGGAGGTGCCCCTGCATTTATGTTTTGCTTCACTAAAGGGGGCAAGCGAGGTACCACTTTATCATATTTGCACACCATGCTCATTACAAATCTTTTGAGTATTTCAGTATCATATTGTAAAACTTTCAGTTCTTTGTGTTTTTCTCATAAGGCAACTTAATTACTACAGATTCATTGTCTCGGTAAGCACTTGTCATGTGACTGTAAAAAGTTCTTATATGGTTAATAGCATGTCACCACAGAAATTATGCTTGTTATCATTTACCTACTCGAGCACGAGCAGGAATTAAGCTTGGGGATGTTGATACGTCCAAAACGTATCTATAATTTCTGCTTGCTCCATGCCTCTTTTGTGTGATATTGCTATGATATTTATACACTTCCATACACTTTTGATCATATTTGGACTAACCTATTAACTCAGTGCACCCCAGTGCCAGTTTTTGTTTTCTGCTGTTTTTGTATTTCAGGTTTTCCCATTACGTAAACTGCCAGAAAAATCCCGGAAAAATTATATAAAAAATCAGCTGATATTCCTTTGAGAGATACAGTGCCACTGGAGGCCATACAGTTGGATAGTGATCTGACCTATGAGGAGAAGCCCATCAAGATTCTCGAAACAGCAAGCAGGGTTACCCGCAGCAAGGTCATCAAGTTTTGCAAGGTTCAGTGGAGTCATCATACTGAGGAAGAAGCCACCTGGGAACGCGAAGATCTTCGACAAGATCACCCACACCTTTTTGCTAGCCAACCCGAATCTCGAGGGCGAGATTCATCTTAAGGGGGGTAGGTTTGTAACATCCCAAATTTTCAATTTGGATGTTTATAAATAGATCATTCATATGCATCCATGATTTATGCATTTTTGCCCCATTTGTATTATTTGATTCTGATCCAAGGAACTTTGAGCAACTCAAGGACCAAAAGAGAGAGTTGGAAGTTTCCCTAAAACCCACTTTTGAAATTTCAAAATTTGGAAATTGGATCAAACTTGGTTCCATAAAAAAAAAAGATCATTTCCATTATTCCAAAAATAAAGAGAGAAGATAAAATGACTTTTTCAAAATCAGAGGGAAAATATTGGAATTTGAATTTGGAACCAAAATATATTTGTTGGGTTTTATTTGCAATTTATTTTACTAGTTTAACAAAAATGTTTTTTTTAATTTGCATTATAGGCAGGATAAATGTTCACAAGGTCATATATAAGACCATATTATTATATGAACATTTTTCTTCAGATCTAAATAATAATTCTGAGAGGAGCGAACATGACACTCCAAAAAAAGTCAGATGAAAACAATGCCGAAAGTTTTGAATTCAAATTTGAGTTTCATTTGGATTTTAAGAAAAATGTTTTTTTATAAAGTTTTTATTTAGCCTCTGAAAAATAGTTCATCATGTAGGATTTATTTTTCTGATTTTTTTGATATATATATGTCCTATATTAAAATATTTTTATTTTCTATCTTTATATTTTTTTGTCTCACTGTCTAATTCAAAAAAAAAAAACGCGGCCCAGCCACTTGCTACCGAGGCCAACCAGCGCCCACGCTCGCCCAACCCAGCGCCAAAGCCAGCGAGGCCATTCCCGAGCGCCCCACGGAAAAAAAAATCCATCGCTCGCTCGCTCTCCCCTCACCTTTTCTTCTTCCTTAGAAACGTACGCGTACAACTGAGGCCCCTTCGTTTCCAATTCATGGAAATCAATTCTCCAGTCCGTTTCCCTTCCAAGGAAGATGTCCTATAAATAGCCACGACCTTCCTCGACCGATTCAGACGAAAATCCCTCGCCAAGTCCACCCCTACAGCACGTACTCGACGTTCCAATCTCGCAGCAGAAGCTCCAGTTCATCGCCGGATTACGACGTCGGTGAGCCATCCCGTGCTTTATCCTTTTATGTTCCGACTCCTCTAGATTCCTACTACCCTTTTGACAAGGTTTTGTGATCTCTCTCCATCTACAGCCACTGCACCAACCTCGTTGTCTTCACCGGAGCACCCGGAGCACCAAGTTTCTCCGCTTCGTTCCGTCGCCGTTCTTCGCCTCCGATCTTCACTGACTCCACCACCGGACGAGCCACTCTTCACCACATCTCCTAGACACCTCCGCTGCCGCCCACGACCGCCGGAGCCGCCGCCGCCATCACGCCCGAGCCGCCCCCAACCCACGTACTTCTCTGTACGTACACGAACAGATGTTCGTTCGTTCAGTTAAAAAAATACGTTTTTTTCTTCTGTAGATTGGTTTTCTTCGGTTTAAATTGAACCGACCTCCGGTTTATTTTTCTCTTTTAGCCGCAGCAAATACACCATCCAATCAGAGAGCGCCACTTGTCTCTGGCCGAATTTTTTGTTTGTTTGTTTTTTTTAGTAATTTTTTTTATTCTCAGATTCTATACCAAATCTTGTTTCTAGTATATCTTTTAGTCTATAGATTCGATTTAGTTGATTCTTTTTCCTACGGGTTCGTAGAAATATCCTCTATCCAGAGAACCAAACGAAATATATTTTTGAAAATTTTCAAATTTGAATTCAAATAGATCTGAATTCAAACTTCATTAGGTCATAACATGAGTTTCGTAACTCCGTTTTGGGTGATTCTTTTTGCAAATCGAAGCTTGTGACATGTACTTTCTGTTAAAATCAAAACCATTTATTTTTGTTGCGGTAAAAGTTATGTTCTGTACAGAAACATTATTTTGGTGTTTTTGGAGTTTTTCGAAATCTTTTATTCGTTTTCTTTTTGATTCTTTGCTTGTATGCTTATGTATGTTATTGCTTGCTTACGCTAGATCATCCGGAGTGCGAAGCTTGTTACTACGAATCTTTAGAGTTCAACGAACGTCAGCAAGGCAAGTTCACACTTTGATCATAATTTTCAATACCCAGTTTTTACTATGCATTAGTTTCACCCTCAAAGATTGCATGAGTAGGATTGGGAACATGTGGTTATGCTATGTAGTTCATTTGGTAGGAACCTATGACCTTTTATCACCCCGAGAATATTCGTTATATCATATATTGCTTAGCCATGCTCGTAGACGGGGATTGGTATGTGTGATACATGCAAGTTGCGAGAGATAATAATTTTGGGACAACATAAGGTGGCAACTTTAATACACATCTGGGTGGATTGTTTGGGGCACCTGGAGAAACCAGTTCTTGCCCAAGGGGAATCCCGGAGTACCCGTGTGATTACCCTAGGTCCGCCACCCAGGCTCAAAGGGATCATAAGATATTTCATGCCTAGAAACTTCCGTGTGCAGCCACAAGCCATTATGGGCTCTGGCATAGTTGAGTAAGTTGTGTGACCTCTTTCCGTGGTAGACTAGCTGATGTAGGGGAAAGTAGGTGTACCGGTCTACCCAGGGTTTGGAGGAAATACTTCAGAAAGACTATGTCTCGATCTTCCGATCATGGAGGTGGTCGAGTCTTGTGGGGAAAAGTGCGCAAACCTCTGCAGAGTGTACAAACTAATCATGATTAGCCGTGTCCCCGGTTATGGACAACTTGAGTATCTAGAAGTGAATTATTGGTTGATCTCATCACTTTATTTAATGAAATCATTGGGTTACTAATAACTTGGGAATTTTGGGATTGAGTTGGAGGAACCTTCTCAATAATGGCATTTTTTTTAACTTAGTAGTAAATAAAAATTTATTCCTTTGTTGTAGGGTAAAATTGGCTTTATGCAAACATTAAACTTAGAGCCTCCACCAGCTAAATTTGCATATAGAGATAGTCTTTTTCTTTATTATTATTTCTATGGTGTGACATTGCCAGCATATTCCATGTGCTGACCTACACGGCTGCAACGTCTCATGTTGCAGAGTTTTCCGACGAGGAGTAAAGGTGCGATAGGTCGTTGTTCTGCACTCAGTTTGCCGTGGAGTTGATGGACTCATTTTACTTTTGATGCTTCCGCAGTTATGTTATCTAGATGGCCTTTGGCCATATTATTGTAATAAATACTCTTTTGAGGACCTCGATGTAATAAAGTGTGTGATTGAACTCTGTTATAATTCATCGAGTACTGTGTGTGTCAGCATACCGATCCAGGGATGACACTTAAGCACAGAGACTTCGATCCATTTGGGTCGGGTCGCTACATGCCATCCCTAACGAAGACTTTCATGTACCATCTCGAAACTAATCAAAAGCATTTCCTTTTTGTGCCTATGTTTTAGCTCATGAGGAAGTAGTAGTTAATTCATGATCTTTTTAAAGTTGGACAAGTTTCACCCCTGGATTGCATGTATAATGTGCAAACCCCTAATATGAAAAGGAACTGGCATTGAGTGCGCCCGTCTCAAAAAGATAATATAACAAACAAACCCTCCTTCACGCTTTGTTCATTGGAAATCAGAAAACTTTGGCAGTGATAAACAAAGGAGATTAAGAGGATGTGATCGTCCTCATGCGGGAGCCGTTCCTCGAGACTTGTCCACTTAAAAGGTGATTGAGTTATCTGCTAGCATTGATTGACGAAATATGCATTTCTCAAAACATGTTTACTTCTGTTTTTAAAACCAAGAGCTCTGGTACATGTTTAGTTTTTGTTTCCGACCACGGGTTTTCAACCTTGCCAATAAAAGCCACGGTTCGAGAGTCTCACCTTCTTTCTTCAAAGCACCGACTAGGAGAGCGTAATTGTCATTCTGAGTGTAATGTGCATTGTCCCAAAGTATTACATTGTCTTCTGCATACTTGTGATATGATTTATTCTGAAATTCTTAGTTCTAGTCTCCTTTAAAACTCTGGTGGAGTCTCTGCATTTATGTTTTGCTTCACTCATGGAGGCTAGCGAGATACCACCCTAATATGCTCAAGCTATGTGCAATGTAATCTTGTCTTGATTTTCAGTAATATATTATTTACTTTTAAGTATTTGTGACTGGTCACTTGAAAGAAGGATTGCTCCTTGCATTGTCCTCATAAGTACTGTTTCAATACTTGCTAAACTCTGTTCGTAGTACATGCTTATATACATCTAATGAAGCAAAAGAGTTTGTCAAAGTTTTCTTTGTCGCGTCCAGTTCGTTGAACTGAATTGCTTGAGGACAAGCAATATGCTAAGCTTGGGGGAGTTGATACGTCTCAAATGTATCTACTTTTCCAAACACTTTTGATATTGTTTTGACCTCATTCTTGCCTGATTTGGACTAAACTAACCCGGACTGACGCTGTTTTCAGCAGAGCTGCCTGTATGGTTTATTTGTGTGCAGGAAAACGGATTTTTAGGTACCTCAGAAAAATCCACGAAAAATCACAGAAAATCCACGCACCCGAAGGAACCAGGAACTAGAAGTGGGGCCAAAGGGGGGCCAGGCGCCCTGTGGGCGCCCCCCCCCCTGGGCCGCGCCGGGGGGGGGGGCGCCTGGGTGGGTCCCACACCCCCTGGTGCCCTACTTTACCCCGTATTTTTACTCCCGACGCAGAAACCCCAGATCAGAAGTTCTTTCGTAGTTTTCCGTCGCGGAGCCGCCGCCACCCTCTGTTCTTCCTCGGGAGGGCTAATCTAGAGGCTGAATTGGCCTCCGGAGAGGGGAGATCGTCGCCATCGTCATCATCATCACCACTCCATCATCCCTCCATGACTTCTCCCTCCATGTGTGAGTAATTCCCCCGCTGTAGGCGAAGGGGATGGTAGGGATTGGATGAGTTAGATCATGTAATAGTTTATCAGATTGTTGGGGGCATGTTGCTTATCATCTACTATGGTGTTTATCATCTTTGCTTCAACTTGTTATTCTTAATGCTTGACACTTAGGGCCCGAGTGCCATGATTTCAGATCTGAACCATATGTGTTTGTATGAATATATTTGTGTTCGTGATCATATCTATGAGTTGTTTGCACCTGTTACGGTCCGGAACCGGCGATCCCAAAAGTGACAGATTGGGACACCAAAGGGGATGGTCCGTAGTTTGAGGATTACATGTATCCATTGAGTTCATTGCTTTGTTCCGGTGCTCTTTGACAGGAGCACCTTAATCTCCATAAGTTCCTTTTGGCCCCGTTCGTAGCGGGATGGTAGGACAAAAGATGTTGTGCAAGTTCTTATTGCAAGCACGTACAACTACCTACGGGATACATGCCTAATGTTTGATATTTGCCTAGATGATCATTACTTTTCCTTGTGCCGTGCCCCAAGTTAGAATCTATCTCATCCATGCAGCGCCCAACCATCCATCTCCCTACCCTACAGTGTTTTAAATCCTGCTTGTCACTAGTTGCTACTTTTGCCGTTTACTACTGCTATTTACTTTTGCTGTTTACTTTTACTATTACTATCATCACTATCATATCACTGTTACCACTTATCTTTTGTTGCAAGTAAGTATATTTCAGGTGCGGTTGAATTGACAACTCAACTGTCAAAGCTTATAAATACTATTTGGCTCCCCGTGTGTCGAATCAATAAATTGGGTTATTCTTACCCGCGAAGACTATCTCGATCCCTTACGGTTGAGGGTTATCAATAACCAACAGCGGGATCTGGATACCCATGTTGGTTCCCACGTGTTCCTCGGTGATCTTCATCAGATGAACCACTGTGTCAAGGATTCACTCAATCCCGTATGTTATTCCCTTTGTCCATCGGTACGGTACTTTCCCGAGATTCGATCGTCGGTATGCCCGATACCTTGTTCAATCTCGTCATGGCAAGTCTCTTTACTCGTTCCGTAATCCATCATCCCGTGACTAACTCCTTAGTCACTTTGAGCTCATTATGATGATGTCTTACCGAGTGGGCCCAGAGGTACCTCTCCGTCATACGGAGTGACAATATCCCAGTCTTGGTTCGTACCAACTCAACAGACACTTTCGGAGATACCCGATGCGTGCCTTTATAGCCACCCAGTTACGTTGTGACGTTTGGCACACCCAAAGTATTCCTACGACATCCGGGAGTTGCACAACCTCATGGTCTAAGGAATAAATACTTGACACCGAAAAGCTTATGCATTACGAACTATACGATCTCGTGCTAGGCTCAGGATTGGGTCTTGTCCATCACATCATTCTCCTAATGATGTGATCCCGTTATCACTGACATCCTATGTCCATGGTCAGGAAACCGTGACCATCTGTTGATCAACGAGCTGGTAACTAGAGGCTTACCAGGGACTCATTGTGGTCTATATATTCACACATGTATCGCTGTTTCCGTACAATACAATTCAAGCATGAATAACAGACAATTATCATGAACAAGGAAATATAATAATAATACTTTATTATTGCCTCTAGGGCATATTTCCAACAGTCTCCCACTTGCACTAAAGTCAATAATCTAGTTACATTGTGATGAATCGAACACCCATAGAGTTCTGGTGTTGATCATGTTTTGCCCGTGGAAGAGGTTTAGTCAACGGGTCTGCAACATTCAGATCCGTATGCACTTACAAATATCTATGTCTCCATCTTGAACATAATTCCGGATGGAGTTGAAACGGCGCTTGATGTGTTTGGTCTTCTTGTGAAACCTGGGCTCCTTGGTAATGGCAATAGCCCCAGTGTTATCACAGAAGAGAGTCATCGGGCTTGACGCACTTGGAATGACTCCTAGGTCGGTGATGAACTCCTTCATCCAGACTCCTTCCTGTGCTGCTTCGCAAGCAGCTATGTACTCCGCTTCACATGTAGAATGCACCACGACGCTCTGCTTGCAACTGCACCAGCTGACTGATCCACCATTCAAAATATACACCTATCCGGTTTGTGACTTTGAGTCATCCAGATCTGTGTCGAAGCTAGCATCGACGTAACCCTTTACGACGAGCTCTTCGTCACCTCCATAAACGAGAAACATATCCTTAGTCCTCTTTAGGTACTTTAGGATGTTTTTGACCGCTGTCCAGTGTTCCATACCGGGATCACTTTGGTACCTCCCTACCAAACTTATGGCAAGGTTCACATCAGGTCTGGTACACAGCATGGCATACATGATAGAACCTATGGCCGAGGAATAGGGTATGACACTCATCTTTTCTCTATCTTCTGCCGTGGTCGGCGACTGACCCTTGCTCAATCTCATACCTTGCAAAACAGGCAAGAACCCCTTCTTGGACTGATCCATATTGAACTTCTTCAATATCTTGTCAAGGTATGTACTTTGTGAAAGACCGATGAGGCGTCTTGATCTATCTCTATAGATTTTGATGCCTAATATGTAAGCTGCTTCTCCAAGGTCCTTCATTGAAAAACTCTTATTCAAGTAGGCCTTTACACTTTCCAAGAATTCTATATCATTTCCCATCAGCAATATGTCATCCACATATAATATGAGAAATGCTACAGAGCTCCCACTCACTTTCTTGTAGATACAGGCTTCTCCATAAGTCTGTATAAAACCAAACGCTTTGATCACATCATTAAAGCGAATATTCCAACTCCGAGATGCTTGCACCAGCCCGTAGATCGAGCGCTGGAGCTTGCATACCTTGCTAGCATTCTCTGGATCGACAAAACCTTCCGGCTGCATCATATACAGTTCTTCCTTGAGGAAGCCATTAAGGAATGCCGTTTTGACGTCCATTTGCCATATCTCATAATCATAGAATGCGGCAATAGCTAACATGATTCTGACTGACTTCAGCATCGCTACGGGAGAGAAAGTCTCGTCGTAGTCAATCCCTTGAACTTGTCGATAACCCTTAGTGACAAGCCGAGCCTTATAGATGGTCACATTACCATCCGCGTCTGTCTTCTTCTTAAATATCCATTTATTTTCTATGGCGTGCCTATCATCAGGCAAGTCCACCAAAGTCCATACTTTGTTTTCATACATGGATTCTATCTCGGATTTCATGGCTCCAAGCTATTTATTGGAATCCGGGCCCGCCATCGCTTCTTCATAGTTCGAAGGTTCACCGTTGTCTAACAACATGATTTCCATGATAGGGTTGCCGTACCACTCTGGTGCGGAACGTGCCCTTGTGGACCTTCGAAGTTCAGTAGTAACTTGATCTGTCTCTTCATGATCATCATCATTAACTTCCTCCCTTGTCGGTGTAGGCACCTCAGGAACAATTTCCTGCGCTGCGTTGCTTTCCGGTTCAGGAGGGGTGACTGTCACCTCATCAAGTTCTACTTTCCTCCCACTCACTTCTTTCGAGAGAAACTCTTTCTCCAAAAAGGATCCATTCTTGGCAACAAAGACTTTGCCTTCGGATCTGTGGTAGAAGGTGTACCCAATCATTTCCTTTGGGTATCCTATGAAGACGCATTTTTCTGATTTGGGTTCGAGCTTTTCAGGTTGAAGTTTCTTGACATAAGCATCGCAACCCCAAACTTTCAGAAACGACAGCTTCGGTTTCTTGCCAAACCAAAGTTCATACGGTGTCGTCTCAACGGATTTCGATGGAGCCCTATTTAAGTGAATGCGGCAGTCTCTAAAGCATAACCCCAAAAAGATAGCGGTAAATCGGTGAGGGACATCATAGATCGCACCATGTCCAACAGAGTACGTTTTCGACGTTCGGACACACCGTTACGCTGAGGTGTTCCGGGCGGTGTCAATTGTGAAACAATTCCACAGTTCCTAAGGTGCGTGCCAAATTCATGACTCAAATATTCACCCCCACGATCCGATCGTAAGAACTTTATTTTCTTGTCTCGTTGATTCTCAACCTCATTCTGAAATTCCTTGAACTTTTCAAAGGTCTCAGACTTGTGCTTCATCAAGTAGATATACCCATATCTACTCAAGTCATCTGTGAGGGTGAGAACATAACGATAGCCTCCGCGAGCCTCAACACTCATTGGACCGCACACATCGGTGTGTATGATTTCCAATAAGTTGGTTGCTTGCTCCATTGTTCCGGAGAACGGAGTCTTGGTCATCTTGCCCAAGAGGCATGGTTCACACGTGTCAAATGATTCATAATCAAGAGACTCCAGAAGTCCATCAGCATGAAGCTTCTTCATACGTTTGACACCAATATGACCAAGGCGGCAATGCCACAAGTATGTGGGACTATCATTATCAACTTTACATCTTTTGGCATTCACACTATGAATATGTGTATCATCACGATCGAGATTCATCAAAAATAAACCATTGACCAGCGGGGCATGACCATAAAACATATCTCTCAAATAAATAGAACAACCATTATTCTCATATTTAAATGAGTAGCCATCTCGCATAAGACGAGATCCAGATACAATGTTCATGCTCAAAGCTGGTACTAAATAACAATTATTAAGGTTTAAAACTAATCCCGAGGGTAGATGTAGAGGCAGCGTGCCGACGGCGATCACATCGACCTTGGAACCATTCCCGACGCGCATCGTCACCTCGTCCTTCGCCAGTCTCCGCTTATTTCGCAACTCCTGCTTAGAGTTACAAATATGAGCAACTGCACCGGTATCGAATACCCAGGAGCTACTACGAGCGCTGGTAAGGTACACATCAATAACATGTATATCACATATACCTTTGACGTTGCTGGCCTTCTTGTCCGCTAAGTATTTGGGGGCAGTTCCGCTTCCAGTGACCCGTTCCCTTGCAACAAAAGCACCCTGTCTCAGGCTTGGGTCCATACTTTGGCTTCTTCCCGGCAACTGGCTTACCGGGCGCGGCAACTCCCTTGCCGTCCTTCTCGAAGTTCTTCTTACCCTTGCCTTTCTTGTACTTAGTGGTTTTATTGACCATCAACACTTGATGTTCTTTCTTGATATCCACCTCCGCTGATTTCAGCATTGAATACACCTCGGGAATGGACTTCTCCATCCCCTGCATATTGAAGTTCAACACGAAGCTCTTGTAGCTTGGTGGGAGCGACTGGAGGATTCTGTCAACGACCGCTTCGTCTGGGAGATTCATTCCCAACTGAGACAAGCGGTTGTGCAATCCAGAAATCTTGAGGATGTGCTCACTGACATAACTGTTTTCCTCCATCTTACAGCTGTAGAATGCGTCGGAGAAGTCATATCTCTCGACTCGGGCATGAGCTTGGAATACCATTTTCAGCTCTTGGAACATCTCAAATGCCCCGTGGTGCTCAAAACGCTTTTGGAGCCCCGATTCTAAGCTGTAAAGCATGCCGCACTGAACCAGGGAGTAATCATCACAACGTGACTGCCAAGCGTTCATAACATCTTGGTTTGCCGGGGCGGGAGCGTCACCTAGCGGTGCATCTAGGACATAAGTTTTCTTGGCAGCTATGCGGATGATCCTCAGGTTACGGACCCAGTCCGTGTAGTTTCTACCATCGTCTTTCAGCTTGGATTTCTCTAGGAACGCGTTGAAGTTGAGGGTGACATGAGCGTGGGCCATTTGATCTACAAGACATATTGTAAAGAATTTAGACTAAGTTCATGATAATTAAGTTCATCTTAATCAAATTTTAATGAACTCCCACTCAGATTGACATCTCTCTAGTCATCTAAGTGATACACGATCTGAATCGACTAGCCCGTGTCCGATCATCACGTGAGACGGACTAGTCATCAACGGTGAACATCTTCATGTTGATCGTATCTTCCATACGACTCGTGTTCGACCTTTCGGTCTTCCGTGTTCCGAGGCCATGTCTGTACATGCTAGGCTCGTCAAGTGAACCCTAAGTGTATTGCTTGTGTAAATCTAGCATACACCCGTTGTATGCGAACGTTAGAACCTATCACACCCGATCATCACGTGGTGCTTCGGAACAACGATCCTTAGCAACGGTGCACAGTTAGGGGGAACACAATTCTTGAAATTTTAGCAAGAGATCATCTTATTTACTACCGTCGTTCTAAGTAAACAAGATGCATAAACATGATAAACATCACATCCAATCATATAAAGTGACATGATATGGCCAATATCATCTTGCTCCTTCGATCTCTATCTTCGGGGCACCATGATTATCTTTGTCACCGGCTCGACACCATGATCTCCATCATCATGATCTCCATCATTGTGTCTTCATGAAGTTGTCACGCCAACTATTACTTCTACTACTATGGCTAACGTTTAGCAATAAAGTAAAGTAATTACATGGCGTTATTCAGTGACACGCAGGTCATACAATAATTAAGACAACTCCTATGGCTCCTGCCGGTTGTCAAATTCATCGACATGCAAGTCGTGATTCCCTATTACAAGAACATGATCAATCTCATACATCACATATATCATTCATCACATCTTCTTGGCCATACCATATCACATAGCACATGCTGCAAGAACAAGTTAGACGACCTCTAATTGTTGTTGCAAGTTTTTACGTGGCTTCTATAGGTTTTCTAGCAAGAACGTTTCTTACCTACGCCAAAACCACAACGTGATTTGTCAATTTCTATTTACCCTTCATAAGGACCCTGTTCATCGAATCCGATCCGACTAAAGTGGGAGAGACAGACACCCGCCAGCCACCTTATGCATCTAGTGCATGTCTGTCGGTGGAACCAGTCTCACGTAAGCGTACGTGTAAGTTCGGTCCGGGCCGCTTCATCGCACAATACCGCCGAATCAAGATTAGACTAGTAACGGTAAGAAAATTGAGCAAACTCAACGCCCACAACTGCTTTGTGTTCTACTCGTGCAAAATGCTACGCAAAAGACCTAGCTCAGATGCCACTGTTGGGGAACGTA
The DNA here is from genome assembly GCA_902687465.1 of Secale cereale. Classification (NCBI taxonomy): domain Eukaryota; kingdom Viridiplantae; phylum Streptophyta; class Magnoliopsida; order Poales; family Poaceae; genus Secale; species Secale cereale. Next base: position 21,251,648 of record LR738712.1, read on the forward strand.
GCAGAATTCAAAAAAATTCTACGCTTTCACCAAGATCAATCTAAGGAGTCATCTAGCAACGAGCATACTAGAGTGCATCTACATACCCTTTTGTAGATCGCGTGCGGAAGCGTTCGAAGCAATGAGGATGAAGTAGTCGTACTCTTCGCGTTCTTCGTCACCGATGATCCTAGCGCCGAACGGACGGCACCTCCGCGTTCAACACACGTACGGTACAGCAATGCCACCTCCTTCTTGATCCAGCAAGGGGGGAGGAGAGGTCGTCGGAGATCCAGCAGCACGACGGCGTGGTGGTGGATGCAGCAGGAAATCCTGCAGGGCTTCGCCGGCGCCCTGCGGAGGAGTTGGAGGTGTGACGGGAGGGGGGAGAGGCGCCAGAGACTTGGGTGCGGCTGCCCTATCCCCCCCTCACTATATATAGGAGCCAGGGGGGGTGGGCGCCGGCCCTAGAGATCCAATCTCCAGGGTGGGGCGGCGGCCAGGGGGGAATCTTGCCCCCCAAGGAATAGGGGGCGCCCCCTCCCCCTAGGGTTTCAACCCTAGGCGCATGGAGGGGGGCCCATATGGGTGCGCCAGCCCACCAGGGGCTGGCCCCCTTCCCCTTGCAGCCTAGGGGCCCCACCGGGATGGGTGGCCCCACCCGGTGGACCCCCGGGACCCCTCCGGTGGTCCCGGGACACTCCCGGTGACCCCCGGAGTTCACCCGATGGCCGAAACTGGACTTCCTATATATCATTCTTTACCTCCGGACCATTCCGGAACTCCTCGTCACGTCCGGGATCTCATCCGGGACTCCGAACAACATTCTGGTTTCCACGTGCATGTATCTCTACGACCCTAGCGTCACCGAACCTTAAGTGTGTAGACCCTACGGGTTCGGGAGACACGCAGACATGACCGAGACGACTCTCCGATCAATAACCAACAGCGGGATCTGGATACCCATGTTGGTTTCCACGTGTTCCTCGATGATCTTCATCGGATGAACCACTGTGTCAAGGATTCACTCAATCCCGTATGTTATTCCCTTTGTCCATCGGTACGGTACTTGCCCGAGATTCGATCGTCGGTATGCCCGATACCTTGTTCAATGTCGTCATGGCAAGTCTCTTTACTCGTTCCATAATCCATCATCCCGTGACTAACTCCTTAGTCACTTTGAGCTCATTATGATGATGTCTTACCGAGTGGGCCCAGAGGTACCTCTCCGTCATACGGAGTGACAATATCCCAGTCTTGGTTCGTACCAACTCAACAGACACTTTCGGAGATACCCGATGCGTACCTTTATAGCCACCCAGTTACGTTGTGACATTTGGCACACCCAAAGTATTCCTACGACATCCGGGAGTTGCACAACCTCATGGTCTAAGGAATAAATACTTGACACCGAAAAGCTTATGCATTACGAACTATACGATCTCGTGCTAGGCTCAGGATTGGGTCTTGTCCATCACATCATTCTCCTAATGATGTGATCCCGTTATCACTGACATCCTATGTCCATGGTCAGGAAACCGTGACCATCTGTTGATCAACGAGCTGGTAACTAGAGGCTTACCAGGGACTCATTGTGGTCTATATATTCACACATGTATCGTTGTTTCCGTACAATACAATTCAAGCATGAATAACAGACAATTATCATGAACAAGGAAATATAATAATAATACTTTTATTATTGCCTCTAGGGCATATTTCCAACAGGCTCCCACTTGCACTAGAGTCAATAATCTAGTTACATTGTGATGAATCGAACACCCATAGAGTTCTGGTGTTGATCATGTTTTGCCCGTGGAAGAGGTTTAGTCAACGAGTCTGCAACATTCAGATCCGTATGCACTTTACAAATATATATGTCTCCATCTTGAACATAATTCCGGATGGAGTTGAAATGGCGCTTGATGTGTTTGGTCTTCTTGTGAAACCTGGGCTCCTTGGTAATGGCAATAGCCCCAGTGTTATCACAGAAGAGAGTCATCGGGCTTGACGCACTTGGAATGACTCCTAGGTCGGTGATGAACTCCTTCATCCAGACTCCTTCCTGTGCTGCTTTGCAAGCAGCTATGTACTCCGCTTCACATGTACAATGCGCCACGACGCTCTGCTTGCAACTGCACCAGCTGACTGCTCCACCATTCAAAATATACACGTATCCGGTTTGTGATTTTGAGTCTTCCAGATCTGTGTCGAAGCTAGCATCGACGTAACCCTTTACGACGAGCTCTTCGTCACCTCCATAAACGAGAAACATATCCTTAGTCCTCTTTAGGTACTTTAGGATGTTTTTGACCGCTGTCCAGTGTTCCATACCGGGATCACTTTGGTACCTCCCTACCAAACTTATGGCAAGGTTCACATCAGGTCTGGTACACAGCATGGCATACATGATAGAACCTATGGCTGAGGCATAGGGTATGACACTCATCTTTTCTCTATCTTCTGCCGTGGTCGGCGACTGAGCCTTGCTCAATCTCATACCTTGCAAAACAGGCAAGAACCCCTTCTTGGACCGATCCATATTGAACTTCTTCAATATCTTGTCAAGGTATGTACTTTGTGAAAGACCGATGAGGCGTCTTGATCTATCTCTATAGATTTTGATGCCTAATATGTAAGCTGCTTCTCCAAGGTCCTTCATTGAAAAACTCTTATTCAAGTAGGCCTTTACACTTTCCAAGAATTCTATATCATTTCCCATCAGCAATATGTCATCCACATATAATATGAGAAATGCTACAGAGCTCCCACTCACTTTCTTGTAGATACAGGCTTCTCCATAAGTCTGTATAAAACCAAACGCTTTGATCACATCATTAAAGCGAATATTCCAACTCCGAGATGCTTGCACCAGCCCGTAGATCGAGCGCTGGAGCTTGCATACCTTGCTAGCATTCTCTGGATCGACAAAACCTTCCGGCTGCATCATATACAGTTCTTCCTTGAGGAAGCCATTAAGGAATGTCGTTTTGACGTCCATTTGCCATATCTCATAATCATAGAATGCGGCAATAGCTAACATGATTCTGACTGACTTCAGCATCGCTACGGGAGAGAAAGTTTCGTCGTAGTCAATCCCTTGAACTTGTCGATAACCCTTAGCGACAAGCCGAGCCTTATAGATGGTCACATTACCATCCGCGTCTGTCTTCTTCTTATATATCCATTTATTTTCTATGGCGTGCCTATCATCAGGCAAGTCCACCAAAGTCCATACTTTGTTTTCATACATGGATTCTATCTCGGATTTCATGGCTCCAAGCCATTTATTGGAATCCGGGCCCGCCATCGCTTCTTCATAGTTCGAAGGTTCATCGTTGTCTAACAACATGATTTCCATGACAGGGTTGCCGTACCACTCTGGTGCGGAACGTGCCCTTGTGGACCTTCGAAGTTCAGTAGTAACTTGATCTGTCTCTTCATGATCATCATCATTAACTTCCTCCCTTGTCGATGCAGGCACCTCAGGAACAATTTCCTGCACCGCGTTGCTTTCCGGTTCAAGAGGGATGACAGTCACCTCATCAAGTTCTACTTTCCTCCCACTCACTTCTTTCGAGAGAAACTCTTTCTCCAGAAAGGATCCATTCTTGGCAACAAAGACTTTGCCTTCGGATCTGTGGTAGAAGGTGTACCCAATCGTTTCCTTTGGGTATCCTATGAAGACGCATTTTTTCGATTTGGGTTCGAGCTTTTCAGGTTGAAGTTTCTTGACATAAGCATCGCAACCCCAAACTTTCAGAAACGACAGCTTCGGTTTCTTGCCAAACCAAAGTTCATACGGTGTCGTCTCAACGGATTTCGACGGAGCCCTATTTAAAGTGAATGCGGCAGTCTCTAAAGCATAACCCCAAAAAGATAGCGGTAAATCGGTGAGGGACATCATAGATCGCACCATGTCCAACAGAGTACGATTTCGACGTTCGGACACACCGTTACGCTGAGGTGTTCCGGGCGGTGTCAATTGTGAAACAATTCCACAGTTCCTAAGGTGTGTGCCAAATTCATGACTCAAATATTCACCCCCACGATCCGATTGTAAGAACTTTATTTTCTTGTCTCGTTGATTCTCAACCTCATTCTGAAATTCCTTGAACTTTTCAAAGGTCTCAGACTTGTGCATCATCAAGTAGATATACCCATATCTACTCAAGTCATCTGTGAGGGTGAGAACATAACGATAGCCTCCGCGAGCCACAACACTCATTGGACCGCACACATCGGTGTGTATGATTTCCAATAAGTTGGTTGCTCGCTCCATTGTTCCGGAGAACGGAGTCTTGGTCATCTTGCCCAAGAGGCATGGTTCGCACGTGTCAAATGATTCATAATCAAGAGACTCCAGAAGTCCATCAGCATGAAGCTTCTTCATACGTTTGACACCAATATGACCAAGGCGGCAATGCCACAAGTATGTGGGACTATCATTATCAACTTTACATCTTTTGGCATTCACACTATGAATATGTGTATCATCACGATCGAGATTCATCAAAAATAAACCATTGACCAGCGGGGCATGACCATAAAACATATCTCTCAAATAAATAGAACAACCATTATTCTCATATTTAAATGAGTAGCAATCTCGCATAAGACGAGATCCAGATACAATGTTCATGCTCAAAGCTGGTACTAAATAACAATTATTAAGGTTTAAAACTAATCCCGAGGGTAGATGTAGAGGCAGCGTGCCGACGGCGATCACATCGACCTTGGAACCATTCCCGACGCGCATCGTCACCTCGTCCTTCGTCAGTCTCCGCTTATTCCGCAACTCCTGCTTAGAGTTACAAATATGAGCAACTGCACCGGTATCGAATACCCAGGAGCTACTACGAGCGCTGGTAAGGTACACATCAATAACATGTATATCACATATACCTTTGACGTTGCCGGCTTTCTTGTCCGCTAAGTATTTGGGGCAGTTCCGCTTCCAGTGACCCGTTCCCTTGCAACAAAAGCACCCTGTCTCAGGCTTGGGTCCATACTTTGGCTTCTTCCCGGCAACTGGCTTACCGGGCGCGGCAACTCCCTTGCCGTCTGTCGGGGGAAACTGTCCGCCACGAACACCTATGGGACCGGAGCCCCTTGTCTGTGCGGTACGAGGGCGGAGGAAGCACGAAGAGCAGATCGTAGCGAGCACGCGGGCAATTTTACCCAGGTTCGGGCCGCGATGAACGCGTAAAACCCTACTCCTGCTTGGTTGTGTATTAAGTTGGAGAGCTCGGGAGCTTGAAGAAGCAGCTACACCGAGCGTGAGAGTGATCTAGGTTCCGAACCTCCTCCACGTTGTGCATGGGCCTCCTTTTATAGTGCAAGGGGTCACCGACAGGTGTCAACGTAGGAGAAAGGGGTAAAAACGTAAAAGAGGTGGTAGTTGTAACAGTGCGGGAACAGTGGAGCTACAGTACAGAACAGTGGTCTATACCTACTTTAACAGTGGGGGACAAGGGCATTTAATGCCCGTCGCCGTCGACCCCAAAAGCTCACGCCCTTGCTTCTCCGTCTGCCACGGCGATGGCTCCGCCGCCGTGGAGTGCCACCGTGCCCCCCAGGCTGCACAGCCATCCGCCACGCGTCCCTGGATAGGCCCCAGGGCGACGCGTGGGCTGATGAGCTGGAGCGCAGGAGCACAGCGTAGCCTTCCCGGCAAGCACCTTGCCGGGGTCTTGACCTTGCCGGGCCCGGGAGCTTGCCGCTCCCCGGGCCCTTGCCGGGGCATGTCTTCTAGTCTTCCTGGCAAGCTCTTCTTGCCAGGGTCTTGTGTTAGCGGAGCAGTCTTGAGCCTGGTACGGCCTTCCCGGCAAGCTCCTCTTGTCGGGGTCTCGATCTCATGTCCTGTATACTTTGTTTTTGAATGGTTTAATAGGGAGCAGGAAGGTCTCCGGCAAGCACGCGGTAAACCCTGCCGCGGGAAGCTGCAACTGCCCGTGCACAAGTTGGGGTACTGAGGTACCCTTACCTTAGTACACCGACAGGAGCCCCCGGGCCTGGGCCACACACGGTGCCGAGCGCTGTTGGGCCAGGCCCAAAACAGTGCACGGGCACCCGCGGCCCGCGGCGCGCCGAATCCACTTCCTTATCCGCCGCACCCCACGGTAACGGCACGCGTCGATTGCGGCGCCGTGGGATGGGACGTGCCCACGATCTCTTAATGGAAAAGGCGAAACGCCCCCCACTTCCCCATAAAAACAGAGGAAATGGGCGCGGTTCCCCTCCTTGCGCTTTCATTGCATCGTCTTCCTCCTCCAAAGATTCTCTCTTGCGCTCTGCCTCCACATCTCCGCCGCCGCCGAGATCTTCGTTCCCCTCCTTCCGCCGCGTCCGCCATGGCCCCAAAGACCGACAAGGCGAAGGCGGAGAAGTCCAAGCGGGAGAAATCGGAGCAAGCGGCCAAGCTCATCGCGTACCGGAAGCGTCATGTCGTCTTCCCGCCGAAGCTCGGCGTGCGGGAGCTCTGGAACAAGTATTACTTGTTCTGGTCCAAGGGAACCGACGCGCATCCCCGCACGCGAGCATATCCGGCCGCCGCCAAGGACAACTATCCCGGCGGGTACCACTTTTTTGCTGCTTTCTTTCATTGTGGTCTCTTTCCACCTTTCTCAAACTTCTTCTGCGACGTCATGAACACATATGGCCTCCATCTGCTTGACTTCACCCCCAACGCCATTCTCACCATGGCTGTTTTCGCACACATGTGCGAAAACTTCATAGGAGTCCACCCCAATGTAGCCCTCTTTAGACACTTCTTCACTCCTAGAGCCGAGGCCGATGCCCCCCTCTCCGGAGGAATTTCTTGGGTCTTTCGTCTGAATAAGAAAGGGGCGTACTTGCCGGGGGAGCTCCGCGGCAAGTGGGAGGAATGGCGAGCGGAGTGGTGCTGGATCGTAGAAGACCAGCCGCAAGCCTTCACCGCGCCGCGCACGACGCCCATCGTGCGCGGCAGGGACTGGAGTGAGCTGGACTCGGACGACGTCAAGCTCAACATCGCCCTCGTCCGGATTCTTCGTCTTCGGTTGGCCAATCTGTCAGTTGTTGAGGTGGGCGCAGATTTCCTCCGCCGGCGCATCGCCCCTCTCCAAGACCGGAAGAGGCCGGCCTGGGAGTACGGCGGCCCGGCAGACATCATGAGGCTGCGTCCCGGGCTCAACTTCAACTTCACCACGCTGGAGCTGCGGGGAATGGTACGGGAACTCTTCAAGTATGACCCGACACACCCCGAGTGGTTCAGGACTCCCCGGGAAGTGGTGCCGCTCTGCAACAACGCCGCCAGGGATCGGATCCTTGCCATGATGCCCATGTGTGACTCGCACGGCGTGGACCGCACATGGCTCGCTCCGAAGCCCATCGACGTCCTCAACTTCTACGACAACCTCGCCGAGGTGGCGAAGAACAAGGAGGACCTCAAGCTGCACACGCGGGACACCACCGACCAGGAGATCGCCTACATAGCCTCTCGGGCTGAGGAGGCCGCCGCAGCCGCGGCGGCAGGAATCTTCGAATACTCGCCGGAGGAGGCGGAGGCTGAGGACGCGTCCACCCAGGCGGAGGAGGCGGAGATCCGCAGGTTGCTGAATCTTCCACCCGACGCGCTCGCCGGGGTCCCCTCGCTGAGGCACTCTGGGATCCATGGGATCGCGGCGGAGGCCGCGGCAATGGAAGGCACCGCCGGAGGGAGCAGAGGCGCCGCGAGGGGCGGAGGCGCCAAGGGAAAGGGGGTCGTAGCGCAGGACGCTGGGTCCAGTGAGCCGGCCGGGGCCGAGGAGGAGGAGGGGGAGGCCGATGACTCCGGCGGATCCACGGAGTTGTACGCCGACGACCTCTCGTCGGAGAGCTCCCCGCCCCCGGCAAGCCCGAGGCAATCCCCGACGAGGCGCCTCCGCAAGGCGGCGACGGGGGAGAGGGCGCAGGCGCCCCGGCAACAGCCACCTCGCCGGGCGGCTCCTCGGGGGAGTCAAGCCGCGCCAAGGCCGTCCGGCGCACCAGCCGCAATGGAGGCGGCCCGTGCGCGGACCACGACGGAGGCGTCTCGCAGGCCGGCAGCGAGCCGGCAGGGGTCTTCTCGGAGCGGAGCAGCGGCTCCGCCCGCCCCTCGGGCGCCGGCTACCACAGGGGCTGGGTCTTCGCAGCCCCCAGCCCCGGTGAACACCAAGCGCGCGAGGGGGTCTTCGTCTTCCGCTCCTCGCGCCGACGCGCCCACGGTGGAGTACGATTTCTCCGCCCTGAGCGAGGACGACGAGGAGGACCAGGAGTAAGGATCCAGGGCCTTACATCTTCTTGATTTTTGTCTTGATTTTTCGTTGATGCTGACTCTGTTCATTGCTTCTGATTTCAGGACCCTGGCCCATCGCGCGGCGAAGAAGGCCAAGGCGCCCGAGGTCGAGGTCGCGGAGGACTCGGCAGCTGCGGCAACAGAGGGTGTGCCGGAGCCGAGCCTGCCGGACCTGAGTGCTGCTCCGAGGAGCAGCCCCCAGCGCAGCCCCCAGCGTAAGTCTGGGGTTTTCTCTTTTCGCTTGTCGGGGTGCGCCTGAGAATTTGGTCTTGTCTTCATATCTTGATGTTTCTTGTCTTGTTTTGTGCAGAGGTGGAGCCACAGCGGGAAGAGCGCACGGAGACCATCGTCGAGGAGCCGCAGGCCCCGCCGTCCCCGCCAAGGCAGAACTCTCCGGCAAGGGAGAGTGCTCCGCCAAGGGCGGGTACTCCGCCGAGGCAGAATACCCCGCCAAGGGCGAGCAGCCCGGCGAGGGCGGCCACTCCGCCAAGGCCGAGCCCCCCGGCGAGGGAGCCCGCCGCTGAGGACGTCCACCAAGGTATGTCTTGTGATTTGTCTTCTTGGCTTCGTCTCTTTTTGGATATTTGCTTGGATCTTGAACTTCTTTTTCTTCTTCTTCTTTTTAGATCCCCCTCCTCCTGAGCCTATGGAGACGGAGGTTGTCAACCTCGAGGAGGAGGGTGCGCAGGGCGGCGGCGGAGATGCTCCTGTCGTTGAGGAGATGGCTGAGGCCGCCGAGCCGGCCGCGCAGGAGACTGCTCCGGCTGCGGACGCAGCGGCCGGGGAGGGGAACGGTGACCGCACCGCCGACCCGGAGGCGGCGGGAGCATCAGATGCTGCACCGGCCACCGGTCCCTCCGCCAGCAAGGAGCAGGGGTATTATCTTCAGGCCCCCAATGGCGTCTTCATCCAGATGCCGTGGGGGTCTTCATCGCGAGCTCCTGCGGAGGGCGAGGCGTTCGACGGAGAAGTCCTCGCCTCCGCAGGCCTGAAGATCGTCGAGGCGCCTGGCGGGAGTGAGGGGCCCGAGGAGGAGAGGTTGCTCCACCAGCTCCTGGCCCTTTACCGGGCCAGGCAGGCGAAGCTCGCCTCCCGGGAGGCTCTTGCCGCCAAGGCTGCGGCGGAGATGGAGAAACGTGCGGCGGAGCTCAGCGCCGCCAATCAGGCAGCCCTCCGCGAGGTGGCGGAGGAGCGGGAGCGTCTCGCCGGCGAGTACCAGGAGTGGGTGCTCGAGAAGGCTGAAGCTGAAGAACAGCAGCGGCTCGCCGGGGTGGAGATGTCCCGGCGAGAGGGAGAGCTCGCGCAGCGGAAGGTCGAGCTCGACTCCCACGAGGAGGACCTTGCCGCTCGCGAGGCAGCCCTTGGCGGGGAGCTGAAGGAGGCGAAAGCCGCCGCGGTTGCCGCAGAAGACGCCAAGAAGGAGCTTGCCGCCAAGGTTGAGCAGCTGGAGAAGGCGCTGAAGGTGAGCGCCGAGAAGGTTGCCGTGCTCACCTTGGAGCGCGAGAAGGACGCTCACACAAACTCCGAGCTTCAGGTGAGTCTCTCCAAGAGGGGCGACGAGTTGAAGGCCGCCAAGGACTCCATCGAGGACTTGGAACTGAAGGTCACCACTCTGAAGGACTCGCTCGACGCTGCCCGGGCTCAGGAGAACAAGTTGAAGGAGGAGCTCCGCAAGGAGCGGACCTTGGTGGACAGCGTCAACAAGGCATCCGAGCTCTTCCGCCAGACCATCGAGGTATGGACCGAAGACTTGGTTTCTTCTGCGTCCAACATTGATCAAGAGCTGCTGGCGTTGAAGGTCGAACATCTCATCTACTCGCCGGATCCGGATCTCCCGCACAGCGCCAAGCTCAGCCTCTTCTTCAGAGGGATCGCGCCGGCCCTTGCAGGTCTCCGGAACCAAATCCCCGCGCAGCTGGCCGAGGAGTCGCGCCTGCTCTGCGCGGGAACTCTGGAGCGGGTGCTGACGAAGATCGTGTACCGCAACCCGGGGATCAATCTCACCAACGTTCTTCGCAGCTTGCCGGCTGATGCAGACACGGAGGCCCTGAAGGAGCAGGTCGCCCACATCATCGCCAAGGTGGCAAAGCTTGGCAGGAAGGAGGGTGACCGCGTAGACTAGGGCTCCATTATCTTTGTCTTTTTGTTGCTGCACATTATGTTATGAACTCATTAGTCCATTGCGACAAGTTATTCCTTGTATGATATTTATCTCATTTTGATTAATTAGTGCAATGTTATCTTCCTCGTCTTAATCCTTGACTTTGTATGTTTTTCACCCTACGCTCCCGGGGAGCTTGCCGGCAAGGGTCCTTGCCGCGAGCGCTGAGTCCTGGACTCTGAGCAGCCTGCTGGCCAAGGTCTTACCGGCAAGCAACCTCGCCGCGGCTAGTCGCAACGCACTTAGCTTGTTGAGCGTACTCGGAAACGAAACAAGGGCGCGACACTTGTCGCAGCTCACTTAAATCATTGAGCGAACTCGAAAACAAGATAAGGGTGCGGCAAGCTACGGGTAGGTTCCTCCGCGCACAGGTTTTCCATACAAAGTGTGATCGTTCAAGGAAGACAACTAAAATTTAAAATTTGAACTGGTCAAATTCTAACAACTTATCTTTCATATGTTGCTTGCTTATATTGCTTGTTTTCCGGTAAGGCTTCTCTTTCTTGAACAGCACTTGGTTCCTCCTCCACCTCCTTCCCCCCCGGCAAACTCGTGCGCGAGGAACGTTCCTTCTGCTTAAGAGGAAAGAAAAGGGAGAGGGAAACAAGTATATGGCCTTTCGGCGTGCTAATGCTTACCGGATATGCGCGTTGCACAAGGAATGCCAAAGAACGCATGCAAATAGCGAAGAAAAGCATGGAAAAGGCAAATAGCGCAAAACACCAAAGCTTTACTGATGCACGGGGTCTGCGCCCGGCTTTGTACAAAGGGTTACATGCAACAGCGGCAAAGCTTGTACAAAAGGTGATTGCCGGAGCGGATCACGGCAACCGCGCCTTATGGGTGAAACTTACGAAGATGCTCTATGTTCCAGGAGTTGCTCACCGGTAAGCCTTCTTCGGTCTCGAGGCGGACAGCGCCGGGCCTCGTGACTTGTCTCACCCGATAAGGGCCTTCCCACTTCGGCGTCAACTTGTTGGAATTCTTGGCGGACTGAACACGCCGAAGAACAAGGTCGCCTTCCTCGAGACTCCTGGACTTGACTTTGCGGCTATGGTAGCGGCGCAAAGCTTGCTGGTATCGAGCAGCTCGTACAGCAGCCTGGAGACGTCCCTCCTCAAGGAGCAATGCGTCATCTTGCCGCAGTTGCTCTTGCTCGAGCTCATCATAAGCGAGCACTCGAGGAGATCCGTATACGAGTTCCGTGGGGAGAACTGCCTCTGCTCCATATACTAGAGCAAAGGGTGTCTGTCCGGTGGCTCGACTTGGTGTCGTTCTGATTGACCAAAGAGCCGCCGGTAGCTCCTCTATCCAATTTCTTCCGCACTTGCGCAGCCTGTCAAAGGTCCTTGTCTTGAGTCCGCGCAGCACTTCAGCATTGGCCCTCTCCGCTTGACCGTTGCTCCTCGGGTGAGCAACAGAAGCGAAACAGACCTTGGCGCCAAGGTCTTGGACGTACTGCATGAAGGTGCGACTAGTGAATTGTGTACCGTTGTCGGTGATGATCCTGTTAGGGATCCCGAAACGGCAAACAATTGACCTGAAGAACCTGACCGCTGACTGTGCTGTCACCTTTCTCACTGGCTCCACTTCTGGCCACTTTGTGAACTTGTCGATTGCAACGTACAAGTACTCAAAGCCCCCGACGGCTCGGGGGAAGGGGCCGAGGATATCGAGCCCCCAGACCGAGAAGGGCCAGGACAAAGGGATTGTTTGGAGAGCTTGAGCTGGCTGATGAATCTGCTTTGCATGGAACTGGCACGCTTCACACTTGGTTACTAGTGCAGTTGCATCTTGGAGGGCTTCTTGCCAAAAGAACCCTTGCCGGAAAGCTTTCCCGGCAAGCGCCCTTGCGCCAATGTGGTGGCCGCATATGCCTCCGTGTATTTCCGCCAACAGCTTCTGTCCATCTTCCCTGGAGATGCACTTCAGTCTGACACCATTGAGTCTTCTTCTGTACAGCTCGTTATCCACGAACTGGTACATACTTGACTGCCTTGTTATCTTCTCTATCTCTTGAGGGTCGTCGGGAAGTTCTCCAGTTTGAAGGAAGCGGACGATCTGCTGCGCCCATGCCGGAGCCTGAGGCTCGGCGGCAAGGACTAAAGGCTCGAGGGTCGCTGCGGAAACCTCAGCTTCTACGGCAAAGACCTCTGATCCTGCCGGAGCTGATGGTCCCCCGGCAAGCTCGCCGGGGCGAGGCTTGCCGGGAACGCTTGCTTCAACTGTACAAGCCTGATGACTTGCAGGAGCAAATTGTTCCCCAGCGTTCTGGTTGTTGATCTTGGGGACCTTGGCGGCGGTTTCAGGAAGATCCGCCGGCAAGTAGTCGTCGGAGATCAACTTCCTCTTCTTGGACTGCCCAATTGATGGTGTAACGGATGGCTGAGTCAGCTTGAGCAAGAAGGTTCCTGGTTCCACAGGTAACTTCATCGAAGCGCACTTTGAAAGGCCGTCCGCAATTTCATTTTGAGCTCTCGGGACGTGCTCCATCTGCAGACCCTCAAAGTGCTCCTCAAGCTTCCTCACTTCATCGACATAAGCTTCCATCAAAGGGCTTTGGTAGCTCTTGTTAACTTGCCGGACCACCAACTGAGAATCTCCTCGTACAATCAGCTTCCTGATCCCAAGTTCGGCCGCAATCCTGAGGCCGGCGAGCAAGCCTTCATATTCAGCAGTGTTGTTCGTCGCTTGCTCCCTGGGAAAGTGCATTTGGATAACATATTTGAGGTGCTCTCCGGTGGGCGCGATGAGTACCACGCCAGCACCGGCGCCTTGCAGCGAGAAGGCACCATCAAAATACATTACCCATTCACTTGTCGCTTCTTGCACGGGTGCACTTGTTTCTTGAACTTCCTCGTCGGGCGTTGGGGTCCACTCAGCTATGAATTCTGCCAAAGCTCGGCTCTGTATGGTTGAAGTACTTTCAAATTTGAGTCCAAAGCTTGACAGCTCCAGTGCCCACTCAACGATCCTGCCTGTTGCTTCTGGATTGTGCAATATCCTCTTCAACGGAAAGCGAGTGACCACTGTTATCTCATGGGCTTGGAAGTAATGGCGCAACTTTCTCGAGGCCATGAGGAGGCCGAAAAGCAATTTTTGCACACCAGAGTATCTTGATCTAGCCCCCTGGAGAAGGGAACTTACAAAATACACTGGGCGCTGCACCATCTTCTTCCGCACCTCTCCTTGCTCCTGCGCAGAGTCATCCTTGTCGGGACCAGTGCTTGTCGGGACAGCCCCCTGCTTGTCGCTGGATTCGCCTGCCGGTGGTCCTGACTCCTCGTCGGACTCCCTCTCCGCTACTAACGCAGCACTAACCACCTGGTTGGTTGCCGCTAAGTATAGCAACAACTTTTCCTGTGGTCTAGGTGCGACAAGTATAGGAGTGGAGGACAGGTACCGTTTCAAATCCTGCAGCGCCGCCTCCGCTTCCGGAGTCCACTTCATGGGACCCGCCTTCTTCAAGATTTTGAAGAAAGGTAGGGCGCGTTCTGCAGACTTTGAAATGAACCTACTGAGGGCAGCCACGCAACCTGCAAGCCTCCTGACATCCTTGACGCGCTTTGGGGCCTCTATCTGCTCGATGGCCTTAATCTTGTCGGGGTTGGCTTCAATCCCCCTTTGTGACACAAAGAACCCGAGAAGCTTGCCGGAGGGGACTCCAAAGACGCACTTCTCGGGATTCAACTTAAGTTGTATCTTGCGCAAGTTCTGAAATGTCTCTTCCAAATCTTGAATCAGGGTATCCTTGCTCTTGCTCTTCACCACAATGTCATCCATGTAAGCCTCTACATTTCTGTGGATCTGCGGCTCAAAAGCATTGTATACTACCCTTGCAAAGGTTGAGCCTGCATTCTTCAATCCAAATGGCATGCGGATAAAGCAATAAGTGCCACATGGAGTGATAAATGCAGTCTTCTCTTCATCTTCCTTGGCCATGAAAATCTGATGATAGCCTGAGTATGCATCTAGAAAACAGAGTAGCTCACATCCGGCAGTGGAGTCAACGATCTGGTCAATGCGCGGCAAAGGGAAGGGATCCTTGGGACATGCTTTATTCACATCGGTGAAGTCTATACACAGTCTCCACTTCCCGTTGGCCTTGCGCACGACGACTGGGTTTGCCAACCATGTCGGATGGATCACGCCTCTAACTAGACCTGCTGCCTCTAGCTTCTTGATCTCTTCGTTGATGAACTCTTGGCGCTCCACGGCTTGCTTCCTTACTTTCTGCTTGATGGGCCGCGCGTGAGGACAGACAGCAAGCTTGTGCTCAATTACCTTCCTGGGAACACCGGGGATGTCAGATGGTTGCCAAGCAAACACATCGACATTCGCCCGCAGGAAGGCAACGAGCGCGCTTTCCTATTTGCTGTCAAGGGTGGCACTGATGGTGAAGGTACCACCAGTGCCGTCCTCCTTTGCGGACACTTTCTTGGTTGCCGGAGGAGCCGCCATTCCTTTCTTACTCTTGCCGGTGGAGCTCGATGGAACGTCCTCGACGGCAGCGCAGCACTCCGAGGAGGTGCGGTTGCCGGAGTGGGTCCCAGAGCACTTGCCGGACTTGGTCTTCGTCTTCTTCCCCCCGGGAGCTTCAGCGGCAAGAGTATCTTTCTCGGCCGCAGCTGCCGCATCCCGGTAAATCTTGTCGGCGCAGATAAGCGCATCCTTCTTGTCGCTATGGACAGTGATGACGCTTATCGGCCCCGGCATCTTCAGCACGTTGTAGGCATAATGGGAAGCTGCCATGAACTTGGCGAGGGCGGGACGGCCAAGTATTCCATTGTAGGGCAATGGAATATCGGCAACGTCGAAAGTGATGCGCTCAGTCCTGAAGTTGAGCTCCCCGCCAAAGGTCACCGGCAGAGTGATTTTTCCCTTGGGCTTGCTCCTTCCCGGGTTGATTCCTTGGAATGAACCGGTCTCTTCGAGCTCGCCATCTTGAATCTGGAGTTTCTTGATCACAGCAGAGGAGATCAAGTTTAGCCCGGCCCCGCCGTCAACCAACATTTTGGTGACCTTGAGGTTGCGGATGGTGGGAGAAACCAGCATCGGCAAACACCCGACCGCTGTGGTGCGGTCAGGGTGATCCTCAAGGTCAAAAACGATGGGCGTGCTGGACCATTTGAGGAGCCTGCGCGACTCCACGGGCGGCTCTGCTGCGTTCACCTCACGCACCCACTGCTTGAGCTGGCGGTGGGAGGTGTGCAGAGAGGCGCCGCCGTCGACGCACAGGACCTCCGTGGCCTTCTAGAACTCCTGCTCGCTGTTCTCCTCGTCCTCCATGTCTTCGTCGTCATCTTCTTCGTCCTTGTCGCGGCCCCGGGGAGGTCGATCTCCTTGCCGCTGCTTGGCCTTGCCGCGGCGCCCTCCCCGACCGTTGAACGGCCGCTTCTTGCTTGTCTCCTCTCCGCCACCTTGGGCCTTCTCCTTGTCTCGCCTCTCGTACTCAGCTTTCTGCTGCTCGACGAGGTACTCGACGCGCTTGCAGTTGGAGAGATCGTGACCCTTGGTGCGGTGGATCTTACAATATTGCTTGTCGGAGCTACCCGGCTTGTCGGCCGCCGCCGCGGGGGCAGGCTCCTTGCCGGAGCCGCCAGCTTGCGCTTGCTTGGCGGGGGCCTCCTTGCCGGACTTCTCGACGGTAAGCACCTCCTTCTTGCCCTTCCTTCTGTTGTTCCGCCGCCGGCCCTTCTTTGCCGGGGCGGCGTCGTCGCTGTCGCTTCCTCCTGCGCCAGCATCCTCCCCGGGGAGTCTCCTCCCCTCTTCCGCGCGCGCGCACTTGTCAGCAAGAGCATAGAGCTCGCTGACATCCCTAATCTTGGTCATCGCCATTTCTTCACGCATGCGGCGGTTACGCACGTTCTGGTGGAACGCGCTGATAACCGCAGCAGGGTGGACATCAGGGATGTTGTGTTGCACACGGCTGAAGCGCTGGATGAACTTGCGCAGGGTCTCTCCTTCCTTCTGGGCCAGAATGTGGAGATCACTCTCCTGGCCGTGGGGTTTGTGGCCGCCGGTGAAGGCGCCGACAAACTGGTGGCAAAGGTCGGCCCAAGAAGAGACGGAACCTTCCGGCAAGTGCATAAGCCACGAACGGACGTTCGGCTTAAGCACGAGCGGGAAGTAGTTGGCCAAGATCTTCTCGTCGCGCCCCCCTGCAGCTTGCACAGCGATGGTGTAGACGCTGAGAAACTCCGAGGGATGCGTCTTGCCGTCGTACTTCTCCGGTACGTCGGGCTTGAAATTCTTCATACTGGGCCACTGGACGCGCCGCAGCTCGCGGGTGAACGCAGGGCAACCTGCCGCGTACGGCAAGTCGCCTGGCTCACCGGGCGCGTGCGCGTCGACAGTGTCTCCAGCTCTTCGGTCTGATTGTCGCCGAGCTTCTCGGCAGCGCTCGATCGTTGTGCGAGCGTCTTCTTGTCGCCGGTCGTCGAGGACGTGGCGCTGGTCCCGACGAGCCCGCGGGTCCGACGAGGCTGTGGAGCCGTCGTCGGGGTTGTTCCGACGGGGTGGCGTCTTCTGCTTCTGCAGTGGGGAGTGCACGCTTGTCGCACCCCCGGCAGTCTTGTCGCCGACAGTCTTCGTCTTCTCAGCTTGCCGAGGCCGTGAGGTCGACGGCTGCTGTGGAGAATCGTTGTTGGCGAAGTCTATCAGGCTCCGGATAGTGGCCCTCCATTCTTCGGCCTTGTCGGCCGCCGGAGGAAAGTCGAGGAGCAGTTGCGCCCTTGCGAGCGCCTCTGCCGGAGTGGAGGGGAACGCGGGCGAGCGGTGCGAGGAGCGGGATACGCTCGGGCTTCTAACAACGTTAGAAGGAGCGGGGTCCCGCGCCGGCGCCTTCGCTTTGCTTGTGCCCGGACGGAGGTCCGGGGCGTCTCGCGAGCCTCCAGTTTGGCCTTGCCCCAGCAAGCGCATACCACCTCCTGTGGTATGGCGCTGCTGGATTGTCGCGTGTTGGGATGGACGTGGAGCGTCCACGGAGACCGAGGTTCGGTCGTCCGTCCTATTCTTGGATCTGGTGGCGCCGTGAGTGTCCTCGCCGGCAACCACCCTTCCGACGGCATCTCCCCCGCCCACCGTTGGCTCTGGTGGCGGCGGGTGAGACGCAGACGGGCCTCCGACCTCCGAAGCCTTCTTCTTCGGGGCCATGGAGTTGTCGCTGGTGAAGTCGCTGATGAAGCTACCGAATTCGGAGAGGTTGATGAAGAATGCGCCCGCGTGGTCGCCGGATCAGGTCCGCACAACCTCGACGCCCCCTACCTGGCGCGCCAAAGATGTCGGGGGAAACTGTCCGCCACGAACACCTATGGGACCGGAGCCCCTTGTCTGTGCGGTACGAGGGCGGAGGAAGCACGAAGAGCAGATCGTAGCGAGCACGTGGGCAATTTTACCCAGGTTCGGGCCGCGATGAACGCGTAAAACCCTACTCCTGCTTGGTTGTGTATTAAGTTGGAGAGCTCGGGAGCTTGAAGAAGCAGCTACACCGAGCGTGAGAGTGATCTAGGTTCCGAACCTCCTCCACGTTGTGCATGGGCCTCCTTTTATAGTGCAAGGGGTCACCGACAGGTGTCAACGTAGGAGAAAGGGGTAAAAACGTAAAAGAGGTGGTAGTTGTAACAGTGCGGGAACAGTGGAGCTACAGTACAGAACAGTGGTCTATACCTACTTTAACAGTGGGGGACAAGGGCATTTAATGCCCGTCGCCGTCGACCCCAAAAGCTCACGCCCTTGCTTCTCCGTCTGCCACGGCGATGGCTCCGCCGCCGTGGAGTGCCACCGTGCCCCCCAGGCTGCACAGCCATCCGCCACGCGTCCCTGGATAGGCCCCAGGGCGACGCGTGGGCCGATGAGCTGGAGCGCAGGAGCACAGCGTAGCCTTCCCGGCAAGCACCTTGCCGGGGTCTTGACCTTGCCGGGCCCGGGAGCTTGCCGCTCCCCGGGCCCTTGCCGGGGCATGTCTTCTAGTCTTCCTGGCAAGCTCTTCTTGCCAGGGTCTTGTGTTAGCGGAGCAGTCTTGAGCCTGGTACGGCCTTCCCGGCAAGCTCCTCTTGTCGGGGTCTCGATCTCATGTCCTGTATACTTTGTTTTTGAATGGTTTAATAGGGAGCAGGAAGGTCTCCGGCAAGCACGCGGTAAACCCTGCCGCGGGAAGCTGCAACTGCCCGTGCACAAGTTGGGGTACTGAGGTACCCTTACCTTAGTACACCGACACCGTCCTTCTTGAAGTTCTTCTTACCCTTGCCTTTCTTGTACTTAGTGGTTTTATTGACCATCAACACTTGATGTTCTTTCTTGATATCCACCTCCGCTGATTTCAGCATTGAATACACCTCGGGAATGGACTTCTCCATCCCCTGCATATTGAAGTTCAACACGAAGCTCTTGTAGCTTGGTGGGAGCGACTGGAGGATTCTGTCAACGACCGCTTCGTCTGGGAGATTCATTCCCAACTGAGACAAGCGGTTGTGCAATCCAGAAATCTTGAGGATGTGCTCACTGACAGAACTGTTTTCCTCCATCTTACAACTGTAGAATGCGTCGGAGACGTCATATCTCTCGACTCGGGCATGAGCTTGGAATACCATTTTCAGCTCTTGGAACATCTCAAATGCCCCGTGGTGCTCAAAACGCTTTTGGAGCCCCGATTCTAAGCTGTAAAGCATGCCGCACTGAACCAGGGAGTAATCATCACAACGCGACTGCCAAGCGTTCATAACATCTTGGTTTGCCAGGGCGAGAGCGTCACCTAGCGGTGCATCTAGGACATAAGTTTTCTTGGCAGCTATGAGGATGATCCTCAGGTTACGGACCCAGTCCGTGTAGTTTCTACCATCGTCTTTCAGCTTGGATTTCTCTAGGAACGCGTTGAAGTTGAGGGTGACATGAGCGTGGGCCATTTTATCTACAAGACATATTGTAAAGAATTTAGACTAAGTTCATGATAATTAAGTTCATCTTAATCAAATTTTAATGAACTCCCACTCAGATTGACATCTCTCTAGTCATCTAAGTGATACACGATCCGAATCGACTAGCCCGTGTCCGATCATCACGTGAGACGGACTAGTCATCAACGGTGAACATCTTCATGTTGATCGTATCTTCCATACGACTCGTGTTCGACCTTTCGGTCTTCCGTGTTCCGAGGCCATGTCTGTACATGCTAGGCTCGTCAAGTGAACCCTAAGTGTATTGCTTGTGTAAATCTGGCTTACACCCGTTGTATGCGAACGTTAGAACCTATCACACCCGATCATCACGTGGTGCTTCGGAACAACGATCCTTAGCAACGGTGCACAGTTAGGGGGAACACAATTCTTGAAATTTTAGCGAGAGGTCATCTTATTTACTACCGTTGTTCTAAGTAAACAAGATGCATAAACATGATAAACATCACATGCAATCATATAAAGTGACATGATATGGCCAATATCATCTTGCTCCTTCGATCTCCATCTTCGGGGCACCATGATTATCTTTGTCACCGGCTCGACACCATAATCTCCATCATCATGATCTCCATCATTGTGTCTTCATGAAGTTGTCACGTCAACTATTACTTCTACTACTATGGCTAACGTTTAGCAATAAAGTAAAGTAATTACATGGCGTTATTCAGTGACACGCAGGTCATACAATAATTAAGACAACTCCCATGGCTCCTGTCGGTTGTCAAATTCATCGACATGCAAGTCGTGATTCCCTATTACAAGAACATGATCAATCTCATACATCACATATATCATTCATCACATCTTCTTGGCCATACCATATCACATAGCACATGCTGCAAGAACAAGTTAGACGACCTCTAATTGTTGTTGCAAGTTTTTACGTGGCTTCTATAGGTTTTCTAGCAAGAACGTTTCTTACCTACGCCAAAACCACAACGTGATTTGTCAATTTCTATTTACCCTTCATAAGGACCCTGTTCATCGAATCCGATCCGACTAAAGTGGGAGAGACAGACACCCGCCAGCCACCTTATGCATCTAGTGCATGTCTGTCGGTGGAACCAGTCTCACGTAAGCGTACGTGTAAGGTCGGTCCGGGCCACTTCATCCCACAATACCGCCGAATCAAGATTAGACTAGTAACGGTAAGAAAATTGAGCAAACTCAACGCCCACAACTGCTTTGTGTTCTACTCGTGCAAGATGCTACGCAAAAGACCTAGCTCAGATGCCACTGTTGGGGAACGTAGCAGAATTCAAAAAATTTCTACGCTTTCACCAAGATCAATCTAAGGAGTCATCTAGCAATGAGCATACTAGAGTGCATCTACATACCCTTTTGTAGATCGCGTGCGGAAGCGTTCGAAGCAATGAGGATGAAGTAGTCGTACTCTTCGCGTTCTTCGTCACCGATGATCCTAGCGCCGAACGGACGGCACCTCCGCGTTCAACACACGTACAGTACAGCAACGTCACCTCCTTCTTGATCCAGCAAGGGGGGAGGAGAGGTCGTCGGAGATCCAACAGCACGACGGCGTGGTGGTGGATGCAGCAGGAAATCCTGCAGGGCTTCGCCGGTGCCCTGCGGAGGAGTTGGAGGAGTGAAGGGAGGGGGGAGAGGCGCCAGAGACTTGGGTGCGGCTGCCCTCTCCCCCCTCACTATATATAGGGGCCAAGGGGGGGGGCGCCGACCAAGGCATAGGGGGCGCCCCCTCCCCCTAGGGTTTCAACCCTAGGCGCATGGAGGGGGGCCCATATGGGTGCGCCAGCCCACCAGGGGCTGGCCCCCTTCCCCTTGCGGCCTAGGGGCCCCACCGGGATGAGTGGCCCCACCCGGTTGACCCCCGGGACCCCTCCGGTGGTCCCGGGACACTCCCGGTGACCCCCGGAGTTCACCCGATGGCCGAAACTGGACTTCCTATATATCATTCTTTACCTTCGGACCATTCCGGAATTCCTCGTCACGTCCGGGATCTCATCCGGGACTCCGACCAACATTCGGGTTTCCATGTGCATGTATCTCTATGACCCTAGCATCACCGAACCTTAAGTGTGTACACCCTACTGGTTCGGGAGACACGCAGACATGACCGAGACGACTCTCCGGTCAATAACCAACAGCGGGATCTGGATACCCATGTTGGTTCCCACGTGTTCCTCGATGATCTTCATCGGATGAACCACTGTGTCAAGGATTCACTCAATCCCGTATGTTATTCCCTTTGTCCATCGGTACGATACTTGCCCGAGATTCGATCGTCGGTATGCCCGATACCTTGTTCAATCTCGTCATGGCAAGTCTCTTTACTCGTTCCGTAATCCATCATCCCGTGACTAACTCCTTAGTCACTTTGAGCTCATTATGATGATGTCTTACCGAGTGGGCCCAGAGGTACCTCTCCGTCATACGGAGTGATAATATCCCAGTCTTGGTTCGTACCAACTCAACAGACACTTTCAGAGATACCCGATGCGTACCTTTATAGCCACCCAGTTACGTTGTGACGTTTGGCACACCCAAAGTATTCCTACGACATCCGGGAGTTGCACAACCTCATGATCTAAGGAATAAATACTTGACACCGAAAAGCTTATGCATTACGAACTATACGATCTCGTGCTAGGCTCAGGATTGGGTCTTGTCCATCACATCATTCTCCTAATTATGTGATCCCGTTATCACTGACATCCTATGTCCATGGTCAGGAAACCGTGACCATCTGTTGATCAACGAGCTGGTAACTAGAGGCTTACCAGGGACTCATTGTGGTCTATATATTCACACATGTATCGCTGTTTCCGTACAATACAATTCAAGCATGAATAACAGACAATTATCATGAACAAGGAAATATAATAATAATACTTTTATTATTGCCTCTAGGGCATATTTCCAACAACCACAACATGTCCCTAGTGAGCCTCTAGTTGACTAGCTCGTTGATCAATAGATGGTTATGGTTTCCTAACCATGGACATTGGATGTCATTGATAATGGGATCACATCATTAGAGAATGATGTGATGAACAAGACCCAATCCTAAGCACAACACAAGATCGAGTAGTTCGTTTGCTAGAGCTTTTCTAATGTCAAGTATCTTTTTCTTAGACCATGAGATTGTGCAACTCCCGGTTACCGTAGGAATGCTTTGGGTGTATCAAACGTCACAGCGTAACTGGCTGGCGATAAAGGTGCTCTACAGGTATCTTCGAAAGTGTCTGTTGGGTTGGCACGAATCAAGACTGGGATTTGTCAGTCCGTATGATGGAGAGGTATCTCTGGGCCCACTCGGTAATTGTCAGGGATATGGTTAATAGGTATGAACCGGATATTGTAAACCGGATTAGTTGCATCGTACTTGGTTTTATTATTCTGGTAGATATTACGGCCCATGAGGTTTCAAGGCCCATGTATAGAAATACGGTTTGTAATCCGTCAAGAGATGTAACTTGAGAGATAAGAAAGAAAGAGCAGAGGCCGAGGCGGACACGATTATGAGCCGGCCTCGGGACTCTGTAAACCGGACCAGGCGTCACCTCTATATAAAGGGACGACCCGGTGCCGGTTCAAGGACAAGCAACAATCGATCCATCGAGACACAGGCAAGCGATTCCGCTCCCTGTAAACCGACGCCCAAGCAATACCAAACCAACTAGACGTAGGCTTTTACCTTCTCAAAGGGGCCGAACTAGTATAAAACCCTTTGTGTCCTTTGTGCGCCATGAACCCTTTCAAGCTAACCCGTGCGATGGTTCCATCATCAAGTCCGCTAAACCGGACATCTGCCGTGTTAATTCCACGACAGTTGGCGCCCACCGTGGGGCCTGCGCACGACGGTTTCGAGTTCTCGGAAGGCGGCTTCAAGGGGTTAAAGGGTTACGCAGTCGGCCGGATGACCAAGAGTCGTCGTGGCCGGATCTACATCGACGATGCAGGTTGGGGACCGGAGGCCGATTCAATTGAATACGGGTACCGGGTTCCCTTCGGCAGCATCCAAGTCTTCATCGGCAAAATTGGCGAACCGGGACCTGAGCCGGACACCCTCCCCAGCATCGTCGAGCCGGCTCAGCGTGCGAGATCGGCCCGGATTCCGCCTGCCATGAAGCATGTGTTTGTTGGGGCAATCCGCGGAGGCCAAACTGAGGCCGGATCGGAATCTGATGGTGCAACCGTTGTCTACTCAGATGACGAATCTTCGTCCGGGGAAACTGAATCTCTGTATCAGTTGCGGGACGGCCGGTCTGAGGGCGAGTCCGATGGAAATAGTATTCCGGACCCCTTTGACCCGCCAAACCGGGTGGCGGTCTTCATGGCCGGTTCACAGCCCCCGACGAACGGAACAACAGCGGAGGCTGGCGCAGGGGGAAGCGGTTCAAATCCCTCCATTACTGCGGTTCTATCCACCTTGATCGAGGAGTTCGCAGCTAAGGCAGTAGAGGTCGTGGCTCCAGCAGACAAGGCGCAACATGATGCAGTGCTTCTTCAGTTGAAGGCCCGGATCGATCAGTTAAAGGAGGATCTAAAGGCAGAAGGAGAGATGTTAGCCATCAGACAAGCAGAGTTGGATGATCAAGCTTTCCACTTGAGGATGGAGCAGGCTTCGGTGGAAGCAGTAAGGGGGCGAAAATATCGGTCCCGCCTACCGCCGGGTTATGAATCTGCGAATTTGTTTAGAACACCTGGAGCTGGAGCCAGTAACAATCCGATCTTAAACCGGAGAAGCCCACCGGCTCGAGAGGAGCCGATTCAGCAACCTGCTGCAGAGCGGGAGCGACGGATTACGTCGGCGCTTTATGTTCCTATCCCCCCGGGACACTACTCAAACCCTGTGGACAATATTGCCGCAGCAGCAGCACGGTTGGCCGCTTTACCTGTGGAGGAAACATCTCCGATGGCGATAGAGGCGCGCAGGGCCCAGAAGCTACTTAATACAGCATTAATGCAGCATCAAGCGTACTCTCATAGCAGGGAAAGGCTGCATTCAACACCGCGTCCCAACCGAAGTTACTCTAGACATTGGGAGGAGCCGGAAGTGTCCAGCAGCGAACGGAGGAGACATCAGCACAGACAAGATAATCCGGCAAGAGCGGAGATGCCAGCCCCGGATCGAAACCGGCCTAGATCGGAGGCCAGGGAGGAGGTTCGTCAGTCGACGCCGGTTCACACAGGCACTACAGGGACAGGAGCTACAGCGAGCAGTTTTGGGATACAATGTCTCGTCCCTGCCCTGCGGAACGTTAAGTTGCCCAAGGATTTCAAAGGACCTCGCAAGGTGCCTAATTACACAGCCGATTTACCGCCCGAAGCTTGGGTGGAGAGTTACGAGATGGCCATGGAGATGCTGGACGTGGATGAATCGGCCTGTGCCAAATATTTCACTATGATGCTTGAAGGCACGGCCCGGACTTGGCTAAAGGCACTACCTCCGAATTCTATCGGATCTTGGGGAGAGCTGCGCAGTCAGTTCATCAAAAACTTCAAGGATACGTGCAAGCAACCTATGTCGGTGATAGATTTAGCAGCATGTGTGCAAGGAGAACAGGAGTCTACAGCAGCGTGGGTACGCAGAGTGGCAGAGGTCTTGCACTCCTCAAACGGCATTAACCCGAGCACAGCGATTGTAACATTGGAGAACAATTGCCGGTTTGAATCTTTGAAATTAAAACTCGGACGGCTCAAACGGGAGTGCAATGACATGGGGACTTTGATGAGCGCCCTGGTGAAGTACGGGGACTCAGATAATACCAAGTATCCGGAGTCAGAAGGAGATAAAACAGGGAAGGCCAGCAAGTCTGGTAAACCGGCGCCGGTTAATCCGGTTACTTCAAGCTTTTTGGGCAAACGGAAGGCAGAGAATAGCTCCGATTTTGTGGCTAATACACAGGTTCAAGGTGGTTTTCAGGTTAATCAGCAAGGTCCCACTCGCCAAACCGGTGGAGGAAATCCGGGTTGGGAGCAGGATCCGGATCAGCCCTGTCTAAAGCATAGCGGAAAAAAGGGGTTTGCACGGCACACTGGAAGAGAATGCATGAACCCAGGGAACGGCCGTTTTAATCCCCTTAGCCGGCCCCCAAATGGCGGTTCAGGGCCCGGGTTCTATGGTCCGGGTTACCAAGGGAACAACTCCGGTTCAGGATATAGGGGCAACAGCGGTTATCAAGGGAACAACGGTGGTTATCAACCCCGGCCGGGCGGCCAAGGTACTCAAGGAAACTACAGTGGTCAAGGAAATCAGTATCACGGTGGTTATCATGGTCAGGGGAATCAATCGTATCATCAAGGTGGTTACAACAATCAGAATAATCAGCAGCAGGGCCAAGGGAGTCATAGTAACCAAGGAAATCAGCAGCAGCAGCGTCCACAACAGCAACAGCAATCCGGATACCAGAGTAATCCGAAGGAGTTGAGCAGCGGTCAGTATCATGTCTTCACCACGAGTTTATGCAAGAGAGACCAGAAGGTTTTAAAGCGGGCTGTTAATGCGGTAGAACCGGCGACGCCACAGTTTCTACGATGGTCAGAGCAGCCCATTGTTTGGAGCAGAGAAGACCACCCGTTACGGGTAGATAATCCGGGACATTTAGCCTTGGTGGTGGCACCTCAGGTGGGAGGATACCGGTTTACTAAAGTACTCATGGATGGAGGTAGCAGTATCAATATATTATATTACGAGACCTTTCGCCGTATGGGTCTGACAGATAAACAGTTAAGGACATCAAACACAGTATTTCACGGGGTGGTCCCAGGTAAGTCAGCTTATCCAGTTGGTAAGATTGACTTAGAAGTTACCTTTGGGGATGAGCATGATTCCAGATCGGAGATGATCACCTTTGAAGTTGTCAAAATTAGAAGTCCATATCATGCTTTGTTTGGGAGGACGGTTTATGCTAAATTTATGGCTAGGCCATGTTATGTTTATCTGCAGCTCAAGATGCCGGGTCATAAAGGCACAATTACGGTGCATGGCAGTCGTAAGATAGCAGTGGAATGTGAAGAGGGTGATGCAGCTTATGCAGAAGCGGTATGTGCCACGGAAGAGTTAAAATTTTATAAGGATAATGTTGATCCGGCAGATATGACTCCGCTGAAGAAGCCCACCACCGAGCATGATCCGGCTTTGAAGTTCAAATCAGCAGAAGAGACTAAGCAGGTCGATTTTGTGCCTGGAGATTCATCTAAGCAGTTCACCATCAGTGCTAACCTGGATCCTAAATAGGAAAGCGCGCTCATCGAGTTCATCCGTGAGAACCGGGATATCTTTGCATGGAAACCTTCCGACATGCCAGGTGTACCGAGGGAACTCGCTGAGCACAAATTAAATATTGATCCGAAGTTTAAACCGGTAAAACAGTATCTGCGCCGCTTTAACGAAGAGCGGCGCAAGGCTATAGGAGAAGAAGTGGCCAGGCTTTTGGCAGCAGGGTTCATAGTGGAAGTGTTTCATCCAGAATGGTTGGCTAATCCGGTGCTAGTTCTAAAGAAGAATGGGAAGTGGAGGATGTGTGTGGACTACACAGACCTCAATAAGGCTTGCCCAACTGATCCTTTTGCTCTACCTCGCATTGATCAGATTATTGATGCTACAGCAGGGTGTGAGCGGCTGAGTTTTCTGGATGCGTACTCAGGTTATCACCAGATCAAAATGGCAGTTGAAGACCAAGAGAAGACAGCATTCATAACCCCTTTTGGTGCTTTTTGCTATGTGTCTATGCCTTTTGGGCTCAAGTGTGCGCAGGCAACCTATCAGCGTTGTGTTCAGAATTGTTTGAAGGGGCAGATAGGAAGGAACGTACATGCATACGTGGATGACATTGTGGTTAAGTCAAAGGAGGAAAGAACAATGATAGAAGACCTCAGAGAAACCTTTGGTAATCTTCGGGCTTACAGGATGATGCTTAATCCGGAGAAATGTGCCTTTGGTGTCCCGGCTGGTAAGCTTTTGGGATTCCTGGTCTCGAACCGAGGAATAGAAGCCAACCCGGAGAAGATCAAGGCCATCACATCTTTGTCGAAACCGGCTTGCATAAATGATGTTCAGCGCATAGCTGGCCGGATCACGGCGTTGAGCCGGTTTATCAGTCGCTTAGGAGAAAAGGCGATCCCGCTTTATCAAATGTTGAAGAAAATGGACCGGTTTATTTGGAGCGATGAAGCGAATACAGCGTTTGAGAATCTAAAACAGCAACTAGCGAAACCACCGGTTTTGGCTGCTCCTATCGATAAAGAGCCTTTGCTGTTATATGTTGCTGCAAACACACGGGCTGTCAGCGTTGCGATTGTGGTTGAGCGCAAGGAAGCAGGGAAGGAACATCCGGTTCAGCGCCCGGTTTACTATGTGAGTGAAGTACTCATCGAATCTAAGCAAAGATACCCTCATTGGCAGAAATTGGTATATGGGGTGTTCATGGCAAACCGGAAACTGAAGCATTATTTCCAAGGGCATCCAATAACTGTGGTTAGTTCAGCTCCGTTGGGAGACATAATCCAGAATAGAGAAGCTACAGGCAGAATAGCCAAGTGGGCCATTGAGCTCAGTCCGCATGAGTTGAAGTATGTACCACGTACTGCTATAAAATCTCAGGCATTGGTCGACTTCATCAATGACTGGACGGAGTTACAGACTCCTGAGGAGAAGCCGGATCTTACTTATTGGACGATCCACTTCGACGGTTCAAAGCAGTTGGAGGGATCGGGGGCCGGAGTTGTCTTAACTTCCCCCAGAGGTGATAAATTTTGTTATGTACTCCGGTTGTTATTTCCTTGTACTAACAATGCAGCGGAATATGAGGCACTGCTTCATGGTTTGAGATTGGCAAAAGAGATGAATTTGAGCCGGGTTAAGTGCCTGGGTGATTCAGACCTAGTAGCACAGCAGGTTTCGGGCAAGTGGGATTCAAGGGATCCCCTCATGGCGGCTTATCGACGAGAGGTTGAAGCGGTGGCAGGTTACTTCAAAGGGTATCAGGTGGAGCATATAGACCGGTGGAAGAACGAAGCAGCTGACGCTTTAAGCCGGCTAGCGTCGCAACGTAAACCGGTACCACCAAACACCTTTTTGGATGAGTTGCATAATCCTTCGGTTCAAGTACCTTCAGAGGACGACCTAGCTATTCCGGACCCAGAGGCACAGTTGGTTGCAGCAACCCATGTGATTCCGGATTGGACGTTACCTTATTTGGTATATTTAAGCCGGGGAGAATTGCCAGAGGACGAAGATAAAGCACGGCAGATAATCCGGCGTTCCAAGTCTATGACAATTGCCAACGGGGAGCTGCATCATCGTAGCACCTCTGGAGTATTTCAACGGTGTGTTTCAGCTGAGGAAGGTTGTGAGATTCTAAGAGAAATTCATGAAGGGGATTGTGGTCATCATGCCGGATCAAAATCTTTAGTGGCCAAAGCTTTCCGACATGGCTTTTATTGGTTAACCGCACATGCAGATGCAGCAGACCTGGTTCGCAAGTGTGACGCTTGTCAGAAGTTCTCAAGACGTGCACTTGTTCCGGCACAGGAACTACGGATGATACCAATAACCTGGCCTTTTGCAACTTGGGGGCTTGATATGGTTGGTCCTTTCAAGAGATCCCAAGATCAGAAAACTCATCTACTAGTGGCAGTGGACAAGTTTACAAAGTGGGTTGAAGCAGAGCCTATAAGCAAGTGTGATGCGGCCACAGCGGTTAAGTTCATCAAAAAAGTAATATTCCGGTTTGGTTTTCCACACAGCATCATCACAGATAATGGCACCAACCTGTCTCAGGGTGAGATGGAAGAGTTCTGTCAACGAGAGCATATTCGTTTGGACGTGTCTTCTGTGGCTCACCCCCAATCCAATGGTCAGGCAGAAAGGGCAAATCAGGAGATTTTGCGAGGAATCAAACCCCGGCTTATGACACCTTTGCAGAGAACCCCAGGGTGTTGGGTTGAAGAGTTACCGTCTGTCCTTTGGAGTATTAACACTACACCAAACCGGTCTACAGGTTATACACCTTTCTTCATGGTTTACGGTGCAGAAGCAGTTCTTCCAAGTGACATACGCCATGATTCCCCAAGGGTGGCGGCCTATGTAGAAGCCATCAACGAAGAGTCAAGACAGGATAGTTTGGATCGGTTGGATGAAGAGCGTGACATAGCTGCAGCACGGTCGGCGATTTATCAGCAAGACCTGCGCAGATATCACAGCCGCCGGATCAGAACCAGGACATTCCAGGAGGGTGACTTGGTACTCCGGCTTATCCAAGATCAAACAGACATGCACAAGCTATCCCCGCTATGGGAAGGGCCCTTTGTGATCAGCAAAAATTTGCACAACGGGTCATACTATTTGGTAGACATTCGAGAGCACAAAGATTCACGGACATCAGAAGAGGAGACGAAAAGGCCATGGAACATTGCTCATCTACGGCCATATTACACTTGAGCCACAGGCTTTCATGTATCCTATGTATATATTATAAAATAATGAATAAACCGGCACCCTCGGTAAACCGGGGGCTCAGCCTTTTTTCTACATACATCAAATTTGCGGCAACTATCCATGTCAGTTTGTTATAAAAGAATCATATTTCAATGTTAGCTGGTTTTTACAGGGTGTGTGAAGGAGCAATAAACTCTCAAGAACATGAGATCTTATCCGGTTCAAGAAGAGGAAAACCTCATAAAAAGGAAAAACCCCGGCCGGGTTAGGAGGAATGTCAGAGGCCCCTGAGGACAGTGGTATCGCCCACACACCTCTTGAATGGCTATGTTTTGAAATTTTGGGTTCCCTGAACAAGTTGGTATCAATCCACGTTCAAATGATGGCCCGACCCCTGAGGACAGTGGTATCGCCCACACACCTCTTGAATGGCTATGTTTTGAAATTTTGGGTTCCCTGAACAAGTTGGTATCAATCCACGTTCAAATGATGGCCCGGCCCCTGAGGACAGTGGTATCGCCCACACACCTCTTGAATGGCTATGTTATGAAATTTCGGGTTCCCTGAGCGGTGGTATCGCCCACGTTCAAATGATGACCCGGCTCTCTAAACAGTTTTTGAGCCTGGCAGCTCTTTGAAAAAGCCTCGATTGCATAGTTTGACTTACAATAATTATGTGTGTTCTTGATGATTTCTGTGTTTCATAACCTTTTTAACCAAGGGGAACAGCTCTAGAAGTTGACCATATATTTAGTGTTATAAGTCTGGGCCATGAACACCAGAGAAAGTTAAACCGGCGTTCATCGTAACCCGGTTCGACTTCATTATGAGCTGACAATTGGCAGCACGGGGTCAGATACAAGTTACAAATTGCTGAACCAAGAAAAGAAAAATTCATGGACAAGTTAGGACTGAAGAGTTCCAAGTGCTTATTAAGGTAATTTTAAACATCTTGCCGGTTTAAGGTATTTCGGCTACATGCAATTAAGGTATCAAAGTTGTTTATTAAAGGTATGCTTATTTGTCATACCAAGAGAGCAAGTTAATCCGTCCGGTGGTCACACCACTAGGATATATTTTTCAGCTTTTTTATGAACAGGGCAAGAGATCCGCATCAATCAACAAGTCAGCGAAAGAATACTTTATAAAGACCAAAAGCCGGTTCACAGTGCATTAAAAATTTCAGCTAAAGCCTATTACAAGGCATGAAAGCCCAATAGTTGAAAGCATTGTTTATGGAATAACAATTGTGTTTACAGCAATAACATTCAAGATTCCGTTCCTCTCTGCCGGGATGACTGGCCGCCATCTGGTTCCGGAACATCTTCCTCCTCGTGAAGCGGCGGGAAATCTGGTGCACGCCAATCAATCTTGGACAAGGCACGGAAATACACTTCATCGTTGATCAACGCAGCAGGATCAATATCAGGAGCAAAAGTGTGAGGACGAACCGGCGGAGTTAAGTTTGCAACATCATAAACCGGTCGTTCCACACGCTCGTTTTGAAGGTCATATGCTGGGTGGTATCGGGACAAATCAGTTTCCATCGCAATCTTGCTAGAAAGTGGACGCATTTCCTTTGTCAGAGCATATAGATCTCTCTCACCAAATGCTGAACCGTCTTCCTTGGTGTCAGGAAACCCGGTTAACACTTCTGCCGGATCAATGTCTGGAACCCAAGCTTTAGCCCTTGTCAGGGCCAGAAGAGCACCTCCTCGGGCAGCCGATTTCTTCACCTCTTCAAGACGGGTTGGCAGAATCGACAAACTGTTCAAAGTAGCCTTGATGGTTGAAGGAGCCGGTTTACCAAAGGAGGTAGCGCTGATAATCCTTTGCGCCCCAGAGTATAGTTGCTCCACCAAAGTATAGCAGGCCTTCAGTTTCTTCCGTACGTCATCCCCAAGATGGGAGACACGGCGTCCTACATACAACAAGAAAAGTTAAACCGGACATATTAAACCGGTACAGGTCACAGGTTGCAAAAATAACGGACGAAAGCTAAGGTTATGCTTACCAAAGATAGCAGAGATCATCAAATCAACTTGGCGCTTTAACCCGGCCAATTCTTCAGTCATCGGGTTAAGAGCTCCTTCGGCATCTTGAACACGCTTTTCAAGATCCTTTTTCTGGACTTCAAAAGCAGTCCGTTCCTCATCAAAGAACTTCTTCAAGTCTTCAGCAGTTTTCAAACTCACTTGAAGTTCTTTTTTCGCCTTTGAAGCGGCTGCCTCGGTCTCTATAAGCCGGCTTCGAAGTTCACTATTCTCCACAGCATTCCGGTTCAGCTCAGCCTGTAAACAAAGTTCAAAAGCAAAGTTAGAAATTACAAGTCTCAAGCACACAACCAAGTTGTCTACTTGACACTTGGGGGCTAATGGCAGTTGAAGCAACACAATAAAGACAATTTTATAAAGTCTCAAGCACACAACTAAGTTGTCTACTTGACACTTGGGGGCTAATGGCAGTTGAAGTAATGCATCAGAGACAATTTTGAAACTACAAGTATCAAATACATAACCAAGTTATCTACTTGATACTTGGGGGCTAATGTATGGGTCAGCAGTTCAAACCTACAAAGTTCCGGATCACCTCCTATAAAGCAGATAAACCGGAACTTGGGGGCTGCTATAAGGTAAAGATGCATTGAAAAAGCAAAGTCAGAACAGGAAAATTTACCTCGTATTTCTCTCTCATGAGGTTCACCAGGCTGGCTTCATAGTCACGGCTGCTGTGGAGCCGGTTCAGATATCCGGAATAAATGTCCTGGGCACTCATGCTCGAAAGGCTGGATATATCCGCGCTTAATTTCCCCTTTTCCTGAGTTACCTTCTCCGCTTTGGCAGTGTGTTTTGCTAAAACGGTGGGTTTGGCTGGCGCAACGTAAGCAGCGCCAGTAACCACAACGTCAGGGGAAGAAGGTGCATTGGGAGAAGTAATCTCAGCTTGAGCCGGATCAGGAGACCCCGGGTTAACTTGAGGAGAGCTAACCCGGGCCGGACTTGGTGGATCTTGGGCAGCGTCAGTGGCAGGAATATCAAGAACAGGTTCTTGAACCGGAGTGACAGGAGTATCTTCAGGAGGGATAGTTGTTGACGGCTCAATTATTGGTTCATCAGCTGAGGGATCAACAGCAGGCTTCTTACCCTTAGCCCTTTTGCTGGGTTTCGGTTTGCTGGAAAAACAAGCAAAGATAAGTCAGCATTATAAAGAAAAAGAAGATCATAAACCAGAAGAAGTAAGAAGAATTACCCCGGGACGGTCTTTAAAGGTGGAAGCTGTGTAGCGGTTGATTCGCCGGACGAGGACAGTGGAGTTTCCTGATAATCAGGATCAGTCGGTTTAAGTGGTTTTCGGATAAGACCGGCCTTGGGATGAAGAAGTGTTGGAGAGAGTATCACCTCAGCGCGGCGTTTCCGAGCCGGAGTTAAGGAGATTCCAGAGGATTCCACTGCTAAGCCGGAATGGCGAGTGGTCCGGCGCAAGGCTTCGTGCTGTTGCTTCTTCAAATCAAAATTAGGATCCAACTTAGCATAAGGATGAGAAAACTGATATTTTCTAACAGTCCGACGGCTTTTCTGAGGAGGAGGTTCTGAATCAGAAGAAATAAGGGTTACCTCAATCTCAGCCGGGTTATCACCTTCCAGGGGATCCTGTGAGAGGGTATCATTAGATATGTTAACAAGTACATAATGGCTAAATATAAACCGGAGCAAGGTGTACCTCGGACTCCGGATCATCGTCCTCAGAAGGAGAACCGGCGTCAACGGCTGCCTTCCTTTTCTTATTTGCAGGAGTTTTACGGCGAGTTTGCTTTGCCGGTTTGTCCTGAAGTTTTCTCCTCCAGAAGGGGTTATCAGCCTAAATGAAAAAGCAAAGGCAAGTGAAAGACGGTTCAAAATGGACGGTTTATAAGGTACGGGTTAAGGAAAACTTACGTCAGGCTGTTTGTTCTTCTTAAAGTATGGGGCCAAGCCAACCTTGGAGCAGTCTGTTAAGGCGGGGTTGACGATCTTTTTGGCAGACTCTATCACCTCCGATTCAGAGAGTTCCTCTTTAGTAAACCTCTGAGGATCTTCCGGTTTACCGGAATAATTGCACATCAAATCAGAGCGCCGGCTTAAGGGGAGAATGCTCCATGATAACCAGCAGCGAAGGAAATCGGTTCCAAGCAGTCCATTAGCTATGAAAGCTCTCAGCTTGGAAAGTTGAGGTGAAAATTGGATCCGTTCAGTAGCACTTAACCGTTGCGGCAGAGGATGATTTGCCGGGATACGAGTCTCACGATAACCCGGCAACGGATTTTCACCTTCAGGAGATGTGTCTATGCAATAAAACCAAGACTTGTTCCAGTCCTTGGGGTGAGTGTGTAAAGAGGCGTGCGGAAAAACTGCATCCCTCCTTTTCTGAATACTGATACCGCCAAGTTCTTGGTGAGGCCCGCTAGTGAATTCAGTGCGCCGGTTCGCATGGAAGAAATCCCGGAATAGATCAACTGAAGGCTCTTCTTGCAGATACACTTCAGAAAAAACTTGAAAGTCACTAATATTGGAAACGGAATTTGGCCCGATGTCTTGTGGATGCAGTTGGAAGGTGGCAAGGACGTCCCGGAAAATTTTTGAACCGGGGGGGGAGAAACCCCTGGAGATATGATCCAGAAATACTATAACCTCTCCGGACCTGGGAGCAGGAGGGCATTCATTACCCGGAGCGCGCCATTTCAACTCGGCCCGAGGACCTAACGTACCAATGTTCGACAGCTTGACTAGGTCTTCCTCAGTCACGACGGAACGGACCCAATCGCATGAAACATACTGCTTGGCAGTCATTTGAACAAAGTGCTGAAGAAGAGAAGGTACAAGAACAAATTATGAACATACAAATGATCTGGGACCTATATATATTGTGCAAGGAAGGGAGTTAAGAACTATCTGGCAAAGTTAAACCGGCAATCATAAATACAAGATGTATCATTTCCGGTTTAAAAATGGCAGTTGAAGAGGAATAATTAAGTCATTGCATCAGTCTACATCGTTTCCGGTTTATGACATGACGATCTAAACCGGAGCATACTTGGCAGATCTATTGAAGAGAAAAACAGGTTTTCAATGCGTTGCTAAGGAAGAATAGATCTGAGCATAATGAGATAAAGAAACGAAAATTACACGGGAAATCTACAGAGGTCCAATTCAGAGCAGATGAGTTTACAGAATGTGCATAAAAAGGAGACCTAAAGCAAGCAACAGCAGAAATACAAACGGCAAGATCTAAAGTACCTGACGCATTTACAGCAGGATCAGAAAGGTAAAGATACTACGGAGTTGCAGGTTTCAGAGAAAGAACAGTATGAAGCTCATGGAGAGCTCTAATGGTGGAATGAATAAAACTACAAGGTCACTATGACGAAGATCTAATCTGATGCTAAGCGAGAGACCTACGGACTAGGGCTTAAAGGTTACTAAATTTCTGTAAGAAAAGATATCTACAAAGAGACGAAGCTTCATCAGAAGCTCTAATGGCGGAAGAACACCAGCAAGGCAATGGCGAATACAGATCTACAATGAGGAGAATAAACATACCAGGGACGGCAGGAACCGGTGGCGGAGAGGATCTGGACGAGTCAGGTTGATGCAGCGGCCTGAGGAGCTCTTGATCCGACGAAACGATGGCGGCGCTCCGAGCTCGGGATCTAATGGAGTTTTCGAAGGTCAGGTAGCGGAAGGAGGAAGAAGACGCGAGAGAAGATAATGAATGGAGCAGGGCGGTATTTATAGCCAAAGGTCAGGTCTGAAACG
Source organism: Secale cereale (assembly GCA_902687465.1). Taxonomy (NCBI): domain Eukaryota; kingdom Viridiplantae; phylum Streptophyta; class Magnoliopsida; order Poales; family Poaceae; genus Secale; species Secale cereale. Next base: position 21,287,253 of record LR738712.1, read on the forward strand.
GCAGGCGCGAAAACCGAGGAGACAGAAATCGAATAAAGATCCCGTGATGCCTCGATCTTCGGGATAACCCTTAAAATACGCTACAGTACAGCTCACAGCGTTAAATGCGGAGATGATGTCATTGTCAGACTTTAATGATTTTGGAGGATGACGTCAGAGCCGGTTTACAATAAAATGAAGACAGAAGAAAATTACAGAAGACGATGGAGATTGATATGAACAAGTTCAAATCATTCTGGGGCCTAATGTCAGGGATATGGTTAATAGGTATGAACCGGATATTGTAAACCGGATTAGTTGCATCGTACTTGGTTTTATTATTCTGGTAGATATTACGGCCCATGAGGTTTCAAGGCCCATGTATAGAAATACGGTTTGTAATCCGTCAAGAGATGTAACTTGAGAGATAAGAAAGAAAGAGCAGAGGCCGAGGCGGACACGATTATGAGCCGGCCTCGGGACTCTGTAAACCGGACCAGGCGTCACCTCTATATAAAGGGACGACCCGGTGCCGGTTCAAGGACAAGCAACAATCGATCCGTCGAGACACAGGCAAGCGATTCCGCTCCCTGTAAACCGACGCCCAAGCAATACCAAACCAACTAGACGTAGGCTTTTACCTTCTCAAAGGGGCCGAACTAGTATAAAACCCTTTGTGTCCTTTGTGCGCCATGAACCCTTTCAAGCTAACCCGTGCGATGGTTCCATCATCAAGTCCGCTAAACCGGACATCTGCCGTGTTAATTCCACGACAGTAATGCATCATCATAATGAGCTCAATGTGACTAATGTGTTAGTCACGGGATCATGTGTTATGGAATGAGTAAAGAGACTTGCCGGTAACGAGATTGAACAAGGTATAGGATACCGACAATCGAATCTTGGGCAAGTAACATACCGTTGGATGAAGGGAATTGTATACGGGATTGATTGAATCCCCGACATCATGGTTCATCCGATGAGATTACCGTGGAACATGTGGGAGCTAATATGGGTATCCAGATCCCGCTATTGGTTATTGGCCGGAGAGCCGTCTCGGTCATGTTTGCATGGTTCCCGAACCCGTAGGGTCTACACACTTAAGGTTCGGTGACGCTAGAGTTGTAATGGGAATTGTATGTGGTTACAGAAAGTTGTTCGGAGTCTCGGATGAGATCCCGGACGTCACGAGGAGTTCCGAAATGGTCCGGAGGTAAAGATTTATATAAGGGAAGTCCTATTTTGGCTACCGGAAAATGTTCGGGATTTTTCGGTATTGTACCGGGAAGGTTCTAGAAGGTTCTAGAGTGGGGCCCACCTGCATGGGGGGGGGGGGCCCACATGAACGTGGGTAGTGGGGGCAAGGCGCCACGCCCCTAGTCAAGGCGCACCAATATCCCCCCTTAGAAGGAATAAGGTCATATCCCGAAGGGATAAGATCAAGATCCCTAAAAAGGGGGATAATAATCGGTGGGGAAGGGAAATGATGGAATTTCTTTCCTCCCACCTTTGCCAAAGCCCCAATGAACTTGGAGGGCAAGAAACTAGTCCCCTCCACCCCTATATATAGTGGGGAGGTGCATGTGAGCTTACCCTTGCCCCTGGCGCATCCCTCCATCCTCCTACATCTCATCCTCCTCCGTAGTGCTTGGTGAAGCCCTGCCGGAGAACCACAAGCTCCACCACCACGCCGTCATGCTACCGGAGCTCTCCCTCAACTTCTCCTCCCCCCTTGCTGGATCAAGAAGAAGGAGACGTCCCCGGGTTGTACATGTGTTGAACTCGGAGGTGCCGTCCGTTCGGCACTTGGATCAGATCTTCCGCGATTTGAATCGCCGCAAGTACGACTCCATCAACCGTGTTCTTGTAACGCTTCCGCTTAGCGATCTTCAAGGGTATGAAGATGCACTCCCTCTCTCTCGTTGCTAGCATCTCCTAGATTGATCTTGGTGACACGTAGTAATTTTTTTAAATTATTACTACGTTCCCCAATAGTTAGTAGCTAGGATAAACGGCCATTTGTTTCTTATCTAGGACAAGACGACATTTAACCAATTTGTGTGGTAAGGTCGCCACTAGTGAGAAGTGATGATGACACCTTATGTCGTTTGCAACCAAACAATGTGTTGTTTGTCTAACAACAACGACGCAGGCAACCAAACAACATGGTAGAAATTGCTTCCCTAATGCAGGGAGCCTAAATGCAAGCAACCAAACTACATGTAGATGTTGGTTTTTAGCCTCCATTAGCTCAAATTGAAATGTCAACCAAATGCACCCCTAGCCTCTTGGGGAGATATAGGCAAAGCAAGGGGCTCTGACAGGCTGTCAAGAACAGTGGAGCGCGACTGCTGCCGAAGAGCATAGAGAAGGATCATTTTTTTACTTTGGAAATAGTAGGAGAGGCTCCTACTATGCTTTTTATTAGAACTCAAGTGTTACAAGTTAAATATGTACAATCACCATACTGCCACTTTGGGAAGCAGAAGTGGGGTGCCAATGTACAAGTTTTTGGGTACTAGTTTTGAGAGGAAACAAAAGAGATTATCAGAGGCCTATGCAGGGACGGAGCTGGTATAGTAGCACTGGGGTCAATTGACCCCAATGAAATTCTGGAATCTTTTAATCACTTAGTATTAACTACTACTTATTTTAGCAAGATGACCCCCTTGAATTAGAGAAAACGTAGAGATGACCCCATTGAGAAATTTTTCTAGCTTCGTCCCTGGGCCTATGCACCTCTTTTACCCTACGTTGTAGCAGGAAAAAGTCTTCTCTGAACCTCCTAAGCCAAGATCCAGAGCTTGGTTGAATGCCCCTGAAGATGTAGTAGGGAAGGATCAGTCAAAAGAACTCCAAACAACGATGGTCAAATTACCCCTGCTAAATCAAATAAGAAATACCTAAATTGCTTTACAAGATCAATTTTTGGATTAAACTAAGATGACACCTTGATTCAGTAGTAAGATGTGCCTAAAATTCTCTTTGTGAAGATGTCCCATCGGGCCTTGCAACAGTAAATAATCAAATAGGGAGTAGCTGAGCTGGTTGGTGAATGGTGATGTGCTACTAAAGTATACAATTATTGCACTTACAATATGTATGTTATGCTAATCTATATTTAGTCGGTTGTCCATCCCGACAAACAAAATAGCTAGTTTCTTTCCCTAGATAGACCACACAATGAAAACTAAAAGCAACAACCAAAGCGAATTGTAAGAAAAAAGAGTATAGTGTGGAGAAGAGGAGTGTGACAAGTTCGTTTGATTCAATGTGGATAGGAAGGGGGTGCATGGAGAATTTTAACCGCAGAGTGAAAGGCCACGCTTTCTCATTGAAATGTGTCTTTTGAGTGCGTTTGGTAGCTTGCACCATTTTTCGCATGCACCAACTCAAGTAGTGTCGCTTGGATCCAACATCCAGGAGATAAATATTGTTTTGTTGCCGGCACCATCGCATCCTGATATGGCTGAGTTGGCCTTTCATTGTTCGTATTGGCACCTCAATTGTAAGCGATGCAAGACTGGCTTACCGGACTCGTACCTGAGAGTTCGATGTCTTAGTGCAAAATCTTAGTCTAGGCACTGGTCCTTAAGATAACTTGTTATGAATAGAAGTTTTCTTAGATAATGATACAAAAAACATAACTTTTCAAATAATTATGTTGCAAAAATGCAGGATTATGAATTCTTACCTATTATAATGTATCACTTAGATGGAAAGAGCAATCCTTATAGAATTCATTTATACATAATCTTCATTTATTCATTTATACATAATCTTGATCATAAACCCACAATTCATCGGATCTCGACAAACACACCGTAAAAAGAGATTACATCGAATAGATCTCTTCGAAGACCGAGGAGAACTTGATATTGAGATCCAAATAGAGAGAAGAAGCCATCTAGGTACTAACTATGGACCCGAAGATCTATGGTAAACTACTCACAACTCATGGTGAGGCGATGTGATGATGTAGAAGCACTCCGTCGTTAAGGATGGCAATGGGTAGGGTATGGGGCGGGTAGAGCAATACCATACCCATACCCATGTACTTAATGGGTACAAAGTTCTACCCATACCCGTACCCATGGGTATGAACCATTACCCGTACCCATACCTGATAGGCACCCATACCCATTGGGTACCCAACGGGTAGATCAAACATTACACAAATTATTCATAATTTTATATTCATCGATATCACATTTCACAAAATATAATTTCTCTCAACTCAATAACAGATAGATGATTGCAAGACAATTATCTCAATTTAAATTGACAATTGGTGAAAGCTTTAACATAGGTTCACAAGCTCATGACACTTGACGTGTAAGGTCCACATATCAGTATAAATGGGTAGGGTATGTGTATATCCATGGGTACAAGGCTATACCCATGCCCTACCCATGACTTAACGGGTAGGGCATGGGCACGGGCAGTGCCCATACCCTACCCATGCGGGTACGGTATCCGTGGGTACCCATACCTATGGGTAAAATTGCCATCATTATCCGTGGTAGATCCCCCCTCTGACGGAGCTCCAGAACAGAGCCCCAAGATGGAATCTCACGGGAATAGAAGGTTGCAGCGGTGGAACTAGGGTTTTCTCTCATTCTCTGATGTTTTCGGGGTTCGTAGGTATATATAGGAGGAAGGAGGGCACCGGGGGCCAAACTTGGGGCCCACGAGGCAGGGGGCGCGCCCTGTAGGGGGGCGCCCCCACCCTCGTGGACGCCACGTCAGCCCTATTCCGTGGTTCTCAAGTCTCCCGTACATATTTTGCTCCAAAAATATCTCTCCCGAAGTTTCATTCAGTTTGGACTCCGTTTGATATTCCTTTTCTGTAAACCCTGAAATAGGCAAAAAACAGCAATCTGGACTGGGCCTTTGGGTTAATAGGTTAGTCCCAAAAATAATATAAAAATGTATAACAAAGCCCATTAAACATCCAAAACATCATAAATAATAGCATGGAACAATCAAAAATTATAGATACGTTGGACACGTATCAGAGGTATGCATAAAAGCTGCTGAGACTACTAGTTCATCACGCGACGTGATCGAAGCAACGAGGGGCTGAAGTTTGGACTGCTCTTCACGACATGTTCTGGTTCTACAGGTACTGCCCGATCAACGTCCCAGGAGTGCACGTCGCCATGTGTGCCACGTCGTGCCCATGCAGACGGGCCCTCGGCCACGCCTGCTGCATCATCTGCACCGCGCATGCCGGTCTCTTCCCGTGGGTCGGCTTGACTTCTCTCCTACCCAAGCGGATGGTGCGGCCTCTCCCGTCGCAGATACATCGGATTCCACTCATGGGTCGGATGCTTCAGCGCCGCCGCCAGCTCCTTCGCCTCCGATGGATGTCGCTCTGATGGTTGCCCAACATCCGATGGCCACTCGCGCTCGCCACAACATCACAGACGGTCATCCCGAGTGACGACACTATTCTCTATGATCCTCGTCGGTGAGCCTTCCACGTTGAGCCACGCTCCTACCGCAATGCCCTTGCTGATGAGCAGTGGCACCCAATGATGGAATCCGAGTTTGCAACACTCCAGCAGAACCGCACCTAGACATTGGTACCTCGCCCACCCGCCAAAAATGTGATCAGGTGCAAATGGGTGTTCAAGGTCAAACACAAGGCTGATGGCTCTCTTGATATGTTCAAGGCACGCCTTGTTGCTCGCGGCTTCACTCAGCAATATGGTATCGACTATTCGGACACTTTTTGTCCGGTTGTCAAACCAGCGACTGTGCATTTGGTGCTCTCCCTTGCCGTCTCTCGTGGCTGGCATTGTCGTCAGGTCAATATTAGCAATGTTTTTCTTCATGGTGTCCTCACCGACGAAGCCTACATGCAGAAATCTCCCGATTTTCAGGATCCAATCTGGTCATTCTACAGCCGAGTTCTGCTACTCCAAACAAAGTTCAACGCTGATGAACCAACCTACCATTACTGGCACATGCTCTTACCAAGTCAGAAGGAAGGTTTTGCCGTGACTTGCCCCTTGGGAATTATCATGTATATATATTGGGCGATGCTTGATCGCCAAGGTTACATTGTGATACACATGATCCTATTAGGATCAATCTACGATTACATCAATAAATGTCTATCCTCGGCTACATGATTCTCTAGGATTTACACTGATTAACAAAGACGGATTTACAGTTTCACGGTACATGTGATTTTGTTTCTTTGAGGGACAGTCCATGTGGTCTTCAGAACAAGGAACAGAGTGTTGATGCGTTCAGCAGCACACTAGTAATCATCATCACACCGCACTCCCAACTTTTATCACGTACATAAGGTCAGCACGATGGCTTTAGGCCTTGATCATCACAGCAAGAGAACAATTTTAAGAGGTAATAGCACCCCAGGTCCCTAAACTTGCATGTCAGGTGATGCTTTGGTCCTTATAGTTGCAAAAGCTGATTATTTCATCCCTGAACTTGCAACTGATGTGCAAAATCAGTCCTAGGCCAATCACAGCTCGCCAACTGGATGCCAAGTGGCCTGGCTGGTCAGCGCTTGCCATTTTTCATTTAGCCCCCTGCCTTCTTGCCATATCTACCCGCACTTTATCACAATGTGGCACCTGAATAAATGTTGTCTCCCCTGGTCAATAACTCCTGTTCCCCTCTTTGTCCTCGCCTCCGACCGCGTGAGTTGCTGCCGCTGGAGCTGGAGCCGCGGGCTGATGTCAGCCACCATGGCGACACCGCCGGTGAGCTCCGGTGATGTGCAGCCGCCTCCTTCCGTCCATCAAGTTAGGCCGCACGGCGTCTTTCCTCCCGATTACGGTTCGTTTTCTTCATCTCCTATGTTCGTCGTCCTCTGCTTTGCTCCTCCTTCATTGTCGCACATAGCACCGGCGGACCGGTCTTTTTTGATAGCGATTCTTGTACATCCAGTGGTGCAGCGGATAAAAGACTTGATTTTGACCACAGATTTCGTTCTATTTTAAGGGTTTAGGTATTTCTATTTTTGGCAAATGTTTAGGGTTCATGTGCTGCTATATTTGTTCAGTTAATCTTGAAGATGCATTTCACTGAACTTTTCTCAATCTGTAATAGGCAGTTAACTGAATGTTTGCAGTTAACTAACTGCACCTATAAGATTGAGTTAACTGAATCTGTAGTAGCTGTTTTTTCTGAATCTGTAATAGGCAGTTAACTGAATGTTTGCAGTTAACTAGCTGCACCTATAAGATTCAGTTAACTGAATTTGTGCTGTATACTTGGTATGTTGATGCTTGTGCTTATATTATGCTCTATGTGGGTGCAGTGTGTGATTCAGCAATGGGACAGATTGTGGATACTCCTTTCTTTACACTAGAACTTGAGCATGGTGGAATATTCTGTGGACCAACAAATAACATGGAGTATTACAATCCATCTGTGGAGGTGATTGATTATGTTGATGGTGGGTCATTCTCATATGCAGTAATTGAAGAGCATCTAAAATGGCTGGGATATCCTGTCCATGAGCACATACTTTACTGGCCAAGACCTGGAAAACAAGTTTCAGATGGGATGGTGAGAATTAGAGGTGATGAGGATGTGCAGCAAATGATAAGAGAAAGTGTTAAGGAGAAAGTGCTTTCAATCATGGTGGACCATTCAGATTTCATTAATAACTTTAGGCAAGATTTGATATTGCCATCATTTGAGAGCCCTGACACAATGGCAATCTCAAATGTTGTTTTAGACAGTACAACATCATCTCACAGCCTCATTTCAGTCAATGTTGAATGTCCCCTTTCAGAGGTTGCAGCAGATTTGTAGTCTGAAGATACAATGCTGTCAGATTCAGATTTCAATGACAGTGACTATGACATAGATGATGGTGATGATGATCTTTATGAAGAGAACATTGACTTTGATGTCAATGAACAAGCTCAGCTAGAGGAGGATGACATTGAGCCTGACTATCTACTTGAAGATGAACACCTTGACATCTCCACTGAAGAACAGGAGCAACTTAAGTACAAGTTCAAAGCTTTCAATTCCAAGGTGGACATGAAATCCCCTATTTTTGAATTGGGCATGGTGTTTGCTGATGTGGTTGAGCTGAGGAAAGCTCTTACTGCATATTCAATAAGGAACAGAGTGCAGATAAAGAAGCTGAAGAATGATAAGATAAGATTGGAGGCAGTGTGTACTCCAGGCTGTCCTTGGCTGCTTAAGGCTAGCTATGACAATAGGACTGGAGGATTTGTCATAAAGGCTTACAATTCAGAGCATGTTTGCCAGAAGAAATGGAAATTAAAAGATCTGACAGCTAAATTCTTGTGCAACTTTTTCATAGATGAGTTCAGAGATGACCAAAAGATGTCACTTGGCACATTTTCAAGAAAATGCACTAGTGAGTTCAATTGTACCCCTAACAGATGGAAGCTAGCAAGGGCTAGAAAACAAGCACTTAATCAGATCCATGGTGATGAGGAGGAGCAGTTTAGCAGGTTAAGGGATTATGGTCATGAATTAAGGACCAAAAATCCTGGGTCTACATTTCTGGTTACTACTAAACTAGTCAAGGATACCAAGTTTCCATTGGGCAGGAAGTGTTTGAAAACATTGTACTGGTCTTATGATGCATGCAAAAGAGGGTGGCTAAAGGGCTGCAGGCCAATTATATTCATTGATGGCTGTCATATGAAAACAAGGTTCAAAGGAGTACTGCTTAGTGCTGTAGGTATTGATCCTAATGACTGCATTTTCCCAATTGCAATGGGTTGGGTGGAAGTAGAATGCACTGGGTCATGGGAGTGGTTTCTGACCAGTTTGAAAGATGATCTAAACATCATTAACACTGCTCCCTACACAATTATGAGTGACAAGCAGAAAGGTTTAATAAATGCTATGCATAAAGTTTGGCCTGATTCAGAACACAGGTTTTGTGTGAGGCACATCTACCAGAACTTCAATGAGAAGCACAAAGGGGAGATTCTGAAGCAAGACCTGTGGGCCATTGCAAGATCACCTAACAAAGTTAGGTGGAGTGAAAATTGTAAGAAGATGGATGATCACTGCCCAGCTGCATTTCATTGGACTGAAAGGCTGGAGCCAAAGACTTGGTGCAAAGCATATTTCAGTGAATTTCCAAAATGTGATATTCTGCTCAACAATAACTCTGAAGTGTTTAACAGGTGAATTAGTTGTTACATTTGGTTCTTTAACTCTGTGCTTTGAACATATCAGTAGTACTGCTATGCACATCATACATAACTGAATTCTTCCACTTTTTGTGCAGCTACATCCTTGGTGGCAGAGAGATGCCAGTGCTAAGTATGTTTGAATACGGTTTTTACAAGATCATGCACAGGATAGTGAGTAAGCAGAGAGAAGCTATAGAAAAGTGGACTCACCACAGGATATGCCCTAAGATCAAGAAGAAATTGGACAAGAATACTGAGTTTGCTGCAAACTGCCATGTATCAGAAGCTGGCCAACAGATCTTTAAAGTGCAGTCAGGTAATTCTAGCTACACAGTGAACCTGAACTTGCACACTTGTGATTGTAGGAGATGGCAGTTAGGGGGAGTACCATGTGGGCATGCTATAGCTTGTTGCAGGGAGGAGAGAATTGATCCTGAGACAATGGTTCATGAATGCTATACAGTTCAAACATATCTCAAGGCATATGGGTACACTCTAGTCCCTCTAGGAGACCCAAAGGAGTGGGAGATTCAGACTGGATATAAGATATTTCCACCTGTCTTCACTAAACAGTTGGGGAGGCCCAAGAAGAATAGGAAGCAGAGACCAGAGGAGAAGATCAAGAATGGTGTAAGGGTTTTGAACAGGAAAGGTCTTACAATGCACTGCTCAATTTGTGGTAGAGCTGATCACAACAGAAAAGGTCACAATACATGGCAGGAAACTAACATTCAGGAGGGTGTAGAAGAGGTTGATGAAAACTATGATGACCCATCTTTTCTCCAGGTATTAGAACTTAACTAAACCTGACTGTATTAAGCTGAATTTAACTGAATTTAAGTGAACCCTAACTCAGTTTTGTGCTTTACAGAACATATTCCCTAACAACCCAGATCCTAGGTTGGACCCAACTGAGTCACCAACCAGTATGGTGTTCAACATGGCTGAAAGAGAGATTGCAAGAAGAGGTGCTGAAAGGGTTCATGTGCCACTACCTGAGCTTTCTTCATTTGTTGATGCTGCTGGTGCTTCCATGCCTCAACCAAGAGTGACTACAGAAATTCACATAGGGAGGCAAACAAGGGCAATCACACAAGCTAAAAACAATGGAACTGCAGCTGGTAGGGGAAGAGGAAGGAAAAGAGCAAGAAATTCAGATTCTGGGAGAGGCAAAGGAGCAAATGCAAGTGGAGGGACAGGAAGAGGAGCAAGTGCAACTGCAGATAGAGGCAGAGGAGCAAATGCAAGTGGAGGAAGAGGAAGAGGAGCAAGTGCAACTGCAGGGAGAGGCAGAGGAGCAAATGCAAGTGGAGGGAGAGGAAGAGGAGCAAGTGCAACTGCAGGCAGAGGAGCACATGTAGATGACCAAGTTCCATTTGCAGGTAGAGGAGGAGCACCAAATGCAAATGCATATGCTTGGAGAGGAGGGCAAGCAAATGCAACTGCTTGGATAGAAGGAGCAGCATATGCAAATGCAACTGTCTGTACAGGAGGAGCAGCATATGCAAATGCAACTGCTTGGCCAGGAGGAGCAGCCAATGCAACTGCTTGGACAGGAGGAGAAGTTCCATCTGCAGGGAGAGGCGGAGCAAATGTTCCATAGGGAGGATGGAGATGGCTACTGTTTGGAGATCAGAGGACAGTCCCTGATCTAAATGCTCCTTCTGATGATTTCATGGCACCACAGCAGTGATTGCCTGCCATTTGGCTTAAATTGCCTCTTTTTTATAAGCAAACAGTGGCTTAAATTGCCTTTTTTTTGTTAAGCAAACAGTCGCTTAAATTGCCTGTTTTTTGATGGCAAACTATGGCTCACAATCATTGCCCTTTTTGTAATTAACTATTATGATGCATTACCAGTGATTTAGTTAAGTTACCAGTGATTTAGTTAAGTTAACTGAAAATGCAGAGAACTGAAGATGCAGTTAACTGAATATTCAGTTAACTGAAAAATGCAGAGAACTGAAGATGCAGTTAACTGATGTGATGGCCTGGCTTATTAGGGATGATAGACTACTCATATCAATAAGGAATTCCTTCTTTTTCGGGAGCCCATTCGGATAGAACTCCAAAGTTAAGCATGCTCAGCTTGGAGTAGTTTCAGGATAGGGTGACCGACCGGGAAGTTGCTCCCGGGTGCGCACGAGTGAGGACAAAGTGCGCAGAAAAGACTAGTATTGATATGTGAGGCCAGTCTAGATCCCGCCAGGAGTAACGACCACCGGCGGGTGTGTCCGGGGCGTTACAAGTTGGTATCAGAGCCGACCCTCGTGGTTACACGGATGTTTGCGGACAGTTTGCAGTCATGTTGTGCATGACGTTTGTGTCCCGTCGTGGCACACGGCATGGCACATGTGCTGTCTTGGAAGCACAGACGGTTGTGCCAAGAGGGAACGTTCCTGTGGTCCGACGAGGACATCGGTTCCTCTGAGTGAGGGTGTATGTGATGGCCTGGCTTATTAGGGATGATAGACTACTCATATCAATAAGGAATTCCTTCTTTTTCGGGAGCCCATTCGGATAGAACTCCAAAGTTAAGCGTGCTCAGCTTGGAGTAGTTTCAGGATAGGGTGACCGACCGGGAAGTTGCTCCCGGGTGCGCACGAGTGAGGACAAAGTGCGCAGAAAAGACTAGTATTGATATGTGAGGCCAGTCTAGATCCCGCCAGGAGTAACGACCACCGGCGGGTGTGTCCGGGGCGTTACAACTGAATATTCAGTTAACTGAAAAATGCAGAGAACTGAAGATGCAGTTAACTGAATATTTAGTTAACTGAAAATGCAGAGAACTGAAGATGCAGAGAACTGAATATTTGGGAAACACTGTGTTTGCCAACATAATGCAGTAACAAAAATGATTGTGAAACACTATTTTCTGGCAAATCTGCTGTTAAATTATTTAAAAAATATATTTAAAAATGGTGTGCCTGGGGCTCGAACCCAGGACCTGTTGTTACAATCGCTAGGAACAATGCCAGTAGAGTAGTAGTAGTGATTTGTTTGGTTCTATGTAACTATGTAGTTATTCTTGTCCATGGTTTGGCCCGCCCGTTCGGTTTCCACCCCTTTAAGACCACCCACCGCTCTGCTCGCCCACTAAACCAGCTCCACTACCCTGCCCAGTCAACCCACGTCTCTTCGGTGTCGCCGCTCCACTACCCTCGACCTCAACGCCGCCGCTGATGTCTACACACGCTTCTACTCTTGTAGACTATGTTGGGCCTCCAAGCGCAGAGGTTTGTAGGACAGCAGCAATTTCCCTCAAGTGGATGACCTAAGGTTTATCGAACTCAGGGAAGTAGAGGTTGAAGATGGTCTCTCTCAAGCAACCCTGCAACTAAGATACAAGAAGTCTCTTGTGTCCCCAACACACCTAATACACTTGTTAGATGTATAGGTGCACTAGTTCGGCGAAGAGATGTTAAATGGCAAGTGATATGGATGGCAAAACAAAGTAATATAAATCTGTAATAAAAAGTGCAACAAGCAAACAAGTGGTAAACGTGAGCACAAATGGTATTGCAATGGTGGAAACAAGGCCTAGGCTTCATACTTTCACTAGTGGCAACTCCCAACAACATTAACATAATCGAATCACATGATATTTCCCATAAAACATGCAAAGGGGACGCACTCGGAGGTCATTCCTTCGTGGTCAAGAGAGGACGAGAATTATGTAGGGCTACAAAAGCACACCTCAAAGTTCGTAGTTCTCAATCTAAAGATTTCCCAATGTCACCGCGGCCATCCAAAGAGAGTCCCACAATCACCACAACATATCTAAAGGATAGTCAAAGACAAGCACCAAGAGACTCTCAATCTTCAATCAACACACAAGAGAGGAAATCACTCATGAAAATATTGTTCTAATCCATGTCCAATAGACCGCTGTCACCTTGGTCTCGGGGATTATACTAGATAAAGACAAGTGAGTACATCAATCCAATACATAGAGGAAGGGGAAATATCATGGGATCACCCTAGATTAACATAGCCTATGATCACAACGAAGATCACATCATGGGAGAGAGAATTGACCACATAGCTACTGGTAAGAACCTCAGCCCCGAAGAGGAACTACTCCCGCATCATGGAGGGAGGAAGCAACGTCGATGGAGATGAATCCGGGGGCACTTCCCCGTCCCGGCAGGGTGCCGACGCAGGAATTCTGGTCCCCCGAAGCTTGATGGCGATGGCGGCGGAGATCAGAATCGCGTCTGGAGAAAAGGGGTCTGGAATCAGGGTTTCCGCGACATGGTGTAAATATATGCCAAAGGGGGGCATCAGAGGGGGTCAGGGGTGCCCAGGCGCCCCCCCCCCCCGGCGCGGCCAGGGGGGCGCGTGGGCAAGCCGTCTGGAGCCCCTGTGGGTCCCCTCCGGCCCTACTTTGGCCGCATGGAAGCTTCCGGAACGCTGATTTTTTATATAATTTTTCTGGATTTTTTCTGGCAGTTCTCGTAATGTGAAAACGTGAAATACAAAAACAGCCGAAAACAGAAACTGGCACTGGGGTGCACTGAGTTAATAGGTTAGTCCAAATATGATCAAAAGTGTATGGAAGTGTATAAATAACATAGCAATATCACCCAAAAGAGGCATGGAGCAAGCAGAAATTATAGATACGTTTTGGACGTATCAACATCCCCAAGCTTAATTCCTGCTCGTCCTCGAGTAGGTAAATGATAACAAGAATAATTTCTGTGGTGACATGGTATTAACCATATAGGACTTTTTCATAGTCATATGACAAAAGCTTACTGAGACAATGAATCTATAGTAATTAAGTTGCCTCATGAGAAAATCACAGAGAACTGAAAGTTTTACAATACGATATTGAAACATCAAATAGATTTGTAATGAACATGATGTGCAAATATGATAAAGTGATATCTAGCTTGCCCCCTTTAGTGAAGCAAAACATAAATGCAGGGGCACCTCCAAGGTTTAAGTGATGACTAGATACAATGATTTCAAAATAAACGATATCACAATCATGCAAAAGACAATGCTACTTTGGGACAATGCACATTACACTTAGAATGACAATCATGCTCTCAGTAGTTGGTGCTTTTAAAAGAAGGTGGAGACTCTCGAACCGTGGCTTTTGTTGGCAAGGTTGAAAACCCGTAGTCGGAAACAAAGACAAAACATGTACCAGAGCTCTTGGTTTTAAAACAGAGGTAATAATTATTATTTTTAGATCATGCATGTTTTGTCAACGAATGCTAGCAGACAACTCAATCACTTCTTGAGATGGACAAGTTTCGAGGAACGGCTCCCGAATGAGGACGATCACATCCTCTTAATCACCTTTGTTAATCACTGCCAAAGTTTTCTGATTTCTCATGAACAAAGCGTGAAGGAGGGTTTGTTTGTTATATTATCTTTTTGAGCCGGGCGCACTCAATGCCAGTTCCTTCTCGTATTATGGGTTTGCACATTATACATGCAATCCCGGGGTGAAGCTTGTCCAACTTAAACAGATCATGAATTAACTACTACTTCCTCATGAACTTAAAACAGAGGCACAAAATAGGAATGCTTTTTCTTTGAATAATTTCGAGATGGTACATGCAAGTCTCCGTTAGGAATGGCAGGTAAATACCATGTAGGAAGATATGGTGGACTCATATGGCATAACTGGATTAAAAGGATGTGGATGCACAAGCAGTCAGTCCGCTTAGTATAGGCGAAGGTTAGCAAAAGACTGGGAGCGACCAACTAAGAGAGCAATGACGGTCATAATCATGCAGAGCGACAAAGCAACATTGAATCAGGCATGGAAGTTATATCGCTACTCAGAAACAAAAGATCATCAAGGCTTGACAGACTTTCTTTACAGTCTTAAATATGCGTGAGCATACACCAAGTCAATCAAAATAAATTCTTTGAAGGAAGATATTACTAAACCATACCACATCATTGGCAAACAAATCATGTTGGTACTCCAATAACACATTGGGAACCCCCCCCCCCCCAGCTATTTGAGACTAACCATAAGAAAACATGAACTACTAAGCGCCATTATGCACGTAGCATCTTTATCATAGACATATCAACCAATGCAACGGAAGCAAACTCTCTTAATAAGATAAACATGATAACTAAAGAGAGTTCAAGCAACCAACTAAACAAAAGCTCTTTAAAAAGATAAGCATGAAAGTTAAGAGCTAAGCATGATAGTAGCTATTAAAAGACAAAGAACACACACAGCAAAGATAGACATGCAAATTCTGTGTTATGTTCTAGGTAGAAGTGGAGCGTGTTTCTCTCCCACATAAAGAAAGCTGAGTTCCGACTCGTTATGAAAAGCTAAAGAAAACTAAAAGGAAAACTAAAACAAGACGCTCCAAGCATAGCACATAACACATGAAGTGATTAAAATATAGTGGAACGAAGGACGAACTGATAATGTTGATGGAGAAGGGGATGCACGGGGGCATCCCCAAGCTTAGACACTTGAGTCTCCTTGAATATTTCTTGGGGGTCCATGGGGGCATCCCCAAGCTTGAGCGTTTGACACTCCTGAATCTTTTTATCATCTTCCCTCGCACACTTGAAAACTCCCTTCATACATAACTCATCATAATCTGATTAGCGAGGTTAGTACCCATAATAAAATAATTGTTCCTTGCTGGAAATAAAGATATTCTTGAAGTTCTACTGTTTCTCAAGATTGCCAAAAGGTTTTTGCAAAGAAAAAGCAAGCTCTAGGTTTGCAAAATGAAGGAAAGGCAAAACAGGACAGAATCTGTGAAAAACAGAACAGCAGGTAGTAAATGATTTTTCCGGGGCACTTCTGCAACTCTAATCAAAAAACTCAAAACAGACGCACGAAAGACAATTATATAGAGCACGCTGTCAAAAAAATTCAGACCAAAAAGATGATCTGGTGATTTTATACGAATTTTTCTATCCAAGGACAGAATCTGTTTCCTGGACAGCACGTCACAACTTTTGAACTTTCTTGCAATCAGAGGCTAGACTTGGCACAAAGCTGAAAAATAAAGATACAATGATGTTGCTACAGTAGTAACAAACATCAAGACCGCTAAAACTGAAAGTAAACATAACAAGGGTTGTCTCCCTAGAGCTCTTTCTTTATAGCCATAAAGATAGGCTTAAGACTTTAATGATGCTCTCGTAGGAATAAGAGCTGAAGAACAAAAGAGAGCATCAAGAAGCAAATACCAAACACATTTAAGCCTAACATGCTTCCTATGCATAGGAATATTGCAATAGAATAATTCATTGAAGCACAAAGCAACTAGCATAGGAAGGCAAAACAAGCATAACTTCAAAATATTCACCATAAAGAGAGGAAACTTCTTATTATTAAGATATTTAGAACCAAGTCTCCCTCTCTCATTATAAATTTCAGTGGCATCATGGATGAACTCAACAATATAAGCATCACATAAAGCATTGTTACCATGATCCACATGCAAAAAGGTACTCTTACTCTCCACATAAGCATAATCTTTCTCATTGGTAATAGTGGGAGTACGACTATCATAAACAACTTGAACACTATAGATTAATTGTGTATTAGGAGGGTGGTGTTCAACAAGGGAGTAATTCCCTCCATGATTATGACAAGTTTCATAAGGATAATTTCTCCTTATGTCATAGGTACCTTTATAATCACTATAGGTTGGAGTTATGACATCATCATAGTAGAGAAGAGCATTATCATTGCTAGCAACTATATTTGTAATCATGTTGTCTTTATTCTTACTAGCAAAAGAATTATCAATTATCACATCACTAGTGGGTAAAGGATTTGCAATCCTATCATCCCCAAGCTTAGAGCTTCCCATATCATCACTTTCAGAGTTGGTACCAAAAAGATTTTCAAGATCATAAGTAGCATTATCATCATTTTCCCAATCACAATAAGTAACATGCATATCATAATCAAAATCATCTTCAATAGTACCTACGGACGTATCATCAAGATGATAATTAAGGCAATAAACTTCACCTTCTTCTTTAAACTTACAATCGTTAGGATAAAAGTTGATGGGAGGAATATGCTCAGGCCAGGTTGATACCCATTCTTCTTATTTCTTGCTCCTCTTCCTCCTCCTCTTCTTTTTCTTCTTCTTAACCTTAGGAGGGAGTGGTTGGAGATGAAGCTTCTCCACATATCCTGGTTTATCATTAGAAACAATATGGGAAACTTGGGAGAAACTCTCCTTTTTATTAGCAGAAATATAAGAGACATTTTTATACTTTGGTAAAGTTCCCTCCTTTATAATCTTACCTATGTAATCATTTTCATGGCAATTAACAACACAATAGAGATGGCAATTTTGCAAAGTGTTTTTTATTCCTATGGCATTAACATCTAGCCATGAAGTCTTTTCTGATAACTCTTCACACATCAAAAATAACATAAGCTCATCATAAAGATCAGAGGTGATCATGTTATCACACAACCGGTTAACAGTTATGTTTTGAAAGTTCATGCATTGGAAATTAAAGTGACCCTCTATACGGCAAAGTTCACAAGTAAAAGGATAAAGGTCACACAATTCTCTAGCAATTTCATTTAAATCTCTGACCCAAGTGATTGTTCTTTCATGCTTATGTTGCTTACAATACTTCTCTTCTTCAATCATAGGCCTTTCACAAGGTCTATCCACTCCAAAAAAATTAACATGCTTATATAAAACTTCATTTTTAGGAATTGGATCATGCATGTTGCAATCATCATGAACAATTTCATTTTCTTTGCAAGTCTCTTTAAAAGGTTTATGATACTTGATCCAATCCTCCTTAGGCATATTAAGATGTGAAGCAAAAGATTTGAGGAAATCAACAAGGAGTCGAGAATCAAGCCCAAACTTAGCACTAAACTTATTAAAACTTGTAGTTTCAACAAAGGACTTAATGCAATCATACTCATAAATTATACCTGACTCTTTACCTTTGTCGATCTCCCAATCTTCAGTGTTGCGTTGAATTCTTTCAAGGAGTTCCCATTTAGCATCAATCTTTTTGTTTGTGAAAGAACCCATAGAGGAAACGTCGAGCAAATCTTTATCCTATCGAGAAAGCCTCGCATAGAAATTAGTAATAATCATATCTTTGGGGAGCCCATGGTTAGGACATTTTAGCATTAACGTTTGCAGTCTCCCCCAAGCTTGAGCTATGCTCTCTCCGTCATGAGGATAAAAATTATAAACATAATTCCTATTCTCATGGACTTCATGAAGAGGATAAAACTTGGAGTAAAAGAGAGACTGGATCTCTTCCCACTCCAGCAGGTGAGAGTCATTTAGTAGCCTATACCATTCCAATGCTTTTCCTTTCAGTGACAAGGCAAATAATTTCCTCATGACAAACTCCCTTGATACACCTGCAAGCTTAAATAATGAACATAGTTGTGACAGATATAGCAAGTGTTCACCGGGATGTCTGTCTCCTTCATAACGATTAGCCAAAACATAATCGATAATACCAGTTGGTATTTTATAGGGCACAATTTCAGTAGGGGGAGGAGCAACCACCACAGGTGTGGGGCGTCTTCCCGCAAGCAATGATCCAATAGCACGGTTTTCCATAAACATAACTAGTGAAACTAAAAACAAGAAACGAAAAGATTTAATTGCAAGATCTAAAGATATACCTTCAAGCACTCACCTCCCCGGCAACGGCGCCAGAAATAGCTTGATGTCTACACACGCTTCTACTCTTGTAGACTATGTTGGGCCTCCAAGCGCAGAGGTTTGTAGGACAGCAGCAATTTTCCTCAAGTGGATGACCTAAGGTTTATCGAACTCAGGGAAGTAGAGGTTGAAGATGGTCTCTCTCAAGCAACCCTGCAACTAAGATACAAGAAGTCTCTTGTGTCCCCAACACACCTAATACACTTGTTAGATGTATAGGTGCACTAGTTCGGCGAAGAGATGTTAAATGGCAAGTGATATGGATGGCAAAACAAAGTAATATAAATCTGTAATAAAAAGTGCAGCAAGCAAACAAGTGGTAAATGTGAGCACAAATGGTATTGCAATGGTGGAAACAAGGCCTAGGCTTCATACTTTCACTAGTGGCAACTCCCAACAACATTAACATAATCGAATCACATGATATTTCCCATAAAACATGCAAAGGGGACACACTCGGAGGTCATTCCTTCGTGGTAAAGAGAGGACGAGAATTATGTAGGGCTACAAAAGCACACCTCAAAGTTCGTAGTTCTCAATCTAAGGATTTCCCAATGTCACCGCGGCCATCCAAAGAGAGTCCCACAATCACCACAACATATCTAAAGGATAGTCAAAGACAAGCACCAAGAGACTCTCAATCTTCAATCAACACACAAGAGAGGAAATCACTCATGAAAATATTGTTCTAATCCATGTCCAATAGACCGCTGTCACCTTGGTCTCGGGGATTATACTAGATAAAGACAAGTGAGTACATCAATCCAATACATAGAGGAATGGGAAATATCATGGGATCACCCTAGATTAACATAGCCTATGATCACAACGAAGATCACATCATGGGAGAGAGAATTGACCACATAGCTACTGGTAAGAACCTCAGCCCCGAGGAGGAACTACTCCCGCATCATGGAGGGAGGAAGCAACGTCGACGGAGATGAATCCGGGGGCACTTCCCCATCCCGGCAGGGTGCCGGCGCAGGAATTCTGGTCCCCCGAAGCTTGATGGCGATGGCGGCGGAGATCGGAATCGCGCCTGGAGAAAAGGGGTCTGGAATCAGGGTTTCCGCGACACGGTGTAAATATATGCCAAAGGGGGGCATCAGAGGGGGTCAGGGGTGCCCAGGCGCCCCCCCCCCCCCCCGGCGCGGCTAGGGGGGGCGCGTGGGCAGGCCGCCTGGAGCCCCTGTGGGTCCCCTCCGGCCCTACTTTGGCCGCATGGAAGCTTCCGGAACGCTGATTTTTTATATAATTTTTCTGGATTTTTTCTGGCAGTTCTCGTAATGTGAAAACCTGAAATACAAAAACAGCCGAAAACAGAAACTGGCACTGGGGTGCACTGAGTTAATAGGTTAGTCCAAATATGATCAAAAGTGTATGGAAGTGTATAAATAACATAGCAATATCACCCAAAAGAGGCATGGAGCAAGCAGAAATTATAGATACGTTTTGGACGTATCAGCCGCCGACGCCGTGGACAACAACCCAGGATGGCAGCGAGCTATCGAGGATCTGGTCGGCGACGATCAAGCGGCCCGCGCGGATCTAAGTGAGATCGCGCGCTGGTTCCCTAACATCGGCATGATGCGCCACCACGCCCGCGGCCTCATCAAGATCATGACCGACGACGAGAAGCGGCGGGCAATGCCTCCTAGGCCAGGGGTTCCGGCTCCTCTCATCCTCCGCTTCACAATGTTGGAGACGCGCTCCGACGACCCGCGACAGCGCGCGAGGTGGTGGATGTATCGATCCGCCACCACGCCCTCGACGCACCAGGATCCCTTCCGCATCGCGTCCAGGGCGCAGACCGTGCGCGACATCGTCCTCGCCATCCCCGCGCCGGTGAACACCGCGTACTGGGGCAGGTTCCAGCCCGAGCTCCTCGTCCACGACGACATCTCCGACGCGGAGTCCTCCGACGATGAAGACTCCGAGTACTGCAAGGTCAACTCCGACAACGACTCCGGCTACAGGGCGGACGCTGACTCTTCTAACGAGGATGACATAGAGGTCGTCATCCTGTCGGACGACGAGCCGGAGATGCAGATGGTCGTGCCCGTCGACGCCAGGGAGGGTGGTCACAGGACGCGTCGAATCGAAGTGGACCTGCTTCCGGACGTGCCAGGCATCATCAAGCAGGAGCTGGTATCATCAAGCTGGAGCTGGTCGAGGGGGAGGCAGCGGAGCCAACAAGGAGCGGCAACAAGAGGTCTTCTGCAGTGGAGGATTGCCGCTCCGAGCGTCTGAAGCAACTGAAGATGTGAAGAGGGACTGAAGGACTGAAGAAGAAGCTGAGGTAATTAGGTATGCTACTTATAAGTTAGTGCTCTTTTGCGTTTAGTTAAGTTAGGTGTGCTGCTTATAAGTTCAGCACATAAGTTATTTGTAATCTGTTGTTGGAACTGCTGCAATGTTTGCTGAACTTATGCCATGATGATCAAATGATGATATGCTGCAATGTTGCTATGCTTGCTATTTTGTTGTGTTATTCTTCAGATAAACATTCAGTTAACTGACACAAACATCCATTCTGCCAAAATGAGTTAACTGAATTTGCAATGAACTGAATCTTCAGTGAACTTGAAATTCAGTTAACTGAATCTTCAGTTACACTGTCTAAAAATTCAGTTATCTACTAACACATTGCAACAAAAGTGAACTTGGGCAGTCATACAAATTCAATTAACTGACACAAACATCCATTCTGCCAAAATGAGTTAACTGAATTTGCAATGAACTGAATCTTCAGTAAACTTGAAATTCAGTTTACTGAATCTTCAGTTACACTGTCTAAAAATTCAGTTATCTACTAACACTTTGCAACAACAGTTAACTTGGACAGTGATACAAATTCCATTAACTAAAAACAGTCATACAAATCCAGTGCATTACATAATATGGCCATACAAATCAACATAGTTCACAAAAGGCAGCATTACTCAAATTCATCTAAGATCTCCTTCAGCCTCCTTATCTTGCTCTTGGTCTCCTCCTTGTGCCTGAACAAATCACCAATCATGTACTCTAGTTTCTTCTTCTCCTTCTTCAGCTCATCCCTCTGTGACACCAATTTTCCCATCTCTTCCTTCATGTTGGCCATCTCTTTCTTCATCTGATCCATCTCTTTCTCTGCCTTAGCCCTCAGAACCTGATGAATGCTAGTGCTAGATTTATCAGACAGCTTCTTCTTCTCAAGCCTTGCTTTAGGTCAGAAAGAGCAAGTCTTGCATTGCCCAACTCAGTAATTGCCTGCTTTTTGTCAGCCACCATCTTAGCAAAATCTGCTTTAAAAAACCTCAATTCTTGTTCCATCTTGTCCTTCTCTTTCACAACCCTAAAATTTTCTTCAGCATTGACTACATTTTCCCTGAGCCTTAGCTTGTTCTCATCTTCATACATCTCCCAAACCCTAGCTAAACTCATCTTCAGAGTGCCAGGCCATTCAGGGTCAATCCACTCCACAAAGTTGCATTTAGCTATTTCCTACAAAATAACAAAGAAAACAACTTTACATAAATGAAAAAAACTTGGATTCAAGTAAACTCACAAACAATATGCTCTTAAGTTCAGTTAAGTTCAGTTCAGTTAAATTCACAAACAACATGTTGTTAACATCCAAAGTTACATGCCAGAATCTTATAATCTTATACAGCTCACAGTAGATGTCGTGGAATTAACATGGCAGATGTCCGGTTTAACGGACTTAGTGATGGAACCATCGCATAGGTTAGCTTGAAGGGGTTAAAAGCACACAAAGGACACAGAGGGTTTATACTAGTTCGGCCCCTTCGATGAAGGTAAAGCCTACGTCTAGTTTGGTTTGGTATTGCTTGGGCGTCGATGAACAGGGAGCGGCTTGCTTGCCTGTGTCTCGACGGGTTGTTTCTTGTCCTTGAACCGTCGCCGGGTCGTCCCTTTATATAGAGGTGACGCCCGGTCCGGTTTACAGAGTCCCGAGGCCGGCTCATACTTGTGTCCGCCTCGATCTCTGCTCTTTCATCCTTATCTCTCAAGTTACATGATCAGGCGGTTTACAAACCATAATGTTACACATGGGCCCTAAGCCTTCATGGGCCGTAACTCCTACTGGGTATTTACAAGTATATAACTAAACTACCATAATCCGGTTTACACTAGCCGGTTTATACCTGCTAGTAATATCCCTAACATTAGGCCCCAGAATGATTTGAACTTGTTCACATCAATCTTCTCAGTCTTGCATGATCTTCTCTTCTTGTGTCTTCTCATTTTTGTAAACCGGACCATGATGTCATCCTTGAAAATCACTTAATTTAACCGTGACATCATCTCCGCATTTACCGCGCGCAGCTGTCTATCACCTTTGTTTAAAGGCTATCCCGAGAATCGAGGCGACAGGGAATCTTTATCCAATCTTCTGCCTCCTCAAATCTCGCGCCTGCCGTTTCGTTCTCTGCCCCTTTATAAATACTGCTACCTCTCTTCCTCATTTTCCTTCCGCTCGTCCTCTTCTTTCGTCGCCCGAGCTCAAACCCTCCGCCGTCGTCCGTCAAGCTCTCCTTCGCCGTCGTCCGTCAAGCCTTCCTTCGCCGGCCGCTGCATCAACCTGAGTGCGACCAGAAAAACTCCGTCGTCGCTTCTTGATGTTTTAGGTACTCCATCTTCCTTGCTGTAGATCCAAAACTTTAGGGTTCTTCTCGCGCCTCCGCCATTAAACCTCAGAGAAAGCTTCATCTGTTCGTCCTAGGCACCAAGCTCGAAGTAGTTTCAGCCTTTAGATCTTGCCCTTAAAACTTGCCTCTGTTCCGCTGCCGTATACTTAGACTTCGGCGTTTTAGATTCAATCTTCTAGATTTGTCCGCTCTGTATAGGATCCTTGCAGTTCTTCCTGTAATAATCTTGCATTTGTTTTTCTTTTCCCTGGGTGCTCAGATCTGTTTTACTTTAGCTATCTGTAAAAACTTGTTTCTTCACCCTTGTAGATCTGTAAAATATTCTCCGGTTTAGTCAGTCAAATATCGCTTCTGTAATACATTGACAACGAACACGACGGTTTAGCTCCTCTCTTTTGTTTTTTTTCTGAACCGGCAGTAATGCGTTCCCTGCTTACTTCCGGGTTAGCTCTGCCATTAGTCCCTTGTCTAAACCGTCGGCATGACTTTGCATACGCGATCCGGTTTATATATCTGTCTTAGAATAATCCGGTTTTTATACTTCATCTTTTCAGCACTTTCATTCTGTTACTATGGCTGCCAAACAATTTGTTTCTTGCGACTGGGTTCCTTCCGTCATTACGGAAGAAGATTTAATCAATGCTGCTGCAATCGGCACTCTAGGCCCTCAGTCCGTTTTAAAATGGCGGGCCCCAGGAAATGAATGTCCTCCTGCTCCCAGAGAGGGGGAGGTTATTGTCTTCTTTGACCACATTGCTCGAGGTTTCACTCCTCCCGGTTCAAAGTTCTTCCGGGACGTGCTTGCCGCTTTTTGACTTCACCCTCAGGACATAGGTCCCAACTCTATTTCAAACATCTGCGATTTTCAAGTTTTCTCAGAGGTGTATTTGCAAGAAGAGCCGTCAGTCGACCTGTTCCGGGACTTCTTCCACTTGAACCGGCGAACTGAGTTTACTAGCGGACCTCGTCAAGAACTGGGCGGGGTCAGCATTCAGAAAAGAAGAGACGCGGTTTTTCCTCATGCCGCTCTCCACACGCACCCCAAAGATTGGAACAAGTCTTGGTTTTATTGTATTGACACTTCACCTGAAGGGGAAAACCCACTGCCGGGTTATCGCGAGCATCGTCTTCCGGAGGATCACCCTTTGCCGCAGCGTCTTAGCTCCTCAGAACGGCCCCGGTTTGCTTCCCAGCTTGCGAAGCTCAAGGCCTTTATGGCCAACGGATTAACCGGGGTTGATTTTATGCGCTGCTGGCTTTCTTGGAGTATCCTTCCTCTGAGTCCGCGCCCAAGTCTGATGTGTAAATATTCTGGTAAACCGGATGATCCTCAACGTTTTTCCAAGGACAAACTTTCTGAATCGGAGGTCATTGAGTCTGCTAAGAAGATGCTCAATGTCTCCTTAGAAGAATGTAGCAAAACCGGATTGGCCCCTTATTATAAGAAGAACAAGCTGCCTGCAGTAAGTCTTGCTCTCTTTCGTATGCTTGTAATCCGTTCCTTTAAATCGTTCTTTCAATTATCTTTCACCTTTTGAACAGGCTGATGACCCTTTTTGGAAGAGGAAGCCTCAGGAGAAGGCTGGAAAACCATCACGCCGGAAAACTTACGTTATCAAAAAGAAAAAGGCAGCTACTGGCTCCGGTTCACATGCTGAAGATGACGATCCGGACTCTGAGGTATGAGTTAATCCAGCTATGACTTGTTCACTTTTATCCAGATTTGTGTTAACGGTATCTTTTCATAGGATTTGGCGGAAGGAGATAAACCGGCAGAAATTGAGGTAACTATTCTTTCTTTAGATTCAGAATCACCTCCACCAAAAATTCGTCGGACAGTCCGGAAATACCAGTTTTCTCACCCTTATGCTCAACTGGACCCCAATTTTCTTTTGAAGAAGCAGCAACATGAAGCCCTTCGCCGGACTACCCGCCACAGCGGCCTTGCGGTTGAATCGTCCGGAATATCCCTTACTCCGGCTCGGAGGCGCCGCTCTGAGGTTATACTCTCTCCAACTCTTCTTCATCCCAAGGTCGGGCTTATACGCAAACCGCTTAAACCGTCTGACCCTGATTATCAGGAGACTCCTTTATCTTCCTCTGGCGAATCCACTGCCACACAAGTCCCAGTTTTGAAGACTGTCCCTGGGTAAGTCCTTTATCTTATCCGGTTTATGACTGCTTTTGCTTCTATGGCACTGATTTTTCTTTCTAATTCCTTTCAGCAAGCCTAAGCCTAGCAAAAGGGCAAAGGCCAACAAACCAACTGCTGAGACTGCCACAGATGATCCGGCGGTTGATCCGGATACAACCGTCCCTCCGGAAGGCGAGCCTACAGTTCCGCTTGAAGATCCTGCTCCTATGGATCATACTACTGCACCTGAGAATCCCAACACTGAGAACGTCCATGAACCGGCAAGTCCTGCCCGAGCCGATCCTCCTCGGACTAGTCCGTCTCATGCTAGCCCGGTTCACACTGCCACTCCACCACCAGCAACTGCCCCTTCTCCGGATGTCCAGATAACTGGTACTGCTTATACTGCTCCTGCTGAACCCACTGTTTTAGCTAAGCACACAGCTAAAGCGGAGAAAATCCATCAAGAGAAGGGTAAATGGAGCACGGAGTTGTCTGGTTTCGCCGATCTGAGTGCCCAAGAGCTCTATTCCGGGTATTTGAATCGGCTTCACACCGGCCGGGACTATGAAGCGGGGTTAATCAGCATGATGAAAGAAAAATACGTGGTAACTCCCTTGTCTTTGTTTTACTTTTGTTGTGTTTCTGTCCATACCATGGTAGCCCCCAAGTTCCGGTTAGCTGCATTTAGAAGGTGAACCGGTACTTCCTGTTTGAGCAGATGATCTTACATTAGCCCCCAAGTGCCAGGGGCATAACTCTGTTTATGTGCCTGGGACTTGTTTGAATTTTTCCTTTGATACTTCAACTATCCATTAGCCCCCAAGTGTCAAGTAGACAACTTGTTTGTGTGCTTGAGACTTGTCTTTGAATTGCTACTGTTTGACGCTTCAACTGCCCATTAGCCCCCAAGTGTCAAGTGGATAACCTGGTTACGTGCTTGAGACTTGCCTGATTTTTACCTTTATTCCACTTGATTTTTCTTGCACGCTGATTTGAACCGGCGGGCTGAAGAAATTACTGAACTCCGGAACAGACTCGCCGAAACTGAATCTGCTGCTGCTAAGGCCAAGAAAGATTTGGCGGTAAGCTTAACTACCGCTGAACAGCTGAAGAATTATTTTGAAGAGGAGCGGACAACCTTTGAGGTACAAAAGAAGGATCTGGAAAAAAAGGGCAAAGGACACTGAGGAAGCCCTTAATCCGGTGACTGACGAGTTAACCGGGTTAAAGCGGCAAATAGAGCTGATGACTTCTGCTGTCTTCGGTAAGTACTTAATCTGTTCTCCTGCTTTTATCCTTGCAATCTTTAATCCGTTCCGGTTTAACTGTGATAATCATATGCAGGGCGCCGTGTCACCCATCTTGGGGATGATTTACGGAAGAAACTCAAGGCGTCTTACACTCTGGTCGAGCAGCTGTATTCCGGCGCTCAAAGGATCATAAGCGCAATGTCCTATAATAAACCGCCCCCCACTACCATCCAAGGCACTTTAGAGAACTTTCTGTTTTGCCTGCACGCTTAGAGGAAACGAAGAAGTCTGCCGCTCGAGCCGGTTCTCTCATGGCGCTCACCAGAGCCAAAGCGTGGGTTCCAGATTTTGATCCGGAAGAAGCCTTGAACGGGCATCCCGGTACTAAAGAAGACGGATCAGCTTTCACTGCCAAGGATCTTCACGCTTTGACTAAGGAGATGCGTCCTCTCGCTAGCAAGCTTGCTGCCGAATCAGATTTATCCAGGTATCATCCGGGATATGATTTACAGAACGAGCGGGTGGATCGGCCGGTTTATGATACCGTGAATCTAATCCCACCATTGCGCCCTCATACTTTCGCCCCAGATATTGATCCATCTGAACTTATCACGGAAGAGATGTACTTCCGCGCTTTAACGAAAATTGATTGGTGTGTCCCTGACTTCCAGCCGCTTCAAGAAGAGGAAGAGACTCCGGAACAAGTTGATCCCCAGCCTTCGCAACACGAGGAGGCGTGGGCCATAGTGTAGTTTTATAGTTGCAGTCTCCTTTTGCTGGACAGTCTTTAATCCGTTCAGGCTTGCTATGCCTTGTAATAGGATAGCATAAAACATTATTCGTCTTGATCCGGATGTTCCAACTTCTTGTTTTGACGTTTGCCAATTTAAATCTGGTCTGATATGGTTTATCCTGCATATTATCTGTTCCTGCATAGATAACACTGAAAATATGCCCTAGCGGTTTACCGCTGGACCAATTAAATTGCTCATACAATATATCAAACAAGTGTTTTGTTTGTACCGGAAATAACTTCATACCTTTCATCAAGTATGCTTGATATTCTTAATCCGGCGAAATTTGCAATTTTCTGAGGGACCCTTTTTGATAGACCCAATAATAATTCCGGGTTTTAATAGAAGCTACCGGTTTAGATCATGCTGGAACTCTAGCCAGACTTTTTGAAGATATGTGGTCAACTCTGGAGTTGTCCCACTCCGGATTAAAGAACCATAAAACATAAATACCAGAAATGCAAGTTTGCAAATAAAACCATGTAGTCGAGGCTTTTTGTGAGTTGCCAGGCTCAAAGCAAGGTTCAGCCAATCAATGGATGCGGGTACCATCCAGAGGGCCTTATGGTTCGGATACGACCATAGGAACCGGATACAACCAACAGGGGTTAAGCTAGGATTCGGGTACAATCCTGCCCCCTGCTAGTCATATAAAACTTAGCCAATCAATGGATTCGGATACGATCCATTGGGCTTATGCCATGTCCTCTTTGGTTCGGATACGACCTATGTTTGAACAGAATGGCATTGTTAGGTTTGGGTATGTTCTCTTTGGTTCGAATACGACCTATGTTTGAACAGAAATCCCTTCAGTAAGTTTGGCTATGTTCTCTTTGGTTCGAATACGACCTATGTTTGAACAGGAAGCCCTTCAGTAAGTTTGGCTATGTTCTCTTTGGTTCGAATATGACCTATGTTTGAACAGGAAGCCCTTCAGTAAGTTTGGCTATGTTCTCTTTGGTTCGAATACGACCTATGTTTGAACAGGAAGCCCTTCAGTGAGTTACTGCTCCAGAGTGCATATGCCCTGCGCGACCAGTTAGACCGATCAAAGTATTTGAAATATAACATATGATAAGAAGTGTATGGTTATCACCATAAGACACTTGTATTGGAAAAAAGGCTGAGCCCCCGGTTTACCGAGGGTGCCGGTTTATTCATTAATCATAATATATACATAGGATACAGCGGAGCTCCTGGCCCAGGTATAATAGGGCCGTAAGAGGGCGATGTTCCACGGCCTCTTTGTCTCTTCCTCCGATGTCCGTGAGTCCTTGTGTTCTCGAACGTCCACCAAGTAATATGAACCGTTGTGCAAATTCTTGCTGACCACAAAGGGTCCTTCCCAAGGCGGGGATAACTTGTGCATATCAGTTTGATCTTGGATGAGCCGGAGCACCAAATCTCCCTCCTGGAATGTCCTGGTCTTGATCCGGCGGCTGTGATATCTGCGCAAGTCTTGTTGGTAAATTGCAGACCGTGCTGCTGCTATATCACGCTCTTCATCCATCCGGTCCAAGTTTTTCTGTCTCGCCTGCTCGTTGGCCGCTTCAACATAGGCCGTCACCCTTGGCGAATCATGGCGGATATCACTTGGAAGGACCGCTTCAGCCCCATACACCATAAAGAAAGGCGTGTAACCTGTAGACCGGTTTGGCGTAGTATTGATACTCCAAAGGACAGAAGGTAACTCCTCAACCCAGCACCCTGGTGTTCTTTGCAAGGGAGTCATAAGCCGGGGCTTGATACCTCGCAAAATCTCCTGATTCGCTCTTTCAGCTTGACCATTGGATTGAGGGTGCGCTACGGAAGACACATCCAGGCGAATATGCTCTCGTTGACAAAACTCTTCCATCTCTTCTTTAGATAAATTGGTGCCGTTGTCTGTGATGATGCTGTGTGGAAAGCCAAACCGAAAAATTACCTTTTTGATAAATTTAACTGTTGTTGCCGCATCACACTTGCTCACAGGCTCTGCCTCAATCCACTTCGTAAATTTATCCACAGCTACCAGTAGATGAGTTTTCTGATCTTGGGATCGTTTGAAAGGCCCAACCATATCAAGCCCCCAAGTCGCAAACGGCCAAGTTATTGGTATCATCCGGAGCTCCTGTGCCGGAACAAGAGCACGTCGTGAAAATTTCTGACAAGCATCACACTTCCGGACTAGATCCGCCGCATCAGCATGGGCTGTCAACCAATAGAACCCATGTCGAAAAGCTTTAGCCACCAAGGATTTTGAACCGGCATGATGGCCACAATCCCCTTCATGGATCTCTCGAAGAATATCACAACCTTCCTCAGCTGAGACACACCGCTGAAACACTCCAGAAACGCTGCGATGATGAAGTTCTCCGTTTGCAATTGTCATGGACTTAGAGCGCCGGATTATCTGTCTTGCTTCGATCTCGTCGTCCGGCAGCTCTCCTCGGCTTAGATACGCTAAATAAGGCAGCGTCCAATCCGGAATAACATGAAGTGCCGCAACTAGCTGTGCCTCCAGATCAGGAACAGCCAGGTCTTCCTCCGATGGTACTTGAACCGATGGACTGTGCAACTCATCCAAAAAAGTATTCGGCGGTACCGGTTTACGTTGAGAACCCAGCCGGCTCAGAGAATCGACCGCTTCATTCCTTCGCCAGTCTATGTGATCCACATGATATCCTTTGAAATATCCTGCAACTGCTTCAACTTCTCATCTGTAAGCTGCCATAAGAGGATCTCTTGAGTCCCACTTACCGGATACTTGCTGCGCCACTAGATCCGAATCGCCAAAGCACTTGACCCGGCTCAAGTTCATCTCCTTGGCCATCCGCAAGCCATGAAGCAATGCTTCATACTCTGCTGCATTATTAGTACAAGGAAACAATAAACGGAGGACATAACAAAACTTGTCTCCTCGCGGGGAAGTTAAAACAACTCCAGCCCCCGAGCCTTCTAATTGCCTTGAACCGTCAAAGTTAATCGTCCAGTATGTAAGATCTGGCTTCTCCTCTGGTGTTTGTAGTTCTGTCCAATCATTGATGAAATCCACCAAGGCCTGAGATTTGATAGCGGTGCGTGGCACATATTTCAATTCGTGTGGGCTGAGCTCAATGGCCCACTTTGCCACTCTGCCCGTAGCTTCCCTGTTCTGGATTATATCCCCCAATGGTGCTGAACTAACAACAGTTATTGGGTGGCCTTGGAAATAATGTTTCAACTTCCGGTTTGCCATGAACACACCATATACCAGCTTCTGCCAATGTGGGTACCTTTGTTTGGATTCAATGAGAACTTCACTGACATAATAGACCGGACGCTGAACCGGATATTCCTTCCCTGCTTCCTTGCGCTCCACCACGATCGCTACGCTGACTGCCCGTGCATTGGCGGCGACATATAACAGCAACGGCTCATTATCAACGGGGGCAGCAAGAACCGGTGGTCTTGCCAGCTGCCGCTTTAAATCCTCAAACGCAGCATTTGCCTCATCACTCCATATAAACCGGTCTGTCTTTCTCAGCATCTGATAAAGCGGAATCGCCTTCTCCCCCAAACGGCTGATGAACCGGCTCAATGCTGTGATCCGGCCAGCGATACGCTGAACATCATTGATGCAAACCGGTTTAGTCAAAGATGTGATTGCCTTGATCTTATCCGGATTAGCTTCTATCCCTCTGTTTGACACCAAGAATCCAAGGAGCTTGCCCGCCGGAACACCAAAAGCACATTTCTCCGGATTAAGCATCATTTTATAGGCTCGAAGATTATCAAAAGTCTCCTTGAGGTTCTCTATCAGTGTCTCCTCCTTCCTTGATTTTACTACAATATCATCCACATAGGCATGAACATTCCTCCCTATCTGCCCCTTAAGACAATTCTGTACGCAACGTTGATAAGTTTCTTGGGCACTCTTGAGCCCAAAGGGCATAGAAACATAGCAAAAAGCACCAAAAGGTGTTATGAAGGACGTCTTCTCCTGGTCTTTAACTGCCATCTTGATCTGGTGATACCCTGAATATGCATCCAAAAAACTTAGCCGCTCACATCCCGCTGTAGCATCGATGATCTGATCAATGCGAGGGAGAGCAAAAGGATCCGTTGGACAAGCTTTGTTAAGATCCGTGTAATCCACACACATTCTCCACTTTCCATTCTTCTTTAACACTAGCACCAGATTAGCCAACCACTCCGGGTGAAAAACTTCTACTATGAACCCTGCGGCCAAAAGCCTGGCCACCTCTTCTCCTATAGCCTTGCGCCTTTCTTCATTGAAGCGGCGTAGATACTGCTTGACCGGTTTAAACTTCGGATCAACATTAAGACTGTGCTCAGCGAGTTCCCTCGGTATACCTGGCATGTCAGAAGGTTTCCATGCAAAGATATCCCGGTTCTCACGGATGAACTCGATGAGCGTGCTTTCCTATTTGGGATCAAGGTTAGCACCAATGTTGGGGATATCGCTTATCGGGAACTTATCGGTCGACCCATGATAAGGGGTAAATCGGCCAGTTTATCGGCATATCGGCCAATTTATCGCCATATCGGCTCATTTATCGGCCGATTTATCTTATCGGCCAGACAGTGGTAAGCGATAAATCGGCCGATTTATCGGCATATCGGAAGATATCTTGAACAGTGGTTAGCACTAATAGTGAACTGCTTGGATGAATCGCCTGGCACAAAGTCAACTTGCTTAGTCTCCTCTGCTGACTTAAACTTTAACGCCGGATCATGCTCCGTAGTTGGCTTCTTCAACGGGGACATATCTGCCGGATCAACATTGTCTTTGTAATACTTCAACTCCTCTGTAGCACACACTGCCTCCGCGTAGGCAGCGTCCCCCTCTTCACACTCCAATGCAATCTTGCGACTTCCATGAACCGTGATTGTTCCTTTGTGACCCGACATCTTGAGCTATAGGTAAACATAACACGGCCTGGCCATAAACTTGGCATAAACCGTCCTCCCGAACAGAGCATGATAAGGGCTCCGGATCTTGACGACTTCAAAAGTTATCATCTCTGACCTGGAATCCTGTTCATCTCCAAAGGTAACTTCTAGGTCAATTTTCCCAACTGGGTAAGCTGATTTACCTGGCACTACTCCATGAAACACCGTGTTTGACTGTCTTAGCTTTTTATCCGTCAAGCCCATACGACGGAAAGTCTCATAATACAAGATATTGATGCTACTGCCGCCGTCCATGAGGACTTTGGTGAACTTGTAGCCACCCACCTGTGGTGCTACTACCAAGGCCAAGTGGCCCAGATTATCAACTCGCAGCGGGTGATCCTCCCTGCTCCACACAATGGGCTGCTCTGACCAGCGTAGGAATTGCGGCGTCGCCGGTTCAACCGCGTGGACCGCCCGCTTCAAAACTTTTTGATCTCGTTTACACAAACTCGTAGTGAACACATGATACTGCCCACTACTCAACGACTTCGGATTACTCTGATATCCGGATTGTGGCTGCTGTTGCTGACGCTGCTGATTACCTTGGTTATTGTGATTACCGTGGCCCTGCTGTTGGCTGTTTTGGTTATTGTAACCACCTTGACCATGCTGCTGATTGCCTTGGTTATTGTAGCCTCCTTGACCATATTGGTTATTGCCTCGGTTATTATAACCACTGTTGTTGCCACGATACCCTGATCCGGAACCGTTCCCCTGGTGACCCGGACCATAAAATCCCGGGCCTGAGCCGCCGCCTGGAGGCCCGTTGTTGGAGCTGAACCGGCTCATTACGGCTTCCATCATGTTCTTGCATTCTCCTATAGTGTGTTTTGCTGGACATTCTCTTGAGCCGTGTTTCGGACAAGGCTCATTTAACTCTTGCTCCCAGCTAACGGTCCTTCCGCCGGTTTGCAGAGGTGGCTTACCCATATTGCGCTGAAAACCCCCCTGGACTTGGGTATTGGCCACGAAATCAGAGCTACCCTCTGCTTTTCGCTTGCCTAAGAAGCTTGTACCAGCCGGATTAACCTGCGCCGGTTTACCTGGCTTATTGACTTTCCCAGCTTTGTCTCCCTCCGCTTTTGGATACTTAGTGTTGTCGGAGTCCCCGTACTTCACTAGAGCGCTCATGAGAGTTACCATGTCATTACAATCCTGTTTAAGCCGTCCCAGCTTTAACTTTAGAGACTCAAACCGGCAATTGTTTTCCAGTGTCACTATTGTCGTACTGGGATTGATACCATTCGAAGAGTGCAAGATTTCTGATACTCGCCGCACCCATGCACTTGTAGACTCATGTTCTCCTTGTATACAGGCTGCTAGATCTACCACTGACATCGGCTGCTTGCACGTATCCTTGAAGTTTTTGATAAACTGGCGACGTAACTCTCCCCACGATCCAATGGAATTAGGGGGCAAACCCTTTAGCCAGGTCCGAGCTGTACCTTCAAGCATCATGGTGAAGTATTTCGCACAAGCCGCTTCATCCACGTCCAACATCTCCATGGCCATCTCATAACTCTCAACCCAAGCTTCTGGAGCCAAATCTGCTGTGTAATTAGGCACTTTACGTGGACCTTTAAAATCCTTGGGCAGCTTCACGCTCCGTAAAGCGGGGATAAGACATTGCACCTCAAAGGAGCTCGTTGTGACTCCTGTCTCTGCTGTGGTTGTGTGAACCGGCGTCGTCTGATGGACCTCCTCACGGGCCACAGATCTAACCCGGTTCGCATCCTGAGCTTGTGCATCTGCGCCTGCGAGATTATTTTGTCTGTGACGGTGTCGCCTGCGTTCACTACTAGACACTTCTGGTTCCTCCCAATGCCTAGTGTAACTTCGGCTGTGGCGCGGTGTTGAATGGAGCCTCTCCCTGCTGTAAGAATACGCTTGCTATTGTGTTAATGACGTATTAAGCAGATCCTTGACCCTGCGTGCCTCCAATGCCACGGGGGATGTCCCTTCAATGGGAAAAGTGTTGGGGAACGTAGCAGAATTCAAAAAAAATCTACGCTTTCACCAAGATCCAACTAAGGAGACATCTAGCAACGAGCAAATAAGAGTGCATCTACATACCGTTATGTAGATCACGAGCGGAAGCTTTCGAAGAAGCGTGGATGAAGTAGTCGTACTCTTCGTGTTCTTCGTCACCGATGATCTAGCACCGAACGGATGGCACCTCCGCATTCAACACACGTCCGGTGCAGCAACGTCACCTCCTTCTTGATCCAGCAAGGGGGGAGGAGAGGTCGTCGGAGATCCAGCAGCACGACGGCGTGGTGGTGGATGCAGTGGAGAGTCCTGCAAGGCTTCGCCGGTGCCCTGCGTAAGGAGATGGAGGTGTGACGGGAGGGGGAGAGGCGCCAGGGACAAGGGTGTGGCTGCCCCCTCCCCCCCCCCCCACATATATATAGGGGGCCAGGGGGGTGCGCCGGCCCTGCAGATGCTATCTGCAGGGTGGGGCGGCGGCCGGGGGGGATTCTTGCCCCCCAAGGCAAGGTGGCGCCCCCTCCCCCCTAGGGTTTCAACCCTAGGCGCATGGGGAGGAGGGTCCATGTGGTGCGCCATCCCACCAGGGCTAGCCACTTCCCCTTTGCGGCCTAGGGGCCCCACCGGGATGGGTGGCCCCACCCGGTGGACCCCCGGGACCCCTCCGGTGGTCCCGGAACACTCCCGGTGACCCCCGGAGTTCACCCGATGGCCGAAACTGGACTTCCTATATATCATTCTTTACCTCCGGACCATTCCGGAACTCCTAGTGACGTCCGGGATCTCATCCGGGACTCCGAACAACTTTCGGGTTTCCACGTGCATGTATCTCTACGACCCTAGCGTTACCGAACCTTAAGTGTGTAGACCCTACGGGTTCGGGAGACACGTAGACATGACCGAGACCACTCTTCGGTTAACCAACAGCGGGATCTGGATACCCATGTTGGTTCCCACGTGTTCCTCGATGATCTTCATCGGATGAACCACCGTGTCAAGGATTCACTCAATCCCGTATGTTATTCCCTTTGTCCATCGGTACGGTACTTGCCCGAGATTCGATCGTCGGTATTCCCGATACCTTGTTCAATCTCGTCATGACAAGTCTCTTTAGTCGATCCGTAATCCATCATCCCGTGACTAACTCCTTAGTCACTTTGAGCTCATTATGATGATGTCTTACCGAGTGGGCCCAGAGATACCTCTCCGTCATACAGAGTGACAACATCCCAGTCTCGGTTCGTACCAACTCAACAGACACTTTCGGAGATACCCGATGCGTACCTTTATAGCCACCCAGTTACGTTGTGACGTTTGGCACACCCAAAGTATTCCTACGGCGTCCGGGAGTTGTACAACCTCATGGTCTAAGGAATAAATACCTGACACCGAAAAGCTTATGCATTACGAACTAAACGATCTCGTGATATGCTCAGGATTGGGTCTTGTCCATCA
Organism: Secale cereale; assembly: GCA_902687465.1. Classification (NCBI taxonomy): domain Eukaryota; kingdom Viridiplantae; phylum Streptophyta; class Magnoliopsida; order Poales; family Poaceae; genus Secale; species Secale cereale. The sequence goes on from LR738712.1 coordinate 21,323,291, forward strand.
CATCATTCTCCTAATGATGTGATCCCGTTATCACTGACATCCTATGTCCATGGTCAGGAAACCGTGACCATCTGTTGATCAACGAACTGGTAACTAGAGGCTTACCAGGGACTCATTGTGGTCTATGTATTCACACATGTATCGCTGTTTCCGTACAATACAATTCAAGCATGAATAACAGACGATTATCATGAACAAGGAAATATAATAATAATACTTTTATTATTGCCTCTAGGGCATATTTCCAACAGTCTCCCACTTGCACTAGAGTCAATAATCTAGTTACATTGTGATGAATCGAACACCCATAGAGTTCTGGTGTTGATCATGTTTTGCCCGTGGAAGAGGTTTAGTCAACGGGTCTGCGACATTCAGATCCGTATGCACTTTACAAATATCTATATCTCCATCCTGAACATAATTCCGGATGGAGTTGAAACGGCGCTTGATGTGCTTGGTCTTCTTGTGAAACCTGGGCTCCTTGGTAATGGCAATAGCTCCAGTGTTGTCACAGAAGAGAGTCATCGGGCTTGATGCGCTTGGAATGACTCCTAGGTCGGTGATGAACTCCTTCATCCAGACTCCTTCTTGTGCTGCTTCAGAAGCAGCTATGTACTCTGCTTCACATGTAGATGCTGCCACGACGCTTTGCTTGCAACTGCACCAGCTGACTGCCCCACCATTCAAAATATACACGTATCCGGTTTGTGACTTGGAGTCATCCAGATCTGTGTCGAAGCTAGCATCGACGTAACCCTTTACGACGAGCTCTTCGTCACCTCCATAAACGAGAGACATATCCTTAGTCCTTTTCAGGTACTTCAGGATGTTCTTGACCACTGTCCAGTGTTCCACACCGGGATCACTTTGGTACCTCCCTACCAAACTTATGGCAAGGTTCACATCAGGTCTGGTACATAGCATGGCATACATGATAGAACCTATGGCCGAGGCATAGGGAATGACACTCATCTTTTCTCTATCTTCTGCCGTGGTCGGCGACTGAGCCTTGCTCAATCTCATACCTTGCAAAACAGGCAAGAACCCTTTCTTGGACTGATCCATATTGAACTTCTTCAATATCTTGTCAAGGTATGTACTTTGTGAAAGACCAATGAGGCGTCTTGATCTATCTCTATAGATTTTGATGCCTAATATGTAAACAGATTCTCCAAGGTCCTTCATTGAAAAACTTTTATTCAAGTAGGCCTTTACATTTTCCAAGAATTCTATATCATTTCCCATCAGCAATATGTCATCCACATATAATATGAGAAATGCCACAGAGCTCCCACTCACTTTCTTGTAGGTACAGGCTTCTCCATAAGTCTGTATAAAGACAAACGCTTTGATCACATCATTAAAGCGAATATTCCAACTCCGAGATGCTTGCACCAGCCCGTAAATCGAGCGCTGGAGCTTGCATACCTTGTTAGCGTTCTCTGGATCGACAAAACCTTCCGGCTCCATCATATACAACTCTTCCTTGAGGAAGCCATTAAGGAATGCTGTTTTGACGTCCATTTGCCATATCTCATAATCATAGAATGCGGCTATAGCTAACATGATTCTGACTGACTTCAGCATCGCTACGGGAGAGAAAGTCTCGTCGTAGTCAATCCCTTGAAATTTTCGATAACCCTTAGCGATAAGCCGAGCCTTATAGATGGTCACATTACCATCCGCGTCTGTCTTCTTCTTAAATATCCATTTGTTTTCTATGGCGTGCCTGTCATCAGGCAAGTCCACCAAAGTCCATACTTTGTTTTCATACATGGATTCTATCTCGGATTTCATGGCTCCAAGCCATTTATTGGAATCCGGGCCCGCCATCGCTTCTTCATAGTTCGAAGGTTCACCGTTGTCTAACAACATGATTTCCAGGACAGGGTTGCCGTACCACTCTGGTGCGGAACGTGCCCTTGTGGACCTTCGAAGTTTAGTAGTAACTTGATCTGTTTCTTCATGATCATCATCATTAACTTCCTCCCTTGTTGGTGCAGGCACCTCAGGAACAATTTCCTGCGCTGCGCTACTTTCAGGAGGGGTGACTGTCACCTCATCAAGTTCTACTTTCCTCCCACTCACTTCTTTCGAGAGAAACTCTTTCTCCAGAAAGCATCCATTCTTGGCAACAAAGACTTTGCCTTCGGATCTGTGGTAGAAGGTGTACCCAATCGTTTCCTTTGGGTATCCTATGAAGACGCATTATTCCGATTTGGGTTCGAGCTTTTCAGGTTGAAGTTTCTTGACATAAGCATCGCAACCCCAAACTTTTAGAAACGACAGCTTCGGTTTCTTGCCAAACCAAAGTTCATATGGAGTCGTCTCAACGGATTTCGACGGAGCCCTATTTAAAGTGAATGTGGCAGTCTCTAAAGCATAACCCAAAAAAGATAGCGGTAAATCGGTGAGGGACATCATAGATCGCACCATGTCCAACAGAGTACGATTTCGACGTTCGGACACACCGTTATGTTGAGGTGTTCCGGGCGGTGTCAATTGTGAAACAATTCCACAGTTCCTAAGGTGTGTGCCAAATTCATGACTTCAGTATTCACCCCCACGATATGATCGTAAGAACTTTATTTTTCTGTCACGTTGATTCTCAACCTCATTCTGAAATTCCTTGAACTTTTCAAAGGTCTCAGACTTGTGTTTCATCAAATAGATATACCCGTATCTACTCAAGTCATCTGTGAGGGTGAGAACATAACGATAGCATCCGCGAGCCTCAACACTCATTGGACCGCACACATCGGTATGTATGATTTCCAACAAGTTGGTTGCTCGCTCCATTGTTTCGGAGAACGGAGTCTTGGTCATCTTGCCCAAGAGGCATGGTTCGCACGTGTCAAATGATTCATAATCAAGAGACTCTAGAAGTCCATCTGAATGGAGCTTCTTCATACGTTTGACACCAATATGACCAAGGCGGCAATGCCACAAGTATGTGGGACTATCATTATCAACTTTACATCTTTTGGCATCTACACTATGAATATGTGTATCATCACGTTCGAGATTCATCAAAAATAAACCATTGACCAGCGGGGCATGACCATAAAATATATCTCTCAAATAAATAGAACAACCATTATTCTCCGATTTGAAAGAGTAGCCATCTCGCATAAGACGAGATCCAGATACAATGTTCATGCTCAAAGCTGGTACTAAATAACAATTATTAAGGTTTAAAACTAATCCCAAGGGTAGATGTAGAGGCAGCGTGTCGACGGCGATCACATCGACCTTGGAACCATTCCCGACGCGCATCGTCACCTCATCCTTCGCCAGTCTCCGTTTATTCCGCAGCTCCTGTTTTGAGTTACAAATGTGAGCAACCGCACCGGTACCAAATACCCAGGAGCTACTACGAGCGCTGGTAAGGTACACATCAATAACAAGTATATAGCATATACCTTTGACGTTGCCGGCCTTCTTGTCTGCTAAGTATTTGGGGCAGTTCCGCTTCCACTGACCCATTCCCTTGCAATAAAAGCACTCTGTCTCAGGCTTGGGTCCATGCTTTGGCTTCTTCCCGGCAACAGGCTTACCGAGCGCGGCAACTCCCTTGCCGTCCTTCTTGAAGTTCTTCTTACCCTTGCCTTTCTTGAACTTAGTGGTTTTATTGACCATCAACACTTGATGTTCTTTCTTGATGTCCACCTCCGCTGATTTCAGCATCGAATACACCTCGGGAATGGACTTCTCCATCCCCTGCATATTGAAGTTCAACACGAAGCTCTTGAAGCTTGGTGGGAGCGACTGGAGGATTCTGTCAACGACCGCTTCATCTGGGAGATTCATTCCCAGCTGAGACAAGCGGTTGTGCAATCTAGAAATCTTGAGGATGTGCTCACTGACAGAACTGTTTTCCTCCATCTTACAGCTGTAGAATGCGTCGGAGACGTCATATCTTTTGACTCGGGCATGAGCTTGGAAAACCATTTTCAGCTCTTCGAACATCTCATATGCTCCATGGTTCTCAAAACGTTTTTGGAGCCCCGACTCTAAGCTGTAAAGCATGCCGCACTGAACCAGGGAGTAATCATCACTACGCGACTGCCAGACGTTCAAAACGTCTTGGGTCGCATCGGGACCGGGTGCATCACCTAGCGGTGCTTCAAGGACGTATGATCTCTTGGCAGCTATGAGGATAATCCTCAGGTTATGGACCCAATCCGTATAGTTGCTACCATCGTCTTTCAGCTTGGTTTTCTCTAGGAATGCGTTGAAGTTGAGGGAAACTGGAGCGTGGGCCATTTGATCTACAAGAGATATTGTAAAGAATTTAGACTAAGTTCATGATAATTAAGTTCATCTTAATCAAATTTTAATGAACTCCCACTCATAATGACATCTCTCTAGTCATCTAAGTGATACACGATCCGAATCGACTAGCCCGTGTCCGATCATCACGTGAGACGGACTAGTCTTCAACGGTGAACATCTTCATGTTGATCGTATCTTCTATACGACTCGTGTTCGACCTTTCGGTCTTCCGTGTTCCGAGGCCATGTCTGTACATGCTAGGCTCCTCAAGTGAACCCTAAGTGTATTGCGTGTGTAAATCTGGCTTACACCCGTTGTATGCGAACGTTAGAACCTATCACACCCGATCATCACGTGGTGCTTCGGAACACCGAACTTTAGCAACGGTGCACAGTTAGGGGAAACACAATTCTTGAAATTTTTAGTGAGAGATCATCTTATTTACTACCGTCGTTCTAAGTAAACAAGATGCATAAACATGATAAACATCACATGCAATCAATTAAAGTGACATGATATGGCCAATATCATCTTGCTCCTTGGATCTCCATCTTCGGGGCACCATGATCATCTTGTCACCGGCTCGACACCATGATCTTCATCATCATGATCTCCATCATCGTGTCTTGAAGAAGTCATCACGCCAACTATTACTTCTACTACTATGGCTAACGTTTAGCAATAAAGTAAAGTAATTACATAGCGTTTATTCAGTTACACGTAGGTCATACAATAATTAAGACAACTCCTATGGCTCCTGCCGGTTGTCAAGTTCATCGACATGCAAGTCGTGATTCCCTATTACAAGAACATGATCAATCTCATACATCACATATATCATTCATCACATCTTCTTTTGGCCATACCACGTCACATAGCACATGCTGCAAAAACAAGTTAGACGTCCTCTAATTGTTGTTGCAAGTTTTTTACGTGGCTTCTATAGGTTTTCTAGCAAGAACGTTTCTTACCTACGCCAAAACCACAACGTGATTTGTCAATTTCTATTTACCCTTCATAAGGACCCTGTTCATCGAATCCGATCCGACTAAAGTAGGAGAGACAGTCACCCGCCAGCCACCTTATGCAACTAGTGCATGTCTATCGGTGGAACCAGTCTCACGTAAGCGTACGTGTAAAGTCGATCAAGGCCGCTTCATCCCACAATACCGCCGAATCAAGATTGACTAGTAACGGCAAGAAAGTTGAACAAACTCAAACGCCCACAACTGCTTTGTGTTCTACTCGTGCAAGATGCTACGCATAAGACCTAGCTCAGATGCCACTGTTGGGGAACATAGCAGAATTCAAAAAAATTCTAAGCTTTCACCAAGATCCAACTAAGGAGACATCTAGCAACGAGCAAATAAGAGTGCATCTACATACCGTTATGTAGATCGCGAGCGGAAGCTTTCGAAGAAGCGTGGATGAAGTAGTCGTACTCTTCGCGTTCTTCGTCACCGATGATCTAGCGTCGAACGGACGGCACCTCCGCGTTCAACACACGTCCGGTGCAGCAACGTCACCTCCCTCTTGATCCAGCAAGGGGGGAGGAGAGGTCGTCGGAGATCCAACAGCACGACGGCATGGTGGTGGATGCAGTGGAGAGTCCTGCAGGGCTTCGCCGGTGCCCTGCGTAAGGAGATGGAGGTGTGACGGGAGGGGGAGAGGCGCCAGGGACAAGGGTGCGGCTGCCCTCTCCCCCCCCCCCCCACATATATAGGGGGCCAGGGGGGTGCACTGGCCCTGCAGATGCCATCTGCAAGGTGGGGCGGCGGCCAGGGGGGATTCTTGCCCCCCAAGGCAAGGTGGCGCCCCCTCCCCCCTAGGGTTTCAACCCTAGGCGTATGGGGAGGAGGGCCCATGTGGTGCGCCAGCCCACCAGGGCTGGCCACTTCCCCTTTGCGGCCTAGGGGCCCCACCGGGATGGGTGGCCCCACCCGGTGGACCCCCGGGACCCCTCCGATGGTCCCGGAACACTCCCGGTGACCCCCGGAGTTAACCCGATGGCCGAAACTGGACTTCCTATATATCATTCTTTACCTCCGGACCATTCCGGAACTCCTCGTGACGTCCGGGATCTCATCCAGGACTCCGAACAACTTTCGGGTTTCCACGTGCATGTATCTCTACGACCCTAGCGTTACCGAACCTTAAGTGTGTAGACCCTACGGGTTCGAGAGACACGTAGACATGACCGAGACCACTCTCCGGTCAATAACCAACAACGGGATCTGGATACCCATGTTGGTTCCCACATGTTCCTCGATGATCTTCATCAGATGAACCACTGTGTCAAGGATTCACTCAATCCCGTATGTTATTCCCTTTGTCCATCGGTACGGTACTTGCCCGAGATTCGATCGTCGGTATTCCCGATACCTTGATCAATCTCGTCATGACAAGTCTCTTTACTCGATCCGTAATCCATCATCCCGTGACTAACTCCTTAGTCACTTTGAGCTCATTATGATGATGTCTTACCGAGTGGGCCCAGAGATACCTCTCCGTCATACGGAGTGACAACATCCCAGTCTCGGTTCGTACCAACTCAACAGACACTTTCGGAGATACCCGATGCGTACCTTTATAGCCACCCAGTTACGTTGTGACGTTTGGCACACCCAAAGTATTCCTACGGCATCGGGGAGTTGTACAACCTCATGGTCTAAGGAATAAATACCTGACACCGAAAAGCTTATGCATTACGAACTAAATGATCTCGTGATATGCTCAGGATTGGGTCTTGTCCATCACATCATTCTCCTAATGATGTGATCCCGTTATCACTGACATCCTATGTCCATGGTCAGGAAACCGTGACCATCTGTTGATCAACGAACTGGTAACTAGAGGCTTACCAGGGACTCATTGTGGTCTATGTATTCACACATGTATCGTTGTTTCCGTACAATACAATTCAAGCATGAATAACAGACGATTATCATGAACAAGGAAATATAATAATAATACTTTTATTATTGCCTCTAGGGAATATTTCCAACATAAAGCGGCCATGCGTTGATACGTCTCAAACGTATCTACTTTTCCAAACACTTTTGATATTGTTTTGACCTCATTCTTGCATGATTTGAACTAAACTAACCCGGACTGACGCTGTTTTCAGCAGAGCTGCCTGTATGGTTTTATTGTGTGCAGGAAAACGGATTTTTAGGTATCTCAGAAAAATCCACGAAAAATCACAGAAAATCCACGCACCCGAAGGAACCAGGAGCCAGAAGAGGGACCAGAGGGGGCCAGGGGGTGCCCAGGCGCCCTGGTGGCGCGGCCCAGCCCCTGGCCGCGCCGGGGGGACGCCTGGGTGGGCCCCACACCCCCTGGTGCCCTACTTTGCCTCGTATTTTTACTCGCGACGCGGAAACCCCAGATCAGAAGTTCTTTTCGCAGTTTTCCGTCGCGGAGCCGCCGCCACCCTCTGTTCTTCTTCGGGAGGGCTAATCTGGAGGCTGAATTGGCCTCCGGAGAGGGGTGATCGTCGCCATCGTCATCATCATCACCACTCCATCATCCCTCCATGACTTCTCCTTCCATGTGTGAGTAATTCCCCTGCTGTAGGCGAAGGAGATGGTAGGGATTGGATGAGTTAGATCATGTAATAGTTTGTCAGATCGTTGGGGGCATGTTGCCTATCATCTACTATGGTGTTTATCATCTTTGCTTCAACTTGTTATTCTTAATGCTTGACACTTAGGGCCCGAGTGCCATGATTTCAGATCTGAACCATATGTGTTTGCATGAATATATTTGTGTTCTTGATCCTACCTATGAGTTGTTTGCACCTGTTACGGTTCGGAACCGGCGATCCCAAAAGTGACAGCTTGGGACACCAAAGGGGATGGTCCGTAGTTTGAGGATTACATGTATCCATTGAGTTCATTGCTTTGTTCCGGTGCTCTTTGACAGGAGCACCTTAATCTCCATAAGTTCCTTTTGGCCCCGTTCGTAGCGGGATGGTAGGACAAAAGATGTTGTGCAAGTTCTTATTGCAAGCACGTACAACTACCTACGGGATACATGCCTAATGTTTGATATTTGCCTAGATGATCATTACTTTTCCGTGTGTCGTGCCCCAAGTTAGAATCATGATATATCTCATCCATGCAGCGCCCAACCATCCATCTCCCTAGCCTACAGTGTTTTAAATCCTGCTTGTCACTAGTTGCTACTTTTGCCATTTACCTTTACTATTTACTTTTGCTGTTTACTTTTACTATCACCATCATCGCTATCATATCACTGTTACCATTTATCTTTTGTTGCAAGTAAGTATATTTCAGGTGCGGTTGAATTGACAACTCAACTGTCAAAGCTTATAAATACTCTTTGGCACCCCATGTGTCGAATCAATAAATTGGGTTATTCTTACCCGCGAAGACTATCTCGATCTCTTACGGTTGAGGGTTATCAAGTACCGTTTTCTGGCACCGTTGCCGGGGACCATAGCAATATTTACAAGTCTAATTGAAGTATCCTACCTGCTGCACTTCATCCACTATGGGTAAGAAAGGAGACCCCAAGGTTCCGATCTTACTATCCACTACAAGAAGAGGTACTGTTCTGAGCACTAGTACTACACTTGATTCGCCTTCTGTTATGAATAAGTTTGCCTCACCACCACCACATGATGCTCCTACTGAATCAGTTACTATGTCCGATACTCTTGATGATGCTTCTACTACTGTTGATGATATTAGCTCACTTGGTTATGCTCTTGAAAAACAAATTGCTGCTGCTGCTAAAAAGTCTGGAATTGAAATTCCTGTTACTCGCTACCCTATTGGTGAAACTTATGATTATCCTGATTTGAGTAAACTCAAGGAGAGACTCCTTGATGATGATTACTATATGCTTGATGAAGATTTATGCAGGGAACTGACAGAGTTTTCTGGCTCTCACCCTGAAGTTATTAAGAAACTATTTGAAAAACACTCTTTGAAGAACAAAACAGTTCCTGATCCTGAATTTGCTACATCTCCTATATGCATTGATGATCCTGATTATGATTTCTCTGTTGATCTTTCACTTATACCTATGGTTGAAGCTGACCCCTTTTATGGCAGAGAAAATGATGATGCTATTGCACACCTAACTAAACTCGGTGAGTTGGGTGGCATGTTTACCACAGATGAGAAGATACGATACTTTTATATCACCAAGATTCTTCCTTTCTCCTTGAAGGAAGGTGCTAAAGCATGGTATGATTCGCTTCCATGCGGTTCCATTAAGAGTCCTCAAGACTTAGCTCACTCTTTTGTTGATAAGTACTTTCCTGCTCACATGCAACATGCTGCTTTACAGAGAATTTATAACTTTAAACAGTTGCAGGATGAGTCCCTCCCTAAAGCTTGGGGGAGGTACTGCGGTCTGATTCGGGCTAGACCAGGACATGAAGTCCCTAAGAACGAATTAATCGATATATTTTATGCTGGTCTAACTGATGAATCCAGGTCCTATTTGGACAGTTGTGTTGGTTGTGTTTTCAGGAAAAGGACGCCGAAAGATGCAGAAGATTTGATGGGCAGGATTGCCAAAAACCATGAAGATTGGTCCATCCCTGAACCACCTCCACCACCAAAGAAGAGGGGCATGTTTGTTCTAAGCCCCGAAGATATGCGAGAAGCAAAGAAGTCTATTAAAGAGAAAGGAATTAAAGCTGAAGACGTGAAGAATCTACCCCCTATTGAGAAGCTGTGTGAGCCTACCACTCACCCTCCTATGGTAGAGGTACACTCTCTTTTAGATTTCAACGCAAGTGACATCCCTCATGGTAAGCCTCCTGATCAGTGTTTAGATGAGTTTGATAATTTTATTATGAAACAAAATCATTTTAATGAGAGGATACAAAGCCAGTTGCATGATAATTCCCTTGCTATCAAAAGTTTGCTTGATGTTCTAGGTAGAACAGTTAATGATGTTCAATGTCTTGTGAAGCATTTTCATATGGTTAAAACTCAGCTTGACCAAATTTCTAATGTGCAAAAAGATTTGCTTGCTAACAATGCCAAACAAGATAATTTGCAGGCTTTTGGGATTAAAACCCGAGGAGGAACTAGCACTCAAGATCCTCTCTATCCAGAGGGGCATCCAAAGAGAATCGAGCAAGATTCTCAAATGCAGGAAGAAGAAATTGTTGGCTCTCCAAAGAAAAAGAAGAAACATAAGGAGGCTGACAATTCTAATGATCCTATTGCAGATGAGGAGCCAACTATTGATCCAAACAGTGTATCTATCTCCGATGCTGAGACTGAAGACGGTGCTGAACCTGAAGGTAAGGATAATGAGAAGAATGATCCGCCTGAAGTTCAAGAAGAAGAAGCACCTGACAAACGTAAGAGGTACACTAAAGAAGACTTCATCGCAAGAAAACATGGGAAGGAAAGAGAACCATGGGTGCAGAAGCCCATGCCCTTTCCAGGTAAGTCCATCAAATCCAAAGAAGAAGAGCATTACAATAAGTTTTGTGAGTGGATTAAACCTCTTTTTCTTCAAATTCCTTTGACCGAAGCTATTAAGTTACCTCCTTATTCAAAATATATGAAAGATATTGTCACTAATAAAACAAAAGTTCCTAATGAAGCAATATCTACTATGCTTGCTAACTACTCTTTCAGTGGCAAGATTCCTGAGAAGCTCGGTGATCCAGGTATACCCACCATTCCTTGCTCCATAATGAATAATTATGTCAAAACTGCTTTATGTGATCTTGGAGCAGGAGTGAGTGTTATGCCTCTCTCTCTTTACGAGAGGCTTTGTTTAGAGAAACTAATTCCTACAGATATCTCCCTTCAGATGGCTGACAAGTAAACCGCCGTCCCTATAGGTATTTGTGAGGATGTTCCCGTAGAAGTTGCTAATTGTTTGATTCTTACTGATTTTGTTGTGCTTGACATGCCCGAGGATGGGAGCATGTCCATTATTCTTGGTAGACCTTTTCTTAACACCGCAGGTGCTATTATTGATTGCAATAAAAGGAAGGTTACCTTCCATGTGAATGATAAAGAACACACGGTATATTTTCCAAAGAAGATCGACAGGAGGCATGGCCTCAACTCTATAGAAAATATCGAGACCGTGAAGATTGGAGAATGGGATTGTCCACTACATGTGCCTCACAAATACAAAACTATCATGGTAGGGACAATGTCCATCAAGGTAAAGGTTCAGTGATTACTTCGTGAGAGGTGAGACTTTTTGCTCTATATATCGCCTGTTTGTTGGTAAGACTTGATCAACCTTACTAGTAAACATGTTTTATATAGATAAAAAGTTGAGCTTGTTATGTTTTCATTTGTTTTTAGTTTTTGTCCTACTTGTTGTACCAAGTATTTATGTTTTGAAGCTTCACAATACTACTCACTACTTCAAGTTTTCAGAGAGTTCCGCAGCTTTTTGAACTTCGAAAAAAATTCAACAGTGAAGTTTTCAGAAAAATTCCAGAAAAATTTAAATAAAAATTTCCACGACGGGAGAGACCCAGAGGGACCTGGGGCCAGCCAGGGGGACCCACCAGTGGCCCAGGCGGCCAGCTGGCACGGCCCAGCCCCTGGCCGCGCCCACAGGGCGCCTGGGGCCTACATGGCCCCCCTCCAGGTATGTCTTCTTCCTCCCTCTCTATTTTTCTCCAAAAACGCGAGTTCTGCACTTGTTCTTGTGTTCTTGCTATTCTTGGAGGCGATTCTTCGATCTCTCTCTACAGCCCATCATTTGAGCTGAGATTTTGAACAAATACTCCCTGGTATGTGACTCCTCCACCCCTCCAATTAGATTTTTGATTGGTGGCTTCATTTGTGAGTATTTAGTAGTTCTTGGTGCTGTATAGATGAGCTTGCATGCATGTGTAGAAAGTTATTTTCCAAGTTTTGATGCAAGTTTATGCCTTGGGTAAGTGAGTTGAGTAGTTTGCCTTAACTCATCTTGTTTTAATCCTCGTTTTTGTAATTGCCAAAAATTTCAGAAATGAGTTTGTTAGGAAGGGCAAAAGGGTGGCTTGAGAAGAGGAGGCATGCACACTCCGATCGAGTTACTAGAGCCGCAGCTTCACCCTCGACTGCTAGGGTGAGCTATAATGAAGATCATGTGCCCCTGGAGTTGTTGGAAGACACAAGTCCAGCACGTGCAATGACGTTTCCATGTGATGAATTCCTTGAAGCTACGGGAATTAAGGATGAGTTTTATAATCTTTGTGCTAATGCAGGTTTGACACGGCTCGTCACGTGCCGTGTTACTCAATATCAAAAACTCACCTCCAGTTTTATTAACCGTTTTAGATATAATCCTGATTCAGGTGCTATTGAGTTTAAAATTTACAATGATCTTATCACCATGACTTTGGGGAGGTTTTGTGAAATAATAGGTGTGCCAAACGTTGGGAGGACGGCTAGGATGGCCACTCAGCCCTCCGAGCTGAAAACCGTCATTAACTCTCTCTGCAGCATGGGTACGAGGGATATTTATCGGTCAAAGATCTACAGCATCTTATTTCCTCACCTCAGGTATTTTGCATATTATGTTGCTAGAGGGGTGTTAGCTCGTGACAACACGAGCAACATTTCTGCTCCGGATATTGCTATCCTGGCAGCAGCCCTCTCAGGGAGGTCTGATTATAATCTGGGTGCCTTAATTGCTCGACGCCTTGCTATGAACGGTAACAAGGGGGACTTATATGGTGACGTTTATGTCACACTTATCTTAGAACATCTTGGAGGCACCCCACACCCCGATGATAATCCTTTTTACTTATTTAAGCTTTGATCTTGCTGCTATGAAAAGGCATAAGTTTGTTACCATGGCTTCTGAGCTGGATAATCTTGTTTATATCTTACGTTTCGGAACTACCGCGGAACGCGAGATCCGTCTACCTGCACCTCTTTTGTTTGATTTTTCTCGCAGGAACGGATGGTCCTTTGATGTTGTCCAGTTCGATGAGTTCATGGTCTAGTATCAGTTTCATAACCCCATGGAGGGGGTTGTGCCCGACGAGGAGGAGCACGGTGAGTTACCACCTTTCCAGGGAGATACCGCCACCGAGTTTGGTGAAGGGTCTTCCTCCGCTTGGCGTACGGACCCTTCCTCGTGGGAGACTCCGAGGAGTTCGGTATAAGCGCCAGCATCTTTCTACGACCCTTGGTCTCACCACCATACCCCCGGAGCAGGAGGCTCCTGGGGGCAGTAGCTGCTACCAACTTAGGCCGAAAGCCTAAGCTTGGGGGAGTACGTGCCCCTCTCACTTTTCCATTGTATTATTCGTTTTGTTCGCTTTGATCTTTTCGAAGTTTTTGCCTGTTCTTCTTTATTTCTCTCTTTGCAAAAACAACAAAAAGATTTTCTCTTTCTTTTGCTTTCGTTCAACTCTTGAAATAATCCAAAAAGATTTCCTTTTCTGTTTAGTTTGCTTTGTTTTCAGAGTTCAGCTCGACTCCGTGATGGCATTTAATTATATTTCCTACGTTCGGTCGTGCAAGTGACAAGCAGTAATGACGAAGATCGACTGAAGGGAAGCAACAAGGAAGACCGGTATGAACTCTTCTTGTTTCTACTTTTGTACATATGCCTGTACTTATGATCTAGAGACCAGCTTGTAGCGACATAGTGCTATGTTTACAATGCTCTTCCAGTGGTTCATGCTTTCCTTGTGGCTAGTCTCGAATAACTAGAGTATATAATGTGTTATTGAAATGATCTACATGCATTGCACTGTTCATAGTTCGGTATACTAAGGTGGTATTTCCCTTTAGAGAATTTTTGGATTGACTTGGCACATGCTTACACATGTTTGAGACTAAAAAGTCTGCTCTGCCTTGATGATCTTTGAGTTTTAGAATAGTTATATCACTTTCATGCCCGATTCAATGTTACTTTGTCGCTCTGCATGATTATGGTCGTTATTGCTCTCTAGTTGGTCGCTTCCCAGTCTTTTGCTAAACCCCCACCTGTACTAAGCGGACTGACTGCTTGTGCATCAAAAATCCTTAAAACCTGTTATGCCATATGAGTCCACCATAACTTCCTATACATGGTATTTACCTGCCATTCCTAACGAAGACTTTCATGTACCACCTCGAAATTAATCAAAAGCATTTCTCTTTTTGTGCCTATGTTTTAGCTCATGAGGAAGTAGTAGTTAATTCATGATCTTTTTAAGTCGGACAAGTTTCACCCCTGGATTGCATGTCTAATGTGCAAACCCTTAATACGAGAAGGAACTGGCATAGAGTGCGCCCGACTCAAAAAGATAATATAACAAACAAACCCTCCTTCACGCTTTGTTCATGAGAAATCAGAAAACTTTGGCAGTGATAAACAAAGGAGATTAAGAGGATATGATCGTCCTCATGCGGGAGCCGTTCCTCGAGACTTGTTCAGCTTAAGAAGTGATTGAGTTATCTGCTAGCATTCGTTGACAAAATATGCACCTCTCAAAAACGTTTTTTTACCTCTGTTTTTAAAACCAAGAGCTCTGGTACATGTTTAGTTTTTGTTTCCGACCACGGGTTTTCAACCTTGCCAACAAAAGCCACGGTTCGAGAGTCTCCACCTTCTTTCTTCAAAGCACTAACTAGGAGAGCATAATTGTCATTCTGAGTGTAATGTGCATTGTCCCAAAGTATTACATTGTCTTCTGCATGATTGTGATATGATTTATTCTGAAATTCTTAGTTCTAGTCTCCTTTAAAACTCTGGAGGAGTTTCTGCATTTATGTTTTGCTTCACTCATGGAGACTAGCGAGATACCACCCTAGTATGCTCAAGCTATGTGCAATGTAATCTTGTCTTGATTTTCAGTAGTATATTATTTATTTTTAGGTATTTGTGATTGGTCACTTGAAAGAAGGATTGCTCCTTGCATTGTCCTCATAGTACTGTTTCAACACTTGCTAGACTCTTTTCGTAGTACATGCTTATATACATCTAATGAAGCAAAAGAGTTTGTCAAAGTTTTCTTTGTCGCGTCCAGTTCGTTGAACTGAATTGCTTGAGGACAAGCAATATGCTAAGCTTGGGGGAGTTGATACGTCTCAAACGTATCTACTTTTCCAAACACTTTTGATATTGTTTTGACCTCATTCTTGCATGATTTGAACTAAACTAACCCGGACTGACGCTGTTTTCAGCAGAGCTGCCTGTATGGTTTTATTGTGTGCAGGAAAACGGATTTTTAGGTATCTCAGAAAAATCCACGAAAAATCACAGAAAATCCACGCACCCGAAGGAACCAGGAGCCAGAAGAGGGACCAGAGGGGGGCCAGGGGGTGCCCAGGCGCCCTGGTGGCACGGCCCAGCCCCTGGCCGCGCCAGGGGGTCGCCTGGGTGGGCCCCACACCCCCTGGTACCCTACTTTGCCTCGTATTTTTACTCGCGACGCGGAAACCCCAGATCAGAAGTTCTTTTCGCAGTTTTCCGTCGCGGAGCCGCCGCCACCCTCTGTTCTTCTTCGGGAGGGCTAATCTGGAGGCTGAATTGGCCTCCGGAGAGGGGAGATCGTCGCCATCGTCATCATCATCACCACTCCATCATCCCTCCATGACTTCTCCTTCCATGTGTGAGTAATTCCCCTGTTGTATGCGAAGGGGATGGTAGGGATTGGATGAGTTAGATCATGTAATAGTTTGTCAGATCGTTGGGGGCATGTTGCCTATCATCTACTATGGTGTTTATCATCTTTGCTTCAACTTGTTATTCTTAATGCTTGACACTTAGGGCCCGAGTGCCATGATTTCAGATCTGAACCATATGTGTTTGCATGAATATATTTGTGTTCTTGATCCTACCTATGAGTTGTTTGCACCTGTTACGGTTTGGAACCGGCGATCCCAAAAGTGATAGCTTGGGACACCAAAGGGGATGGTCCGTAGTTTGAGGATTACATGTATCCATTGAGTTCATTGCTTTGTTCCGGTGCTCTTTGACAGGAGCACCTTAATCTCCATAAGTTCCTTTTGGCCCCGTTCATAGCGGGATGGTAGGACAAAAGATGTTGTGCAAGTTCTTATTGCAAGCACGTACAACTACCTACGGGATACATGCCTAATGTTTGATATTTGCCTAGATGATCATTACTTTTCCGTGTGTCGTGCCCCAAGTTAGAATCATGATATATCTCATCCATGCAGCGCCCAACCATCCATCTCCCTAGCCTACAGTGTTTTAAATCCTGCTTGTCACTAGTTGCTACTTTTGCCATTTACCTTTACTATTTACTTTTGCTGTTTACTTTTACTATCACCATCATCGCTATCATATCACTGTTACCATTTATCTTTTGTTGCAAGTAAGTATATTTCAGGTGCGGTTGAATTGACAACTCAACTGTCAAAGCTTATAAATACTCTTTGGCTCCCCGTGTGTCGAATCAATAAATTGGGTTATTCTTACCCACGAAGACTATCTCGATCCCTTACGGTTGAGGGTTATCAAGTACCGTTTTCTAGCGCCGTTGCCGGGGACCATAGCAATATTTACAAGTCTAATTGAAGTATCCTACCTGCTGCACTTCATCCACTATGGGTAAGAAAGGAGACCCCAAGGTTCCGATCTTACTATCCACTACAAGAAGAGGTATCGTTCTGAGCACTAGTGCTACACTTGATTCGCCTTCTGTTATGAGTAAGTTTGCCTCACCACCACCACATGATGCTCCTACTGAATCAGTTACTATGTCCGATACTCTTGATGATGCTTCTACTACTGTTGATGATATTAGCTCACGGTGAAAAGATCTGTCGCCTCGTAAACCGGTGGTAGAAGAGACTGGTACTTCCGACTCCTTACTCCCTGTACAGAGGCATGTTTCATCCTTAGCTGAAAAGCCTGATCATCCAACTCTGCTTGCCTCATGGCTATCATAGCCTTCTCCGCCTTCAGATTTTCTTTTGCTTGATCAATCCGGCCCTTCAGCTGAAGGAACTCTGCATCGTGTTGCGCCTTGTCTGCTGGAGCTACCTCTGCCATGGCTCGGGCTGTGAACTCCTCGATCAAGGTGGATAGAGCGTTAGAGGGCGAGAGGGCCTGGCCGCTCCCCCCTACACCAGCTTCTGCTGTTATCGCCCCGTTCACCGTGGACTGCAGCGTAGGTTGTGAACCGGCCATAAAGACAGCCACTCGGTTTGGCGGATCAAAGGGGTCCGGAATGCTGTCTCCGTCGGACACACCCTCAGACCGGCCGTCCCGCAACTGATACAAAGACTCAGTTTCTCCGGATGAAGATTCATCGTCAGAATAGATAACTGTCTCGCCACCGGAATCCGATCCGTCCTCGGCTTGGACCCCGTGAATTGCTCCAACGAAAATGTGCTTCATGGCAGGCTGAATCCGGGCCGATCTCGCACGCTAAGCCGGCTCGACGATGTTGGGGATGACGTCCGGCTCAGGCCCCGGTTCACCAATCTTGCCGATGAAGACGTGGATGCCGCCGAAGGGAACTCGGTACCCATATTCGATTGAATCGGCCTCCGGTCCCCAACCTGCGTCGTCGATGTAGATCCGGCTGCGGCGACTCTTGGTCATCCGGCCGACCGCGTAACCCTTGAGCCCTTCAAAGCCGCCCTTCAAGAACTCGAAACCGTCGTGCGGAGGCCCCACGATGGGCGCCAACTGTCGTGGAATTAACACGGCAGATGTCCGGTTTAACGGACTTAGTGATGGAACCATCGCACATGTTAGCTTGAAGGGGTTAAAAGCACACAAAGGACACAGAGGGTTTATACTAGTTCGGCCCCTTCGATGAAGGTAAAATCCTACGTCTAGTTTGGTTTGGTATTGCTTGGGCGTCGATGAACAGGGAGCGGATTGCTTGCCTGTGTCTCGACGGGTTGTTTCTTGTCCTTGAACCGTCGCCGGGTCGTCCCTTTATATAGAGGTGACGCCCGGTCCGGTTTACAGAGTCCCGAGGCCGGCTCATACTTGTGTCCGCCTCGGTCTCTGCTCTTTCTTCCTTATCTCTCAAGTTACATGATCAGGCGGTTTACAAACCATAACGTTACACATGGGCCCTAAGCCTTCATGGGCCGTAACTCCTACTGGGTATTTGCAAGTATATAACTAAACTACCATAATCCGGTTTACACTAGCCGGTTTATACCTGTTAGTAATATCCCTGACAGTAGATCTACTGACCTTTTGTGCACAAGCAAGATACCTCCTTCCACTATCAACAGATTCAAAGGACACACGCTTCTCACAGACACAAAGATGTTCACATCTGGCTGCAAGATCTGTAGCAAGTCCGGTCCACTCTGAGCAGAAAATGGTGGCAGGAGAAGGAGCCTACAACGATATATTCAGCAAAATCCCCCATTCTTGCCCTAACAATAACTGTAAGACTCATAGTGACGAACTTACCTCACTTGTGACAGAGTATCCGTCGGACGTGGAGCTCGATCCGTCACTCCAGGATACCATGGCGGCGAGCTGGCGGCGGCGGAGAGCTGCACGGCGAGGAGAAGCTGGAGAAGAGAGGTGAGTAGAGGGTGAGCTGCCGACAGGATAGAATATGCCAATGAATATACCAACACAGGTGCCACATTGTGATAAAGTGCGGGTAGATATGGCAAGAAGGCAGGGGGCTAAATGAAAAATGGCACGTGCTGACCAGCCAGGCCACTTGGCATCCAGTTGGCGAGCTGTGATTGGCCCAGGACTGATTTTGCACATCAGTTGCAAGTTCAGGGATGAAATAATCAGCTTTTTCAAGTACAAGGACCAAAGCATCACCTGACATGCAAGTTCAGGGACCTGGGGTGCTATTACCTCCAATTTTAAGTAATCAGCTATTTCTCAAATGGCAATTAAGTTGAGCTTCTAAAATGCAGAGATTGGCGATGATGAGTCGTCGTCAGGAGGCAGCCACCAGCCGGAGCGTCTCCTCCGAGTTCTTGGCGCCCTTCTCGGCGAGGAGTGACTGCAGGTCGCTGCCATTGGTGAGGCTGTTGAACTCGACCGACCTGGAGGGGTCCGTCGGGTACCTCCGCTGGCAGAAGTTCATGAGCCGCTTCACGGACTGCAGGTACTTCCTCGTCGTCTCGTCGTTCATCACGTGGGCGACGCCGTTGGCGTGGATCTTCTCCCGCGCCGACCGCTCGTGGATGCCCACCATGGTCACCCCGATCGGCCACGGCGAGTTGCCGATCGCCAGCTTGATGTAGTTGTCCGTTGCCCCCAGGTGGTCCCGCCGCATGCAGCACCGCACCACGTCCAGCAGCGCGCGCCGGACGTCGTCGGGGAGGGCCTTCTTCCTGCACAGCTTGAAGAGTGGCTCCAGGTAGCGCGCACACTGCTTGCAGGTGGCTACCGCGGCCTTGCCCCTGGTCGTGCGCCGCTCCGGCTCGGGCATCTCGTCCAGCTCTTGGCCCCACTCGCTTAGCAGCCGCTTGAAGAAGGCCACAATCTTGTCCTCCTCGCACAGCTCGTCGAACGGCACCTCCTCCTCCTTCTCATCTCTCGCGCCGTTGCTCCTCTCGACAGCGCCGGGCTTGGGCTTGGCGGCGGCCCTGGCACGCAGGGCCTGGATGTCGCGGAGGAAGTCGTTGGTCTACCCCTCCCCGATCTCGGGGGTGTCGACGTCCGCGACCGCGGCGGGGTCCTCGAGCGCGTCGTGGAGGCGGCGGAGGCGCGCGGCGTCGTCCTCGCCGAAGAGCGTGGCCGGCTGGCGCAGCAGACGCAGGCGCCGGATCACCTCCTCCCTCGGGAGCGACGACTCCACGGAACCTTCCGCGCCGGCGTCGGCCTTCTCCACGGCAGCGACAGCGGCTGGAGGCAATGTGGGCATCGACGACGCGGGGGATGAGGCTGCGTCAGGGTGGGACCGGAGCTGCTCCTCCTTCTTCTTCTTCTGGATGAGCCGCTCCTGCTCGGCGATACGGAGGCGCTGTATCTCGCGTGCCTCGATCTCGGCACGGCGGAGGACCTTGCGGCCGCCGAAGTCGGCGTCGAGCATCTGGCGCTTGCGCTGCAGCTCGCGCTTCAGGACGTCCATGGCTCTGGCTCGGTCGATATGCGGACGCGGCTTGTGGAGTGGATTGTTCTTGACGAGGGTGAGGCTGCGATGGATCGGAGCGCGGCGCCGTCGGCTTTTGAGATTTCCGGGAGCGGGGTCTGGAAGGTTCGTGAGTTCGTGTTCTGGATCCATCGATGGTGGCGGTGCCGGAGAAGGAAGGGGAGGAGCGAGCGAACCAGCGCGAACCTTCTCGAGCCTTTGAACCATGGACTCGGCAGGCGGAATAACTTTCGGCCCGCATATCTTGGACACAGACGAGCCTAGCAAACACAAGGCGCGAGGATGGGCGACTCAACCGAATTCATTAATTTTACTAAAAAAACGAATTCATTAAGTAAGGGGAACTGTTTGTGTGCAGTGCGCCGGCCGAATTTTCGGCCGGTCTCACGCCACGCTGGTCTTGTGCGCCCAGCAAACCACGCCCACGCATGAGGCCCTAGCGTGAGACGCGTGTACCTTATCCTCTCCACCGCTTTTCATCCCCTACCTCCTGGTCGCCGTTCTTCTCCTCCCCACTCCCCCCGCGTTGCCGCTCTCGTCCCACCCCCCACCCCCCGCAATCCCTTCTTCCCCTCCCGCAAGCCCTCGCTGCCACCGCCGGCGTTTCGCTGCCGTGGCACCGCTGCAACTGCTCACCGGAGTACGAGGCCTCCCTGTCTCTGTTCTTATCCTCCCCACTCCGCCCGCGCTACCGCTCTCGTCCTCTCCGCAACCTCTCCTTCCCCTCCCGCAAGCCCCCGCTGCCACCGCCGGCGTTCGCTGCCGTGGCACCGCTGCAACTGCTCGCCGGAGTACGAGCAATTTGACGTGTTGTACGAGGCGGGCTGCAACCAGATTTTGCTGCAACCGTGTAACGAAAGAGCTGGAACCGGCGAACCATTTTGCTACCACCCC
>LR738712.1:21344554-21366646 GCA_902687465.1 Secale cereale
CCCCCCCCCCAATCTGCTACCATGGATTTTTTTTTGCTGGAACCGGCAAACCATTTTGCTACATCCGGTTTGGTTTTTGTTACAACCGGTGTTTTTGCGGATTTTTGCTACATCTATCTCCATGACACTTTCTGTTTTTCCAATCGATTTTTGCTACAACCATGTTTTGTTTTTGCTGGAACCGGCCCATGTTTTTGCTACCACGCACCCCCAAAATTTTTGCTACCAGATGATTTTTGCTGCAACCGATTAACCATTTTGCTACAACCGTTTTGATTTTTTGTTACTACCGGTGTTTGTCGATTTTTGCTACATCCATCTTCTGTTTTATCCTGTCATTTTTGCTACAACCATATTTTTATTTTGCTGGAACTGAAGACATTTTTTGCTACATCCACCCACGAAGGTGTTGCTCAACGGCGGCGATGTCTTTTTTTTTGCTACAACCGTCTCGGATTTTTGCTACTACCGGAGATGTATTTGCTACCACCGGAGTTTTTGGTACTACCAGAGTCTTTCCTGGAAGCATCAGGAGTTTTTGCTACCCGCCTCTGTTTTTGTTTTGTTTTTGCTGGAACCATCCTAAAAATTTGCTACCACCATCTTTTGATTTTGCTGGAACCGGCATTTTTCGCTTCGGTGTCGGCGGTGAAGGCGGGTGGTGTTTTGGTTCGCCGGCGGCGGTGAGGCTGCGAGCGCCGGCGGCGGTGAGGCTGCGAGCGCCGGCGACGAGCAGGGGCAGCGGCGGTCCAAGCGAGAGCAGCGCAAGCCAGCGTGCGGGATCCCGCGAGCGGCGGCGGCGCTTACTTTTTTCTCCTCTTTTTTCCCGTGGGGAGGATGACTATAGGAGATACGGGGCATATCTGACGGTTACGCGCATGTAGATCGAGCGGATCTGATTTTACCGGCCGAAAGGTTCCGCCGGTGCGCCGGCGCAGAGCACTGGCCTTAATTAAATAGTGCTTCTTTCAAAGACGTGCCTCTGGCAAAAAACATAATCATGCCTTTTGTGAAAGCAAAAACGTACCTCTCGTGAAAAAAAAAACAGAAAACGCGTTTTTTTCGTTTCCGAGATGCACGGCCCTGCCTCTCACCAAAACTCAACCGCGCTCTCGCGGAAGCTAAAAGGTGTCTCTCGCGAAAGAAAAAACGTGTTTTTTTTCAAAAGGTAAAAAAAACCGATAGAAAACCAAAAAAGAAACATTTAGAAAACCAAAATCACGTGTGAAAAAAAATCAGACGGAGCGGCCAAAGCGCGACACGTGGTGACGTGCGCTCAGGCTGATCGTTGGGAGGCTCCCGAAGGAGCACTCGCCAACCAGTTGCTCCCCGACTCAACAGTCTTGCAAGTGTAGCGTGGATTAATACCACGAAAGAAAATGCTTTTAAGAGATCTCGTTATAAGTTTTAGCCATAACAGTTATTTTATATTTTGTTTGATCTTAGATCAAAATCAGTATATCTGTAAATATAATAAATTTGAATAAAACCACGGGTACTTTAAAAAAATACTAGCAGCAACCCGTCAATCCTACTTAGCACCTATATAAGCGCCGGACATAAGCCATCCGAAACATCAAGAAGCTTCCAGGCAGGTTTTGGAAAGCTTCTGCAAGCTTTTGAACTTCTGTTGACGCTCAAAAGTGGCACAATCGTAAAAGTTGCTTTAATCTATGTCAAGATTACTTCAAACTTATGATTGGAAGTCACCATGAGATGACTTTCTTTGAGAAGATCAAGATGGATATGAAAGTGGTCTAAAACGGAGTCTGGATGCAAAAGTTATGACAAGTTCAGAGATGCTCATGGTGAAACCAGATTAAAGAATGGCTTGAAACCCAATTAATATAACTTCAAATGGAAAAAGTTTCAACATGAAAGTTGTGCGTCTCGTCGAAACGGTCGATTTTGATATAAAAATCGTCTCAATCCGAGTTCGTATGCAAAAGTTACAGCTATCCGAACACAACCCTGTCACAGAGCCATAAGTGGGGCGCCCCACCAGCCACGTGTCTGATGGGTAGCGCGAATAACAGCCTGTATTGCGTGACCGTTTTGGCCTGGAAGATGGCTTCAAATCAAAAAACGTTCAACATGAAAGTTGTTCGTCTCGTTGAAACGGTCAAGATTGCTTTTGGGCTCTTTTCCATCCGAGGTCGTTTACCATCTCAAAAATTACCCGCAAGGTGCAGCCAGTTTAAACCGAACAGTTTTGGAAAGTTCGGACAAAGCCAATCCGAATTTGGCTAGGGTTTTGGACGTGAATCCAAGCCTTTTCCTTGCATGGGAAGTCCAGCCGCCTCTTATATACTCAAGGGGTGACGGCCGATTGAACAACAACACACAATCGCAAACGCATCTACAACTTTTTCATCTACGTTTTGTTCCTCCCTCGTTCTTGCTCCCTCGTTCTTCGTCGTTCTTCGTGTTGGAGAGCTGCGAATACCGAGGCTCTAGGGGTGGCTTGACCGACCTAGGGCAGCCCATAGCAGCCGCACTCCCCGACGGGGTCCCTCCCGGGAGTGTAGGGTTTCGGGTCTTCAAAAGCTCTCGACGGTCGACTTGCGAATCGCGCTTCCGGTGAGACTCCTTCGACGTGAGCTGTGGTGCACCACCCCCGGCGTCGAGGGTACACGTGACGTGTTCGTGTGCGAACACACTTTTTGGCGACTCCGCTGGGGAAAAAGATCAATCATCATCATCATCCATCATGTCCGGCAACGACAAGATCCCCAAACCCTCGGAAATCGACGCCGATAACATAATCAAGCCCAATTTTGAGGAGTTATCGAAGGAACATCGCCAAGCTTATCAGGAGTACAAGAAGGCACGTGAAGAGAAGGAGATGCAGGAGTTCCTTGCTAAGTTCAAAAAGGATCGTCAAGGCAATATCACTCCGGTTGGAGAAATCAAGTTTCCTCCTCTTCATGATGAACAGGTTAAACCCTCTGTAAGTAATACCTTCTCTCCTGAGGTATGGGCTGAAATTGATAGTCGCATTACTGATAGCAATAATCTTTTATACCAAATTTTCTTGGAAAATAGTAATGCTAAAAATAGTGTGCCTCAATCATCTAGTGGTAATGTTGGTGTGCCTTTTACCGCAGAAATCCCTAGTCCAACTTTACCTATTTCATCGGCGCCCCCCATGCCGATGAATTTTAATCCTAGCCCCACAAATCAAATTGTTGCTGCACCCATTAATCCTATCATGAGTATGCCAAGTTCGGTGGTGACGCCGAACCAAACCCTACCTACAAGAGCAAACTGTTGGGGAACGTAGCATAATTCAAAAAAATTCTACGCTTTCACCAAGATCCAACAATGGAGACATCTAGCAACGAGCAAGTAAGAGTGCATCTACATACCGTTATGTAGATCGCGAGCGGAAGCTTTCGAAGAAGCGTGGATGAAGTAGTCGTACTCTTCGCGTTCTTCGTCACCGATGATCTAGCGCCGAACGGACGGCACCTCCGCGTTCAACACACGTACGGTGCAGCAACGTCACCTCCTTCTTGATCCAGCAAGGGGGGAGGAGAAGTCGTCAGAGATCCGGCAGCACGACAGCGTGATGACGGATGCAGTGGAGATCGCAGCAGGGCTTCGCCGGGCGCCCTGCGTGGGAGTATGGAGGTGTGACGGGAGGGGGAGAGGCGCCAGGGCAAGGGGTGCGGCTGCCCTCTCCCTCCCCACATATATATAGGGGCCCAGGGGGTGCGCCAGCCCCCTGCAGATCCAATCTGCAAGGGGGGCGGCGGCCAGGGGGGAGTCCTTGCCCCCCAAGGCAAGTGGTGGCCCCCCTCCCCCTTAGGGTTTTAACCCTAGGCGCATGGGGAGGTGGGCCCCTAGTGGTGCGCCAGCCCAGAGGGGCTGGACACTTCCCCTTGCGGCCTAGGGGCCCCACCGGGATGGGTGGCCCCACCCGGTGGACCCCCGGGGCCCCTCCGGTGGTCCCGGGACGCTCCCGGTGACCCCCGGAGATCACCCGATGGCCGAAACTGGACTTCCTATGTATCAATCTTTACCTCCGGACCATTCCGGAACTCCTCGTGATGTCCGGGATCTCATCCGGGACTCCGAACAACTTTCGGGTTTCCACGTGCATTTATCTCTACGACCCTAGCGTTACCGAACCTTAAGTGTGTAGACCCTACGGGTTCGGGAGACACGTAGACATGACCGAGAACACTCTCCGGTCAATAACCAACAGCGGGATCTGGATACCCATGTTGGTTCCCACGTGTTCCTCGATGATCTTCATCGGATGAACCACCGTGTCAAGGATTTACTCAATCCCGTATGTTATTCCCTTTGTCCATCGATACGGTACTTGCCCGAGATTCGATCGTCGGTATTCCCAATACCTTGTTCAATCTCGTCATGGCAAGTCTCTTTACTCGATCCGTAATCCATCATCCCGTGACTAACTACTTAGTCACATTGAGCTCATTATGATGATGTCTTACCGAGTGGGCCCGGAGGTACCTCTCCGTCATACGGAGTGACAACATCCCAGTCTCGGTTCGTACCAACTCAACAGACACTTTCGGAGATACCCGATGCGTACCTTTATAGCCACCCAGTTACGTTGTGACGGTTGGCACACCCAAAGTATTCCTACGGCATCCGGGAGTTGTACAACCTCATGGTCTAAGGAATAAATACTTGACACCGAAAAGCTTATGCATTACGAACTATACGATCTCGTGTTATGCTCAAGTTTGGGTCTTGTCCATCACATCATTCTCCTAATGATGTGATCCCGTTTATCACTGACATCCCATGTCCATGGTCAGGAAACCGTGACCATCTATTGATCAACGAACTGGTAACTAGAGGCCTACCAGGGACTCATTGTGGTCTATGTATTCACACATGTATCGCTGTTTCCGTACAATACAATTCAAGCATGAATAACAGACAATTATCATGAACAAGGAGATATAATAATAATGCTTTTATTATTGCCTCTAGGGCATATCTCCAACAGTCTCCCACTTGCACTAGAGTCAATAATCTAGTTACATTGTGATGAATCGAACACCCATAGAGTTCTGGTGTTGATCATGTTTTGCTCGTGAAAGAGGTTTAGTCAACGGGTTTGCTACATTCAGATCCGTATGCACTTTACAAATATCTATGTCTCCATCCTGAACATAATTCCGGATGGAGTTGAAACGGCGCTTGATGTGCTTGGTCTTCTTGTGAAACCTGGGCTCCTTGGTAATGGCAATAGCACCAGTGTTGTCACAGAAGAGAGTCATCGGGCTTGACGCGCTTGGAATGACTCCTAGGTCGGTGATGAACTCCTTCATCCAGACTCCTTCCTGCGCTGCTTCAGAAGCAGCTATGTACTCCGCTTCACATGTAGACGCTGCCACCACGCTCTGTTTGCAACTGCGCCAGCTGACCGCCCCTCCGTTCAAAATATACACGTATCCGGTTCGAGACTTAGAGTCATCCAGATCTGTGTCGAAGCTAGCATCGACGTAACCCTTTACGACGAGCTCTTCGTCACCTCCATAAACGAGAAACATATCCTTAGTCCTTTTCAGGTACTTCAGGATGTTCTTGACCGCTGTCCAGTGTTCCGTACTGGGATCACTTTAGTACCTCCCCACCAAACTTATGGCAAGGTTCACATCAGGTCTGGTACACAGCATGGCATACATGATAGAACCTATGGCCGAGGCATAGGGAATGACACTCATCTTTTCTCTATCTTCTGCCGTGGTCGGCGACTGAGCCTTGCTCAATCTCATACCTTGCAAAACAGGCAAGAATCCTTTCTTTGACTGATCCATATTGAACTTCTTCAATATTTTGTCAAGGTATGTACTTTGTGAAAGACCAATGAGGCGTCTCGATCTATCTCTATAGATTTTGATGCCTAATATGTAAGCAGCTTCTCCAAGGTCCTTCATTGAAAAACTTTTATTCAAGTAGGCCTTTACATTTTCCAAGAATTCTATATCATTTCCCATCAGCAATATGTCATCCACATATAATATGAGAAATGCTACAGAGCTCCCACTCACTTTCTTGTAAATACAAGCTTCTCCATAAGTCTGTATAAAGCCAAACGCTTTGATCACTTCATCAAAGTGAATATTCCAACTCCGAGATGCTTGCACCAGCCCGTAAATCGAGCGCTGGAGCTTGCATACCTTGTTAGCGTTCTCTGGATCGACAAAACCTTCCGGTTGCATCATATACAACTCTTCCTTGAGGAAGCCATTAAGGAATGTTGTTTTGACGCCCATTTGCCATATCTCATAATCATAGAATGCGGCAATAGCTAACATGATTCTGACTGACTTCAGCATCGCTACGGGAGAGAAAGTCTCATCGTAGTCAATCCCTTGAACTTGTCGATAACCCTTAGCGACAAGCCGAGCCTTATAGATGGTCACATTACCATCCGCGTCTGTCTTCTTCTTAAATATCCATTTGTTTTCTATGGCGTGCCTATCATCAGGCAAGTCCACCAAAGTCCATACTTTGTTTTCATACATGGATTCTATCTCGGATTTCATGGCTCCAAGCCATTTATTGGAATCCGGGCCCGCCATCGCTTCTTCATAGTTCGAAGGTTCACCGTTGTCTAACAACATGATTTCCAGTACAGGGTTGCCGTACCACTCTGGTGCGGAACGTGCCCTTGTGGACCTTCGAAGTTCAGTAGTAACTTGATCTGCTTCATGATCATTATCATTAGCTTCCTCCCTTGTCGGTGCAGGCACTTCAGGAACAGTTTCCTGTGCTGCGCTACTTTCCGGTACAGGAGGGGTGACTGTCACCTCATCAAGTTCTACTTTCCTCCCACTCACTTCTTTCGAGAGAAACTCTTTCTCCAGAAAGCATCCATTCTTGGCAACAAAGACTTTGCCTTCGGATCTGTGGTAGAAGGTGTACCCAATTATTTCCTTTGGGTATCCTATGAAGACGCATTTTTCCGATTTGGGTTCGAGCTTTTCAGGTTGAAGTTTCTTGACATAAGCATTGCAACCCCAAACTTTTAGAAACGACAGCTTTGGTTTCTTGCCAAACCAAAGTTCATACGGAGTCATCTCAACGGATTTCGACGGAGCCCTGTTTAAAGAGAATGCGGCAGTCTCTAAAGCATAACCCCAAAAAGATAGCGGTAAATCGGTGAGGGACATCATAGATCGCACCATGTCCAACAGAGTACGATTTCGACGTTCGGACACACCGTTACGTTGAGGTGTTCCGGGCGGTGTCAATTGTGAAACAATTCCACAGCTCCTAAGGTGTGTGCCAAATTCATGACTTAAATATTCACCCCCACGATCTGATCACAAGAACTTTATTTTTCTGTCACGTTGATTCTCAACCTCATTCTGAAATTCCTTGAACTTTTCAAAGGTCTCGGACTTGTGTTTCATCAAATAGATATACCCGTATCTACTCAAGTCATCCGTGAGGGTGAGAACATAACGATAGCCTCCGCGAGCCTCAACACTCATTGGACCGCACACATCGGTATGTATGATTTCCAACAAGTTGGTTGCTCGGTCCATTGTTCCGGAAAACGGAGTCTTGGTCATCTTGCCCAAGAGGCATGGTTCGCACGTGTCAAATGATTCATAATCAAGAGACTCTAGAAGTCCGTATGAATGGAGCTTCTTCATACGTTTGACACCAATATGACCAAGGCGGCAATGCCACAAGTATGTGGGACTATCATTATCAACTTTACATCTTTTGGCATCTACACTATGAATATGTGTATCACTACGTTCGAGATTCATCAAAAATAAACCATTGACCAGCGGGGCATGACCATAAAACATATCTCTCAAATAAATAGAACAACCATTATTCTCCGATTTGAAAGAGTATCCATCTCGCATAAGACGAGATCCAGAAACAATGTTCATGCTCAAAGCTGGTACTAAATAACAATTATTGAGGTTTAAAACTAATCCCGAGGGTAGATGTAGAGGTAGCGTGCCGACGGCGATCACATCGACCTTGGAACCATTCCCGACGCGCATCGTCACCTCATCCTTTGCCAGTCTCCGTTTATTCCGCAGCTCCTGTTTTGAGTTACAAATATGAGCAACTGCACCGGTATCGAATACCCAGGAGCTACTACGAGTGCTGGTAAGGTACACATCAATAACATGTATATCATATATACCTTTGACGTTGCCGGCCTTCTTGTCTGCTAAGTATTTGGGGCATTTCCGCTTCCAGTGACCCATTCCCTTGCAATAAAAGCACTCTGTCTCAGGCTTGGGTCCATAATTTGGCTTCTTCCCGGCAACAGGCTTGCCAGGCGCGGCAACTCCCTTGCCGTCCTTCTTGAAGTTCTTTTTACCCTTGCCTTTCTCGAACTTAGTGGTTTTATTGACCATCAACACTTGATGTTCTTTCTTGATGTCTACCTCCGCTGATTTCAGCATCGAATACACCTCGGGAATGGACTTCTCCATCCCCTGCATATTGAAGTTCAACACGAAGCTCTTGAAGCTTGGTGGGAGCGACTGGAGGATTCTGTCAACGACCGCTTCATCTGGGAGATTCATTCCCAGCTGAGACAAGCGGTTGTGCAATCCTGAAATCTTGAGGATGTGCTCACTGACAGAACTGTTCTCCTCCATCTTACAGCTGTAGAATGCGTCGGAGACATCATATCTCTCGACTCGGGCATGAGCTTGGAAAACCATTTTCAGCTCTTCGAACATCTCATATGCTCCGTGGTGCTCAAAACGTTTTTGGAGCCCCGACTCTAAGCTGTAAAGCATGCCGCACTGAACCAGGGAGTAATCATCACAACGCGACTGCCAGGCGTTCATAACGTCTTGGGTCGCTGGGAGAACGGGTGCATCACCTAGCGGTGATTCTAGGACATAAGTTCTCTTGGCAGCTATGAGGATAATCCTCAGGTTACGGACCCAATCCGTATAGTTGCTACCATCGTCTTTCAGCTTGGTTTTCTCTAGGAACGCGTTGAAGTTGAGGGAAACCTGAGCGTGGGCCATTTGATCTACAAGAGATATTGTAAAGAATTTAGACTAAGTTCATGATAATTAAGTTCATCTCAATCAAATTTTAATGAACTCCCACTCAGAATGACATCTCTCTAGTCATCTAAGTGATACACGATCCGAATCGAGTAGTCCGTGTCCGATCATCACGTGAGACGGACTAGTCATCAACGGTGAACATCTTCATGTTGATCGTATCTTCTATACGACTCGTGTTCGACCTTTCGGTCTTCCGTGTTCCGAGGCCATGTATGTACATGCTAGGCTCGTCAAGTGAACCCTAAGTGTATCGCGTGTGTAAATCTGTCTTACACCCGTTGTATGCGAACGTTAGAACCTATCACACCCGATCATCACGTGGTGCTTCGGAGCAACGAACTTTAGCAACGGTGCACAGTTAGGGGAAACACAATACTTGAAATTTTAGTGAGAGATCATCTTATTTACTACCGTCGTTCTAAGTAAACAAGATGCATAAACATGATAAACATCACATGCAATCAATTAAAGTGACATGATATGGCCAATATCATCTTGCTCCTTGGATCTCCATCTTCGGGGCACCATGATCATCTTGTCACCGGCTCGACACCATGATCTTCATCATCATGATCTCCATCATCGTGTCTTGAAGAAGTCGTCACGCCAACTATTACTTCTACTACTATGGCTAACGTTTAGCAATGAAGTAAAGTAATTACATGGCGTTATTAAGTGACACGCAGGTCATACAATAATTAAGACAACTCCTATGGCTCCTGCCGGTTGTCAAGTTCATCGACATGCAAGTCATGATTCCCTATTACAAAAACATGATCAATCTCATACATCACATATATCATTCATCACATCTTCGTTTTGGCCATACCACGTCACATAGCACATGCTGCAAAAACAAGTTAGATGTCCTCTAATTGTTGTTGCAAGTTTTACGTGGCTTCTATAGGATTTCTAGCAAGAACGTTTCTTACCTACGCCAAAACCACAACGTGATTTGTCAACTTCTATTTACCCTTCATAAGGACCCTTTTCATCGAATCCGATCCGACTAAAGTAGGAGAGACAGACACCCGCCAGCCACCTTATGCATCTAGTGCATGTCTGTCGGTGGAACCAGTCTCACGTAAGCGTACGTGTAAAGTCGGTCCGGGCCACTTCATCCCACAATACCGCCGAATCAAGATTGACTAGTAACGGTAAGAAAGTTGAACAAAATCAAACGCCCACAACTGCTTTGTGTTCTACTCATGCAAGATGCTACGCATAAAACCTAGCTCTGATGCCACTGTTGGGGAACGTAGCATAATTCAAAAAAATTCTACGCTTTCACCAAGATCCAACTATGGAGACATCTAGCAACGAGCAAGTAAGAGTGCATCTACATACCGTTATGTAGATCGCGAGCGGAAGCTTTCGAAGAAGCGTGGATGAAGTAGTCGTACTCTTCGCGTTCTTCGTCGCCGATGATCTAGCACCGAACGGACGGCACCTCCGCGTTCAACACACGTACGGTGCAGCAACGTCACCTCCTTCTTGATCCAGCAAGGGGGGAGGAGAAGTCGTCAGAGATCCGGCAGCACGACGGCGTGATGACGGATGCAGTGGAGATCGCAGCAGGGCTTCGCCGGGCGCCCTGCGTGGGAGTATGGAGGTGTGACGGGAGGGGGAGAGGCACCAGGGCAAGGGGTGCGGCTGCCCTCTCCCTCCCCACATATATATAGGGGGCCAGGGGGTGCGCCAGCCCCCTGCAGATCCAATCTGCAAGGGGGGGCGGCGGCCAGGGGGGAGTCCTTGCCCCCCAAGGCAAGTGGTGGCCCCCCTCCCCCTTAGGGTTTTAACCCTAGGCGCATGGGGAGGTGGGCCCCTAGTGGTGCGCCAGCCCAGAGGGGCTGGACACTTCCCCTTGCGGCCTAGGGGCCCCACCGGGATGGGTGGCCCCACCCGGTGGACCCCCGGGGCCCCTCCGGTGGTCCCGGGACGCTCCCAGTGACCCCCGGAGATCACCCGATGGCCGAAACTGGACTTCCTATATATCAATCTTAACCTCCGGACCATTCCGGAACTCCTTGTGACGTCCGGGATCTCATCCGAGACTCCGAACAACTTTCGGGTTTCCACGTGCATTTATCTCTACGACCCTAGCGTTACCGAACCTTAAGTGTGTAGACCCTACGGGTTTGGGAGACACGTAGACATGACCAAGAACACTCTCCGGTCAATAACCAACAGCGGGATCTGGATACCCATGTTGGTTCCCACGTGTTCCTCGATGATCTTCATCGGATGAACCACCGTGTCAAGGATTTACTCAATCCCGTATGTTATTCCCTTTGTCCATCGGTGCGGTACTTGCCCGAGATTCGATCGTCGGTATTCCCAATACCTTGTTCAATCTCGTCATGGCAAGTCTCTTTACTCGATCCGTAATCCATCATCCCGTGACTAACTACTTAGTCACATTGAGCTCATTATGATGATGTCTTACCGAGTGGGCCCAGAGGTACCTCTCCGTCATACGGAGTGACAACATCCCAGTCTCGGTTCGTACCAACTCAACAGACACTTTCGGAGATACCCGATGCGTACCTTTATAGCCACCCAGTTACGTTGTGACGGTTGGCACACCCAAAGTATTCCTACGGCATCCGGGAGTTGTACAACCTCATGGTCTAAGGAATAAATACTTGACACCGAAAAGCTTATGCATTACGAACTATACGATCTCGTGTTATGCTCAAGTTTGGGTCTTGTCCATCACATCATTCTCCTAATGATGTGATCCCGTTTATCACTGACATCCCATGTCCATGGTCAGGAAACCGTGACCATCTGTTGATCAACGAACTGGTAACTAGAGGCCTACCAGGGACTCATTGTGGTCTATGTATTCACACATGTATCGCTGTTTCCGTACAATACAATTCAAGCATGAATAACAGACAATTATCATGAACAAGGAGATATAATAATAATGCTTTTATTATTGCCTCTAGGGCATATCTCCAACACAAACCCTATTAGATCATTGCCGAATTACAATTCGGCATGCATGCCACAATTCACACCTGCAACTACTAACCCTACTCCTCCTATGCTACCGCCACAAGCTTCATCGTCCACCGTGGATGATGGTCTAGCTAATCTTAGAGGGGAGATGGCTAAGATGCTCCGAGAGAATTTTGGAGTTGAGTTGCCAAGGAACCGTATTTATCAAAAGCCATATCCAGAATACTTTGATGCAATTCAATGCCCTCCGGGATATAAAATTCCAGATTTTGTTAAGTTTAATGGAGAGGACACAAAAACCACCTGGGAGCATGTTAGTCAGTACTTGGCACAATTAGGTGAGGCAAGTTCACGAGATGAGTTGAGAGTACGTTATTTTCCTTTATCTTTAACCGGTACTGCTTTCTCGTGGTTTTCTGTGTTACCACCTGGTTCTATTACTACATGGTTTCACTTGGAACAAAAGTTTCATGATCACTTCTACAGTGGTGACAATGAGCTCAAGCTATCCCATCTTACATCGGTTAAGCAAAAGTATGATGAATCGGTCTCCGATTATGTCAAAAGATTTAGGGATACAAAAAACCTGTGCTATAGTTTGGTGATAACCGAGAGAGATTTGGCTGATCTTGTGCTTAGTGGTTTGAGAACTCACATTAGAGAAAGGCTAGAAGGATACGAGTTTTTAAATATCAACCAAGTCTTGCAAAGGGCTTTGGCTCAAGAAAGCCGAAGCAAAGATCTTAAAGAGGTGCATAGATATAAAACTGATCATCCTAAAATGAATATGGTTGAGTATGGTAGTGACCACTCGGACGATGAGGGTGATATTTATGCTGCTGAATTTGTTTGGCCATCTAAGGCCAAACCATTTACTTGCAATGATTTAAAGCCGATTCATAAGAATCGTGATGAAGAGATGAAATTTACTTTCAACATTAGTAAGTGTGATAGAATATTTGATGCTTTGTTGCAAGCCAAGATTATTAGAATATCTCATACTTTACCGCCGTTCGAAGAGCTGAAACGGCGTGCTTATTGCAAGTATCATAATTCTTTTTCTCATGCTACTAATGATTGTAATGTTTTTCGACGACAGATACAATCGGCCATTAATGACGGACGATTGAATTTTTTTGAAATGCAAGTTGATAAGCAGCCTTTCCCAATGAACACCATGGATTTGGAGGGGAAGAAGATGTTAATTCGGCCCAACATAGCCGAATCAGCTAATAAAAATAATATTGTCATTGGTGAGCCCAGGAAAAATGAGGAGAGCAACAAGGTCTTGGGGAGACAAGTTGTGCTTGACAAGCAACCCGGTGGTAAGGAGGTAATCAAGATCACCATCAAGAATCCCACACTCGGGGGGCAATCACAAGTGCAAGAGAACACTCATGTCAAATTTGTTAAGCCCAAGAGTCCAGAGGTTGGCAGGTGGAAGACGAATGAATCCAAAGTGCAGCGCAAGAGAATCAAGCCAACTTTTGATATGCTGTTGTCCAAGTATGCCAATCAAGCGGCCAGTTCTAGCTCTAACCGGTCATCAAATTTGAAGCGCTCAAGATCACCTCCGAGGGAAGAATCTCATCAACACGCAAGGCCATATGGGTCATGGGCACTAGGACCATGGATGGCGCCGCCCCCCTATGCGCCATACTACATGGGAGGCTTCAAAGGAGGATGGGGGCAGCCCCCAATGGCCCCTTATGCTTTTCATCCGGGTTGGGCAGAAACAAGGAGGCCCGTTCATGAGAGACTTTCTTATCCCACACGAGGCCGTTTGAACAATCGTGTCAATCGGCCAATGCAAGATAATCAAAAAAGGGTCAACCGGCAAGTGTGGTGTGCCAAATCACCAAGTGCTGAAATTTCAGAGCCTAGCAAGCAAAAAGAGAAGAATGCTAGTGGTGAAACTATTATGATAGGCACTAAAGAATTAATAATCAAAGAGCCGATTATTGTTGATAATCCGGCTGATTCTAATAAAGATGTGGCTGCGGTCCAGCAAATCCCCATGGCTAATGATCATGAAGCTAGCATAAGCAAGGCCAAGTCGAGGGATCCAAAATATACTCAGCCTAAGTGGTGTCCTTCTGGTCTGACCAAGGCGCAAAAAAGGAGATTGCAGCGCATGAGGAGTCATGAGAAGGAGGAACAAGAAGCAGAAAAGCTAAGGGATAAATTATTCAATGAAAGCCGTCCCATGGTACCCCCAAAACAAGTGTGGAGGCCAAAGCAAAAGGAAAACATTGCAGCTTCTGCATTGATCATAGCAACACCCACACCACCAACGGAGGACGATGCGGCTACTATTACATCGTCCACTTTGCCTACTACTTCCTCTTCCCTTGAAGATATTTCGGAGTCAGTGGACATGCTTGCGGAAGGAGATGAAATGCTTGATTATGAGTCCACACCAGTTCATGAAGGTATGGATATTAATATGGTGTATTACTTACCCGCTGAATTTCGTGCTATAGATGAAGAAGGCGAAGTAGCTCAGCTAGATTTTGGTCCTAAAAATGCTATATTCGAGAAGCCAAAAGAACCGGTGACGCACTTGAAGCCATTGTTCCTTAAAGGTCATATTAATGGATCGCCGGTTGCTAGAATGCTTGTCGATGTTGGTGCTGTGGTGAATCTTATGCCATATTCGGTCTTCAAAAAATTGGGGCTGCGTGATGAAGAGTTAATAAAGACCAACATGGTGCTTAATGGATTTGAAGGCAAAGAGAAAACTGAAGCCATATGTGTGATGTATGTGGAGCTTACGATGGAAAGCAAAACTTTGGCTACCGCATTCTTTGTCGCCGAGGTGCAAAGTAACTACAATGTGATATTAGGCCGCGATTGGGTTCATGCGAACCAATGCGTGCCATCTACTATGCACCAGTTTTTGATTCAATGGGTTGATGATGAAGTAGAAGTCATTCATGCGGATAATTCGGCTTGTGTTGCTTTGGCCGATGCATCGGTGGATTGGCAACATCCCAATGCTACTTGCTTGACGGGGCGCGACTTATCAGAATATGATTTTCTTAGCGCCACAAAAAGTGGTTTCGTGCCCATTTCTTTAAAGCCGGTTGGCGATAATCGGCTCCAAGGTATGATGTATTTAAATGGATCCTAACTCAGAGTGGTTACAAAAGCGTCTTGTAGAATATCGGTCCAATGAGAACGATATGTATGAGTCCATAGAAGAGTTAGATGATATGGATAAGTTAGGACAAGGTTTTACATCGGCCAGTCCATTAGAAGAGATAGATATAGGAGATGGTTCAATTCCTAGGCCGACATTTGTAAATGAAAATTTAAGAGCTGATCATAAGGCTAAGTTGATCGAGCTATTGAAAGAATATGTTTGTTGCTTTGCATGGGAATATCATGAGATGTCGGGTTTAAGCCGAGAGCTAGTGGAGCATCGGTTACCTATAAAGGCCGGTTTTAGACCATACAAGCAATCGGCCAGACAGTTTAATCCAAAAATGTATGACCGGATCAAGGAAGATATCGGTCGTTTGCTTAAAGCTAATTTTATTAGACCTTGCAGGTATGCCGAGTGGATTTCTAACATTGTACCAGTAGAGAAGAAAGGCTCTGGCAAGTTGAGGGTGTGCATTGATTTCAGAGATTTGAATAGAGCTACACCTAAAGATGAGTATCCCATGCCAATAGCCGATATGCTTATTAATGATGCTTCTGGACATAAGGTCATTAGCTTTCTTGATGGTAATGCGGGGTATAACCAGATTTTTATGGCCGAAGAGGACATGTCCAAAACGGCTTTTCGATGTCCCGGTTTTCTTGGTTTATTTGAGTGGACAGTGATGACCTTTGGATTAAAAAATGCCGGTGCCACGTATCAAAGGGCTATGAATTTAATTTTTCATGATTTACTTGGTGTTATACTTGAGGTTTATATTGATGATATTGTTGTCAAATCGGATGCTTTTGAATCTCACTTAGCCGATTTGCGTTTGGCTTTTGAAAGAATGAAGAAATATGGGCTGAAAATGAATCCTTTGAAGTGTGCCTTTGGTTATTGGACGGTTATTGGACGCCGATGTCTACACACGCTTCTACTCTTGTAGACTATGTTGGGCCTCCAAGCGCAGAGGTTTGTAGGACAGCAGCAATTTCCCTCAAGTGGATGACCTAAGGTTTATCGAACTCAGGGAAGTAGAGGTTGAAGATGGTCTCTCTCAAGCAACCCTGCAACTAAGATACACGAAGTCTCTTGTGTCCCCAACACACCTAATACAACTAGGAGTTGTATAGGTGCACTAGTTCGGCGAAGAGATGGTAAAATATGGATGATAGGAGAGGCAAAGCAAAGTAATATAATTCTGTAATAAAAAGTGCAGCAAGCAAACAAGTGGTAAACGTGAGCACAAATGGTATTGCAATGGTGGAAACAAGGCCTAGGCTTCATACTTTCACTAGTGGCAACTCCCAACAACATTAACATAATCGAATCACATGATATTTCCCATAAAACATGCAAAGAGGACGCACTCGGAGGTCATTCCTTCGTGGTCAAGAGAGGACCAGAATTATGTAGGGCTACAAAAGCACACCTCAAAGTTCGTAGTTCTCAATCTAAGGATTTCCCAATGTCACCGCGGCCATCCAAAGAGAGTCCCACAATCACCACAACATATCTAAAGGATAGTCAAAGACAAGCACCAAGAGACTCTCAATCTTCAATCAACACACAAGAGAGGAAATCACTCATGAAAATATTGTTCTAATCCATGTCCAATAGACCGCTGTCACCTTGGTCTCGGGGATTATACTAGATAAAGACAAGTGAGTACATCAATCCAATACATAGAGGAAGGGGAAATATCATGGGATCACCCTAGATTAACATAGCCTATGATCACAACGAAGATCACATCATGGGAGAGAGAATTGACCACATAGCTACTGGTAAGAACCTCAGCCCCGAGGAGGAACTACTCCCGCATCATGGAGGGAGGAAGCAACGTCGATGGAGATGAATCCGGGGGCACTTCCCCATCCCGGCAGGGTGCCGGCGCAGGAATTCTGGTCCCCCGAAGCTTGATGGCGATGGCGGCGGAGATCAGAATCGCGTCTGAAGAAAAGGGGTCTGGAATCAGGGTTTCCTCGACACGCTTTAAATATATGCCAAAGGGGGGCATCGGAGGTGCCTCGGGGGGCCCATGCGCCCCCCCCCCCCGGCGCGGCCCAGGGGGGGCACGCCGCCAGGGCGCCTGGAGCCCTGGTGCCCCCCCCCCCGGCTGTCCTTCGGGCGCACGGTAGTTTCTGGAACGCTGATTTTTTATATAATTTTTCTGGATTTTTCCTGGCAGTTCTCGTAATGTGAAAACCTGAAATACAAAAACAGCCGAAAACAGAAACTGGCACTGGGGTGCACTGAGTTAATAGGTTAGTCCAAATATGATCAAAAGTGTATGGAAGTGTATAAATATCATAGCAATATCACCCAAAAGAGGCATGGAGCAAGCAGAAATTATAGATACGTTTTGGACGTATCAACATCCCCAAGCTTAATTCCTGCTCGTCCTCGAGTAGGTAAATGATAACAAGAATAATTTATGTGGTGACATGCTATTAACCATATAGGACTTTTTCATAGTCATATGACAAAAGCTTACTGAGATAATGAATCTGTAGTAATTAAGTTGCCTCATGAGAAAATCACAAAGAACTGAAAGTTTTACAATATGATACTGAAACATCAAATAGATTTGTAATGAGCATGGTGTGCAAATATGATAAAGTGATATCTCGCTTGCCCCCTTTAGTGAAGCAAAACATAAATGCAGGGGCACCTCCAAGGTTTAAGTGATGACTAGATACAATGATTTCAAAATAAACGATATCATAATCATGCAAAAGACAATGCTACTTTGGAACAATGCACATTACACTCAGAATGACAATCATGCTCTCAGTAGTTGGTGCTTTTTAAAATAAGATGGAGACTCTCGAACCATGGCTTTTGTTGGCAAGGTTGAAAACCCGTGGTCGGAAGCAAAGACAAAACATGTACCAGAGCTCTTGGTTTTAAAAACAGAGGTAATAATTATTTTTTTGGATATGCATGTTTCGTCAACGAATGCTAGCAGATAACTCAATTACTTTTTGAGAAGGACAGGTTTCGAGGAACGGCTCCCGAATGAGGACGATCACATCCTCTTAATCTCCTTTGTTTATCACTGCCAAAGTTTTCTGATTTCTCATGAACAAAGCGTGAAGGAGGGTTTGTTTGTTATATTAATTTTGAGTTGGGCGCACTCATTGCCAGTTCCTTCTCGTATTATGGGTTTGCACATTATACATGCAATCCCGGGGTGAAGCTTGTCCAACTTAAAAAGATCATGAATTAACTACTACTTCCTCATGAGCTAAAACAGAGGCACAAAATAGAAATGAATTTTTTTGAATAATTTCGAGATGGCACATGAAAATCTTCGTTAGGAATGGCAGGTAAATACCATGTATAGGAAGGTATGGTGGACTCATATGGCATAACTGGTTTAAAAGATTTTGGATGCACAAGCAGTCAGTTCGCTTAGTACAGGCGAAGGTTAGCAAAAGACTGGGAGCGACCAACTAAGAGAGCAATGACGGTCATAATCATGCAGAGCGACAAAGCAACATTGAATCAGGCATGGAAGTTATATCGCTACTCAGAAATAAAAGATCATCAAGGCTTGACAGACTTTCTTTACAGTCTTAAATATGCGTGAGCATACGCCAAGTCAATCAAAATAAATTCTCGAAGGAAGATATTACTAAACCATACCACATCATAGGCAAACAAATCATGTTGGTACTCCAATAACACATTGGGAACCCTCCAGCTATTTGAGACTAACCATAAGAAAACATGAACTACTAAGCGCCATCATGCACGTAGCATCTTTATCATAGACATATCAAAAAATGCAATGGAAGCAAACTCTCTTAATAAGGTGACCATGGTAATTAAAGAGAGTTCAAGCAACCAACTAAACAAAAGCTCTTTGAAAAGATAAGCATAAAAGCTAAGAGCTGAACATGATAGTAGCTATTAAAAGACAAAGAACACACACAGCAAGGATAGACATGAAAATTCTATGTTATGTTCTAGGTAGAAGTGGAGCGTGTTTCTCTCACACATAAATAAAGCTGAGTTCCGACTCGTTATGAAAAACTAAAGAAAACTAAAAGCAAGACGCTCCAAGCATAGCACATAACACATGAAGTGATTAAAATATAGTGGAACGAAAGACGAACTGATAATGTTGATGGAGAAGGGGATGCACGGGGGCATCCCCAAGCTTAGACGCTTGAGTCTCCTTGAATATTTCTTGGGGGTGCATGGGGGCATCCCCAAGCTTGAGCGCTTGACACTCCTGAATCTTTTTATCATCTTCCCTCGCACACTTGAAAACTCCCTTCATACATAACTCATCATAATCTGATTAGCGAGGTTAGTACCCATAATAAAATAATTATACCTTGCTGGAAATAAAGATATTCTTGAAGGTCTACTGTTTCTCAAGATTGCTAAAAGGTTTTTGCAAAAAAAAAAGCAAGCTCTTGGTTTGCAAAATGAAGGAAAAGCAAAACATGACAGAATCTGTGAAAAACAGAACAGCAGGTAGTAATTGATTTGTTCGGGGCACTTCTGCAACTCTAATCAAAAAACTCAGAACAAACACACGAAAGACAATTATATAGAGCACGCTGTCGAAAAAATTCAGACCAAAAAGATGATCTGGTGATTTTATACGATTTTTTCTATACAAGGACAGAATCTGTTTCCTGGACAGCACGTCACAACTTTTGAACTTTCTTGCAATCAGAGGCTAAACTTGGCACAAAGCTGAAAAATAAAGATACAATGATGTTGCTACAGTAGTAACAAACATCAAGACCACTAAAACTGAAAGCAAAGATAACAAGGGTTGTCTCCCTAGAGCTCTTTCTTTATAGCCATAAAGATAGGCTTAAGACTTTAATGATGCTCTCGTAGGAATAAGAGCTGAAGAACAAAAGAGAGCATCAAGAAGCAAATACCAAACACATTTAAGCCTAACATGCTTCCTATGCATAGGAATATTGCAATAGAATAATTCATTGAAGCACAAAGCAATAAGCATAGGAAGACAAAACAAGTGCAGCTTCAAAACCTTCAACATAAAGAGAGGGAACTTGATATTATTGAAATATCTATAAGCATATGTTCCCTTCTCATAATAATTTTCAGTGGGATCACGAATAAACTCAACAATATAAGCATAACATAAAGCATTGTTACCATGATCCACATGCAAAAAGGTATCATTACTCTTCATATAAGCAAAATCTTTCTTATTAGGAATAGTGAGAGTAAAGCAATCATAACCATCATGGTAATCATTGTATTTAGGAGGCATATCATAATCATAATAAATTTTATCCTCAATAGTAGGTGGACTGAAAACATCATATTCATCATTGTAATCATATATAGGAAGCAAAGTATCATCAAAGTAATTTTTCTCTTCAAAAGTTGGGGGACTAAAAATATCATGTTCATCAAACGTGTCATCCCCAAGCTTAGAGCTTTCCATGTCATTAGCAATATTGATATTCAAAGAAAGCATACTAATAACATCACCACCATCATGATTGTTATGCAAATAATAAAGTTCCATAGGTTTTTTAATTTTCTCTTCAAACACATCATGTCCCAAAGCAAGGTAGAGCTTATAAAGCTCTCTAATTTTGTTGTTGTTTTCCATTAAGCCTGACTAGTGAAAATAAAAACAAGAAACAAAAAGATTTAATTGCAAGATCTAGAGAAGGTACCTTCACTTACCTCACTTCCCCGGCAACGGCGCCAGAAATAGCTTGATGTCTACTACACGCTTCTATTCCTGTAGACAGTGTTGGGCCTCCAAGAGCAGAGGTTTGTAGGACAGCAGCAAATTTCCCTTAAGTGAGTAACCCAAGGTTTATCGAACTCAGGGAAGTGGAGGTTGAATGTACCCCTTTCAAGCAACCCTGCAATCAAGATACAAGAAGTCTCTTGTGTCCCCAACACACCTAATACACTTGTCAGATGTATAGGTGCACTAGTTCGGCGAAGAGATGTTAAATGGCAAGTGATATGGATGGCAAAACAAAGTAATATAAATCTGTAATAAAAAGTGCAGCAAGCAAACAAGTGGTAAACGTGAGCACAAATGGTATTGCAATGGTGGAAACAAGGCCTAGGCTTCATACTTTCACTAGTGGCAACTCCTAACAACATTAACATAATCGAATCACATGATATTTCCCATAAAACATGCAAAGGGGACGCACTCGGAGGTCATTCCTTCGTGGTCAAGAGAGGACGAGAATTATGTAGGGCTACAAAAGCACACCTCAAAGTTCGTAGTTCTCAATCTAAGGATTTCCCAATGTCACCGCGGCCATCCAAAGAGAGTCCCACAATCACCACAACATATCTAAAGGATAGTAAAAGACAAGCACCAAGAGACTCTCAATCTTCAATCAACACACAAGAGAGGAAATCACTCATGAAAATATTGTTCTAATCCATGTCCAATAGACCGCTGTCACCTTGGTCTCGGGGATTATACTAGATAAAGACAAGTGAGTACATCAATCCAATACATAGAGGAAGGGGAAATATCATGGGATCACCCTAGATTAACATAGCCTATGATCACAACGAAGATCACATCATGAGAGAGAGAATTGACCACATAGCTACTGGTAAGAACCTCAGCCCCGAGGAGGAACTACTCCCGCATCATGGAGGGAGGAAGCAACGTCGATGGAGATGAATCCGGGGGCACTTCCCCGTCCCGGCAGGGTGCCGGCGCAGGAATTCTGGTCCCCCGAAGCTTGATGGCGATGGCGGCGGAGATCGGAATCGCGTCTGGAGAAAAGGGGTTTGGAATCAGGGTTTCCTCGACACGCTTTAAATATATGCCAAAGGAGGGCATCGGAGGTGCCTCGGGGGGCCCAGGCGCCCCCCCGGCGCGGCCCAGGGGGGGCGCGCCGCCAGGGCGCCTGGAGCCCTGGTGCCCCCCCCCCC
>LR738712.1:21366758-21408854 GCA_902687465.1 Secale cereale
TGTCCTTCGGGCGCACGGTAGTTTCTGGAACGCTGATTTTTTATATAATTTTTCTGGATTTTTCCTGCCAGTTCTCGTAATGTGAAAACCTGAAATACAAAAACAGCCGAAAACAGAAACTGGCACTGGGGTGCACTGAGTTAATAGGTTAGTCCAAATATGATCAAAAATGTATGGAAGTGTATAAATATCATAGCAATATCACCCAAAAGAGGCATGGAGCAAGCAGAAATTATAGATACGTTTTGGACGTATCAGACGCCGAGACAAGGTATACAGTCATTGAGAAACTATGCTTATGCTTATATTATGCTTGCACAAAATTGAGACATTATCTAGTGCCTAGTACTTGCATTATAGTTTGTCAAACTGATGTCATCAAATACATGTTGCATAGGCCAATTCTTAGTGGTAGAATTGGCAAGTGGGCTTATGCTTTAATTGAATATGATTTGGCTTATGAATCTCTGAAATCCATGAAAGGCCAAATTGTTGCTAATTTTATTGTTGAGCATCGTATTGATGACAAGCATGATATTGATATAAACGTTGTCTCATTAGCACCATGGAGATTATATTTTGATGGTTCAGTGTGTAGCAATGGCCAAGGTGTTGGTATTGTTGATATATCTCCTCATGGTGCTATTTTTGAAACCTCATGCCGCTTAGAATACTTTTGCACAAATAATCAAGCCGAATATGAAGCATTGTTATTCGGCTTGGAGATGTCGCTTGCCATAGGTGCTACACATATTGAGGCTGTTGGTGATTCGTTATTAGTAGTGCAACAAATATCCAAAGTCTTTCAATGTTTTAACGAATCACTTAACGTTTATCTTGATAAATGGCTAGATATAATTTCAGATTTGGATTATTTTAGCATTGCTCATATATCTAGACATGAAAATTGGAGAGCAAATGAGTTGGCACAACAAGCATCCGGCTATCATGTTGATCGTGGCATGTTTCATATTTCTCAAAGGCCGATGTCTAGTCTTGCCAACATAGGGGAGGCCGAACCAGAGCCCACCGTTTCGGCCACTAATGAAAAATTTAATGCAGGAGAAAATCAAGACTGGAGGAAACCCATTATTGATTATTTGTGTGATCCTAGTAAAAGGGTGGACAGGACTATTCGGCGTATGGCTTTCAAATACACAATGAGAGATGATGGTCTCTATCGCCGAACGGTTGATGATGTTCTTTTAAAGTGCTTGGACGAGGACCAAGCGAGAGTTGCTATGGGAGAGGTCCATGAAGGTATTTGTGGCACTCATCAGTCGGCTCC
This sequence comes from Secale cereale, assembly GCA_902687465.1. Lineage (NCBI taxonomy): Eukaryota > Viridiplantae > Streptophyta > Magnoliopsida > Poales > Poaceae > Secale > Secale cereale. The sequence goes on from LR738712.1 coordinate 21,368,047, forward strand.
CAAGATGAGATGGCTATTACGACGTGCTGGGTTTTATTGGCCGACGATGGTTAATGATTGCTTCCGGTATTATAAAGGATGTGAAGCTTGTCAAAAGTTTGGTGATATTCAGTTGGCTCCCGCTGCTATGTTACATCCTATTATCAAGCCGTGTCCTTTTAGAGGTTGGGGATTAGACTTTATTGGAGAGATTCATCCTTCTTCTTCAAAGGGGCATCGGTTCGTGTTGGTGGCGACTGATTATTTCACTAAATGGTCTGAAGCAATACCACTCAAAAATATGACGCATACAGAGGTAATTCAATTCATAACTGAGCATATTATTCATAGATTCGGCATTCCTCAAACATTAACTACGGACCAAGGTTCATCCTTTATGTCACATCAAGTCAGAGAATTTGCTGAATCATATAAGATAAAGTTGCTCAATTCCTCTCCATATTATGCCCAAGCCAATGGACAAGCTGAGTCTAGTAATAAAATATTAATCAAGCTCATCAAGAAGAAGATTGAGGATAATCCAAGGAGATGGCATGAGCTATTATCCGAAGCTTTGTGGGCACATAGGATCTCAAGGCATGGTGCTACAAAGGTGACTCCATATGAGCTCGTATACGGTCAGGAGGCCGTTTTACCAATGGAAGTGAATTTGAATGCTTTGAGAATTGCCAAACAAAATGATTTGTCGGCTGTGGACTTCTATAACTTGATGATGGACAATATTGATGAAGTTGCCGATAAACGTTTGGTTGCTTTAAAGGCCATAGAGAGGGATAAGTTGAGGGTGGCAAGAGCTTATAATAAGAAGGTCAAGTTGAAGAATTTTCAAGTTGGCGATCTCGTGTGGAAGGTGATTCTACCAATAGGTTCAAGAGATAGAAAGTTTGGGAAGTGGTCTCCAAGTTGGGAAGGTCCTTTTAAGATTACAAGAGTGGTTCCCGGAAACTCATACTTGGTGGAATCCGTACAAGGCACATTATTACCTCGAGCTCTCAATGGCAAATATTTAAAGAAGTATCACCCAAGTGTGTGGCAAGAAGCCTAGATAGGCAAACGGCCGATATATAACTATCGCCCTTAGCATAAACATGGCCGATATATAATTATCGTCCTAAGCATATAAATGGCCGATGGGGTGTTGACATCGTCCTTAGAACCAACATGGTACAAATTATTTTTCGGCACGCTTGCTTTGCCGAAAAACAGGGGGGCATGTGTTGACGCTCAAAAGTGGCACAATCGTAAAAGTTGCTTTAATCTATGTCAAGATTACTTCAAACTTATGATTGGAAGTCACCATGAGATGACTTTCTTTGAGAAGATCAAGATGGATATGAAAGTGGTCTAAAACGGAGTCCGGATGCAAAAGTTATGACAAGTTCAGAGATGCTCATGGTGACACCAGATTAAAGAATGGCTTGAAACCCAATTAAGATGACTTCAATTGGAAAAGTTTCAACATGAAAGTTGTGCGTCTCGTCGAAATGGTCGATTTTGATATAAAAATCGTCTCAATCCGAGTTCGTATGCAAAAGTTACAGCCATCCGAACACAACCCTGTCACAGAGCCATAAGTGGGGCGCCCCACCAGCCACGTGTCTGATGGGTAGCGCGAATAACAGCCTGTATTGCGTGACCGTTTTGGCCCGGAAGATGGCTTCAAATCAAAAAATGTTCAACATGAAAGTTGTTCGTCTCGTCGAAACGGTCAAGATTTGCTTTTGGGCTCTTTTCCATCCGAGGTCGTTTACCATCTCAAAAATTACCCGCAAGGTACAGCCAGTTTAAACCGAACAGTTTTGGAAAGTTCGGACAAAGCCAATCCGAATTTGGCTAGGGTTTTGGACGTGAATCCAAGCCTTTCCCTTGCACGGGAAGTCCAGCCGCCTCTTATATACTCAAGGGGTGACGGCCGATTGAACAACAACACACAATCGCAAACGCATCTACAACTTTTTCATCTACGTTTTGTTCCTCCCTCGTTCTTGCTCCCTCGTTCTTCGTCGTTCTTCGTGTTGGAGAGCTGCGAATACCGAGGCTCTAGGGGCGGCTTGACCGACCTAGGGCAGCCCATAGCCGCCGCACTCCCCGACGGGGTCCCTCCCGGGAGTGTAGGGTTTCGGGTCTTCAAAAGCTCTCGTCGGTCGACTTGCGAATCGCGCTTCCGGTGAGACTCCTTCGACGTGAGCTGCGGTGCACCACCCCCGGCGTCGAGGGTACACGTGACGTGTTCGTGTGCGAAGAACTTCTTTGCTTTGTTTTTCTAAAAGGGGTGTTTTCTATATTTTTTTCTTTTTTTCCTTTTCCCTGTTTTTTCAAATACGTAAAAATTTCCAAATTCAATATTTTTCTTAAAATTCATGAACCTTTTCCATAATTTTTTAACCCATTTTATTTCCACCAAAAAAATCTAGCGTTTTAAAAAAATTAAAAAATGTTAGCTTTCTAAAAACTCCTCGAACTTTTTCTTCAAAATAGATGAACTTTTTTTAATACTCGATTTTTCTCATAACTAGTGAACTTTTTACAAAATTAAGGTTTTTTTTAATTTTGATGTTTTTTAAAATCCATGAACTTTTTTAGCATCAATGAACTTTTTCAAATGCATAACTTCTTTTAAAAATCACTGTGACCTTTTTTTGAATTCGTAATTTTTATTCAAAACCATGAACTTTTGTTTTGAAATTGACGAATTGATTTGAATTTTTGAATATTTTTAAATCCATGAACATTTTGAAGCCGCACACTTTTTTGTTATTTTTTCCAAAAACCAATGGTGGACTGGTCAACCACGAACTGGTGAATAGGGAACCCAGCAACCATGAAAACCGTTGCATTTGTGGATGAGCATCTCATTTTGGGCCGGGCCACGAAGCTGAGCGCGTGAGCAAATTTTTGCTACAACCATACCCTTTTGGGTTGGTGAACATCGGCGGCGAGAGTTGATGGCGAGAACGGTGGCAACTGTCGACGGCTAGGGCAAACCTGCTCGATGCGACGGCGGTGGGCAACCGCCATGAACCTGTGGTGTGTTTTTCTCACATCTGATACGCGAGCAGGGTGAGAAGGGATGGAAAAGGCGCATCTGATGCCTAGCACGCCGACCGACCAAAATTTCGCGACGCCTGGCCTAAAAAATATGTAAGGAGACCAGATACCCCTCCATTGGCCCCCGTCGCTCCCGCGGGCGGCGGCTGGTCAAAACCCTAGGGCCAACCGCCTCCTCCCTCTCACCACCCTCCTCCTCCCTCGCCGTCGTCGGAGGGTGTCGTTGGGCAAAGCCCAGGCGGCATCGGCGGCGTCGAGGCACCCTTCCTCTTCGCCTGATGTGTGCAACGTGGGCTGTGGCATCATGTTGGGGACGCGGCGCGGGTGTGGGGCGCCGCAACGGCGACACACGTGGCCGAGATGGTGGCTCAGGCGGGTCGTGGAGCGGCGGCTGCGCATATGTCCTCAGTGTGTGGCGGTGCTCCCGAGGTCATCTTCGTCACCGCTTGGCCTGGTCGGGACGCGGCACGCAGGGCGGGCTTTGATGGCGGCCGGCGGGCTTGGTAGTTGTGATGCGTGCCTGGCTGGAGGGGGCCCTGGCGCGTATGTGTGTCTGTGTGTTCGTAGAAGTGAGTGTATACGCGTATACATTAGCGCTTGCGTCTATCGTGTTCAAAGAAAAATGTAAAGCGACACGCAAGGCAGCTGTGAGCCAAGACCGACCGACCGACCGCCGTCCCAGCCCATCCCATCCCATCCCGGCCACGGAGACGCGTGGGAGCTCCGCGACGCGTCCACCTATTAAACTTGCACTGCGCGGACGCGAGGAACACGAGCCGCTTCACGGAACCGAACCGAGTCGATCGGAATCGGAAGCCACCTCACGCACATGTACGCGTGTGTACGCACCAAAATTCCCTGTCATCCACTCCCCACCGGCTCGCGCTCTGCTATTTAAACGCCCCGGCTCTCCCCCTCTTCCCTCGCTCGCCCCTCTCTTGCTCTGCGCATCAATCATCCCGACTCTGCTCCCCTGCTCCACCACCGATCATCTCCAGTTCCTCACAGCAAGCTCTCCGGCCATGGCTTTCCAGTCCCTCGTCAGCTCCCCCTTCGACTGCCTCCTCCTAGGTACGTGAACCAGTCGATCAAGCCGACCACATGTTCCTTTCCTCTTCTTGGCTGTATGTGTAATCCGTTCTAGCCGACGATCAAATTGATTAATTCCTCTGCTCCGTGCGTGAACTGAACTGAGCAGACCTCGACGACACGCTCTACCCGGGCAACACCGGCATTGGGCCCGCCCTGAGGCGAAACATCGACGACTTCCTCGTCGCCAGGTTTGGCCTCGCCGCCGACAAGGCCGCCGCGCTCCGCGCCGACCTCTTCCGCTCCCACGGCAGCACCCTCGCCGGCCTCATCGTACGTTTTGTTTCTTCAAAGTTCAAACTCAAACGCACACTCCAACTTTGCCTCCTCTTTCTCTTTGCTTTTCTCACGTGTTTGTGTTTGTCGTCAACCCCCGCAGGCGCTCGGCCATGACGTGCACCCGGACGAGTACCACAGGTCAGTCACCACGCAACACCCACCGTCTCTAACTTGTCAAACTAATCAACGGCACGCCTAACAACGCCGAGATTAATTAATTTGCAGCTACGTGCACGGGAGGCTGCCCTACGACGTGATCACCGCCGACCCGCAGCTCGCGGCCGCGCTCCAGAGCATGCCGCAGCGCAAGATCGTAAGCACATTACTATCTCTCTCCCTCTCTCTCGAGCATCAACGAATGATCCTCCGACTGAACAAGTGCCACGTATATGCAGCTGTTCACCAACTCGGACCGCGCGCACATGAAGCGGTCGTTGGAGCGGCTGGGCGTGGACGAGGCATGCTTCGACGACGTCGTGTGCTTCGAGACCATGAACCCGCACCTCTTCGGGAAGGAGGCGGCGGAGGACGAGGCCGCCGACGACGTCGACCGCCCCGCCGTCGTCCTCAAACCGTCCGTCCACGCCTTCGTCACCGCCCTGCGCGTCGCCGGCACAAACCCACGTCGAACGGTAACTGTCTGCTGATTTTACTGATTTTTGTAAGAAATGTATTGCAATAGAAATCGACGTGCATAGCATCTGCCTGCATATTGTAATGAACTGAGCCCGATGGAGGGAAAGTGACACCGGGGGTAACACAAGCCACCAGCTTAAAAAACCATTAGCAACTAATATAATCAAGCTCTTATCAGCACTTGCTTTCGATGAAAGCAAAGCTTATGTTAGTATACTATATACCCTCAACGATAAGTAAAAAAAGTTCATGCTAGTATATTACTACTTGTCACATTCGGTTTGTGTTCTTGCCTGATCATCATCATAAAACTAACACGTGGATCTCTGTCTGTCAGCTCTTCCTCGACGACAACGAGAGGAACATCGCCGCCGGGAAAGCGCTCGGCCTCCGCACAGCCCTGGTAAACTACATATCCATCCAACTCATCTCAATCGACCTCATTTCATATTTTGTTCAGCTATCTTCAATCAACAGCTTATTAGACCTGCTTGTGAACGGTCCGTGCTCAATCATTCAGTAATCTAGATAGAACAGAGGAAACGTGACGCAATTTGCGGTTTCAAAAAAGAATAGAGGCAAGCTAAACTGACGCGGAAAGCATCGTGGCGCCGAGTCAGTTGTCAGTGGCGTTGCTGTCCTTCGTTGTTGGACGGGTAATTAGGTTTAGGTCGACCGATCAGGTGGCCGGTGCGCGCTGATTAAGATAGATAGACAGAGACGCCATTATTCCATGTACGAGCTTGCTTTCCAATTAGGCTCACATCATTGGCTTGCATTATGACGAGCGATTAGCCTGATTTCGCACATGCAATGTCTGTGGCCGGCATTGCCAACACGAATGTGGTGGAGAAAACGGCGGGCAGAAGAAGAAGAAGAAAAGATCTCCCAACCAAATGTACCATCTTCTATTCCGTCAGTAGTCGCTGGCCCGTCGCATCAATCAGATAGTGTTCCCATTGTCGCCGATCGACAACGTGTCGGTCCAGCATCAAAGGAACATTGTCTAATCTAGTCTAGTTAAAGCCATGTGAAAGAAAGGACCTACAGTTGTGGTTCACATTGATGAATTTGGGCGACCAACGTTGCGTGCGTGCAGGTTGGCAAGAGGGCGAGGAGCAAGGAGGCGGACTACGCGCTGGAGACCATCGGCGGCCTCCGGCGAGCCATCCCGGAGATCTGGGGCGGCGCCGCGACAGCCGACGGCGAGCTCCAGCCCGACCACAACGTGGAGAAGAACAAGAGCATGAGGGCCGACCTGGACGCCGTCATCCAGCCTACGTCCATCCAGGCCTGAATGCCTGCTGCCCTGATGCACCGACTGATCGTGTCCAGCCCCAATCAAGACGCTACCTGTCCATAATGCGTCACTAATAATTAAGGCCCGCCACCCCTCTGTCTATGTGATCATTCTGATTGATTCCTGATGCTTAATTATGCGTGTGTACAGTTCATATGCATGTACAGTAAGTGCCTACTACTAGCTGACAGATAACAAGCATGTATGATTCTGGTCAGCACCGTGTTGTAAAGTGAACCAAATCAGTTTAATTGCGGGACGAGTCATGTGTCACATGTGCTACGTGCGCTATTATGTTAACTAGCTTCTTGATATGATATGATTTATCTATCTGTTTGATGTTGCTTGTCGCTTTCGATCAAAGTATTTAATCCCCCTCGACCCCTTCCAATCCTCTTTGATCCATGCCAAACCCAACAAGGCCTAACGAATAGAATACCTCAAGCACAAGCATAAGAAAATAGGTATTCGCATATCAGAAGCAACCATACACTTGTGAAAAGATGAAGTGGACAGCAGTTACAAGCACTCACATAGTGGGAATTTTCTATGTCATTGTTTAGAGCCAAAATTTGATCGATAACTCCGCGACGAAGAAAGGAAGGTGATACTTTTTCTTATATGTAAAATTGCCGTGCTCTTGGACGTACCATTGCGTGTTGTCTTACTAGCCTTAGCGGCTTAATAAATTTACAACGGGGGGTGACGTGGATGGATTCGTGTGATTCTTCTCGAGTTGCGTCCTCGGCCTCATTTTTTACATTGTTGTACCAAATGGCATCTTTTGTCTATTCCTTCGTCAGAGTCGGAGTCATCATGGTCCCCTCGGGCTGTCTCTTGGTTGCCATAGCTGCTTGCATCAATATTCCGGAGCTTCAACTAAACCACTCAACATCCAATTGCTACATGTTTATCTTCTATTTGTGAAAATTTAATAAATGAAAAAGACATTAGAACACGAAAAATATGTAGTATAAATCACTCTATACGTGAAGAAGAATAAATATGGCCACAACTAAAAATGAAAAATAAGCATTTTGTGGGACAGTTTGGCAATGAATGCATTTTGGTTTGTAAAAACAGAAATTTACACGCAAAATTCCGCTGAGAAAAAAAAACAGGTTTGTACAAACAACAACAATTAGTACGCCAAAAAGCCTCTATTTGATCACCTGATTTTATATTGTTGTCTAGACCACCACACGCCCTTTTAATTCATGAAAAGTTACAAGCATTTAGAGCACACAAACATGTTCATCGTAAAACTAATGTTTTATTTCCTTACTTTTAATTTTTACAGTTCATGAGGGAGCACATGAGCCCAAAGTCACATTTGAATCGCCTCTTGGATTTTTTTATTTATTTAAAAAAGCTGCATCCATGTTGATGCCGAATCATTTGACACTCTGATATGACATGGGCTGGAAAGACAAGTTCTAAAGAAAAGGTAACAAATGTGCCTTAGTGTTTCAAACCTAGAGAATGAAATGTGCATATTTTTCTCTCGAGCTGAGCTAGTATTTATATAGAAAGACAGAACAAAGGACATGTAAAAAGTGAAATAAACTCGAATCGTTGTGTCATTTTGTCTCCTCCTTTGTCCAACCTTAGGTACGTACCTTAGCAGAGACACTTATTTTGGCGGGGAGATCCGGACCCGATCGACCAGCGCGTGCTTTCGTACCAGTTATAGTGACTTTTTAAATTTTTGTGTGAGATAGGTACTAGTAGTAATTGGACGGGTGCCGCCGATGCGTGGGCGATGACGCGGATGGATTGGTACGTTGCCAGAAGAAGAAGAAGTTGTTGCTACGTTGTACTGGCGGCCGGATCACACCGTGCTGTAAAACGTGAATGAGACCAAATTATATATCATCTAGATGAGTTCTAGCAAAACTGCAATTTTACACTGGGGTGACATGGACAGATTCGTGCGATTCTGTGTCCTCCGCCTCATTTTTTACATGGTTGTATCAAATGATATCTTTTGTCTATTCCGTTGTCAGAGTCATCGTTGTTGCGGTCCCCTCAGGCCTTCTATTGGTTGCCGTAGCTGCTTGCATCAATGTTCCGGAGCTTCAGTTAAGCCACTCAACATCCAATTGCTACATGTTTATCTTCTATGTTTGAAATTATAAATAAATGACAAAAAACCATTTCAACAAGGAAAAGATGCAGTATAAATCACTTTATACGTCAAGAAAAATAAATATTACCACCGCAAGAAATGAAAAAGAACCATTTTGTGAGACTTTTTTTTTTGACGAAATGCAGCTTGGCTGCTTTCATTGGGATTAGAACGATTAAAAGGTTACAAAATGGGTAACCAGAAAGTAAACAAAGAGTGGCGACAATGAAGACCAACATTTGGTGCTCTAAAAAGCCTTTATTTGATCACCTAATTTTATTTTGTTGTCTAGATCACCACACACCCTTTTAATTCATGAAAAATTGCAAGCAGTTAAAGCACACAAACATGTTCATCGTATTTTTTTAAAAATCTTACTTTCTAATATTACAGTTCATGAGGGAGCACATGAGCCCGAGGTCACATTTGAATTGCCTCTTAGAGTATTTTTTTTAATGCATCTGTGTTGATGCCGACACATTGATATGACATATAAGGCTGGAAAAACATGTTGTAGAGAGAAGGTAAAAATGTGCCTCGGTCTCAAACTTAGAGAGTGGAATGTGGCGACTCCTCTCAAGCCGAGCTAATATTTTTAGAAAGACAGAGCAAAGAAAAAGAGTAGCAAAAAGTGAAATAAACTCGAAATCTCGAATAGAGACGTAAGGTTCTGTCGTTTTCGCTCCTCCTTCGCCCAATGTTATGTACGTTCTCGGAAAAAGATTGATCAACCAGCTTTCCTATCAGTTATACTGACTTTTTTGTTTGGAAGATACTCTCTTTTTATAGTGATCTTATATTTTTTTACGAGAGGATTACTAGCTGGTAGTACTATCTTATATCGAGTTAGTAATTGGACGGTGGATTGGGTTGGTGCGGCCGGTCGATGCGGGGGCGATGACGTGGATGGATTGGTACGTTACAAGCATTTAGGGTGTGTTTGGTAGGGTGTATGGAGGGTGCACGAGGGCAATAGTTCCCTTCTCGATCCACTTTTGAGTGTTTGGTAGAGTGTATGAAGGGTGCGTGAGTCCACACTAGTTCAACACAAATACACTAGGAGCATGCATGAAGAGAGCATGCATGAAGAGGGGTGCTGAGATGAGCATGCACGAAGAGGGAACAACTATGTTGAGATGAGAACACAACCAAACACACCCACACAAACATGTTCATCGTAAAACTAATGTTTAATTTCCTTACTTTTAATTTTACAGTTCATGAGGGAGCACATGAGCCCAAAGTAACATTTGAATTGCCTCTTAGATTTTATTTATTTATTTATTTAAAAAAGCTGCTTCCATGTTGATGCCGAATCATTAGACACTCTGATATGACATGGGCTGGAAAGACAAGTTCTAAAGAAAAGGTAACAAATTTGCCTTAGTGTTTCAAACTTAGAGAGTGAAATGTGCCTTATTTTTTTCTCGAGCTGAGCTAATATTTATAGAAAGACAGAACAAAAAGTTGAACATGATCCGGACCTGATCGACCAGAGCGTGCTTTCGTACCAGTTTTTTTTTTTTGAGGATCTTCGCCTGCTTTCGTACCAGTTATAGTGACTTTTTTATATATATTTTTGTGTGAGATAGGTACTAGTAGTAATTGGACGGGTGCCGCCGATGCGTGGGCGATGACGCGGATGGATTGGTACGCTTCCAGTTCCAGAAGAAGAAGTTGTTGCTACGTTGTACTGGCGGCCTGATCACACCGTGCTGTCGGGATGTCCCTTCCATTGCCATGTCGCGCTGTCGTCGCTATCCCAAGTGGCCTCCCACCCAGCATTCCCCCAGCGATCCATCACATTCCCCTCTGCGCTGCGCTCGCTCGCTCGTGTGTTCTCTTCTCTCCGGCCCGAGCAGCCGTGATGCCCACGTCGTCGCTCGCCGCCGCCGTCGCGTGTGGGAGACGTGGCGGCCTGACGGAGCGCTCTTATCGCAAAGCTGATAGACTGTCGGGGATTTCGGCCCTGTTTGGTTCATAAGTCGTAGGACTTTTTTTAGTCTCAACTTATAAGTCATAAGTCTCTAAAAAGTCCCTACATATTTGGTTCCTGAGAATTAACATGGACTAGTAGATCATATTACAACTATAAGTCCCTTCTTGAAAGTCTTATTTGATAAGTCCCAAATGCCCATTTAAGTCCCTATAAGTACCTCATGTTTGGTTTAGATGAGACTTATAAGTCCCTGGAAACAAACACCCTCCGCTAGGGGCGGGAGATGGTATCGATCCTCTCGTGGCATCCATGCAGCAGCATGTGGCGCGTCTACCACTGGTCCCGGAGACCTGGATTGAGTTCCGGTCCGCGAGGCGGCGAGGGTTGCCGCGTCCGGATGGATAGAGTTTCTGACTTTGCATCCGGATAAGCGGTGTTGTAGATCACTACTCCCTCGTCCCAAGTGGTGGGGATGGGCGCTGACTGGACAGTGGAGGATGCATGCCAAGCTGCGTCCTCCAGAAACAAAAGCGACGTGCGTGCGTGCATGCATGCATGCATGCATGCTGCCAGGGACGCAGATCTCGATTGCATGAGTTGTACACTAAGCGGTGGGCCATGGTGAGAGAAGATAATCCTCAATCCAGCATGAGTTCCACTGATTCATCGTGTTGATGTGGTGCTCCATTGGCTATCCTACTCCATTTCCGAGCTGGATCGAGGACCGAGGATCCTGCTGTGGGACACGGATATATTTCAATTATCAGCTCGGCCCGATCCTATCTACCTACTCCCTCCGTCTAGGTGAGTAAGTCATCTTAGGTTGTGCACCGTGACCAAGGCAGAGTGAAAAATAAGAGAAGTTAATGTTCATTTGTTAATTAATAGCATTGCATGCAATGAACTGACCACTGCATGTCGTGTTTGATAGCCTCAAGTCATTAAAAGCAGACACATCTCATATCTCTTATTGGTTGATTCCTTTGTTTATGCTAAGAAACAAAAAAACGAGATGAGAGTTAATGTATCGTGCCTAAGTGTTTTGGGATTATTTGGTTTTCGTAAGATGACTTACTCACCTAGACGGAGGGAGTAGACACAGTTGCGCCATCTATTACAAACAATCATGGTTTCGGGTGGAATTGTAAAGGATTTTTCTTTTTTTGAGACAATGTAGAGAATTTCCTCCTCATCTTGTATATTGATTAGAGCGTTTTGCTTTAGTGTAAGGATTTTGGTTTTTGTTGTAAAGTTTTCTACGGGTTCTCCAAGGTTCCCGAACAGGTTTATTTTCTCCTATATTTATTTGCTTTTATTTTCAAAAAATCAAATTTATTTGTTTATTTAATAAATGTTTGCCATTTTCCTAAAAAGTTTGAAAATTTCAAAAATTGTTCACACTTTTCCAAAAAAACATTTGTAATGGACTATTTTTTTCTTCAAAATATGTTCTAATTTTTTTTAAATGCCCGTGTCCACAAAATTTGTTCTCCGGATTTTGAAAAAACTTCACTATAGTGCTCCGAGTCACTACAGAAAAGCAAGTTGCTATGTTGTTTCGAGCCGCTACTGTAAGCTCGCTGCAATGTCGCCGCCAATTGGTCGACCCAGTTGGGCTCCCGTATGTGTGTGCCATGAGCTCTACTTGACCCAAAACGGGTCAAAATAGGCTGCCCTACGCCGAATTTATTTCATGTTCATCTCTTTTCCGTGGCATATTTGATAGCTGGGGTTAGGAAGTGGGACAAGAGCGGCGATCCTAGCTTTGAAGCATTGGAAGACGATAAAGTTCCTTGGTGGAATAAGCGAATTTGAAACCATTGGACCAAATCCGACACAGTGTAACAGCTACAAGGTAAAATCAGAAATTTTCAAATGAGGCATGACCTATCAAAAACAAAACAGGGCAAAAAAAAAAGGAAAAAAAAAGCAGGATCCCCTGTATTTTCTAAGAGGATCTAGGGCCGGACCGGGCTTGAAATGGGGGTGTACTAACGGCAAGAGGACGTACTATTTTCTTTGCAGTAGGCTAACAACTTTTTTTTAGGGAAGCAAGCTAACAAATTTCTTTTTGGGTGTGGCTAGGTACCAGTCGTCTCAATCAAGTGACATAGTGTATTAAAAGAAAAAAGAAAAGCGAAAAGCAAACTTTACACGAATCTCTATGCAAGATCAAAGGAATATATCATCGACTGAGACTACACGATTAGCAGCACCGTTTCTTTTTCTTAGGGAAGCAGGCTAACAACTTTTATTTTAGGGAAGCAGGCTAACAACATTTTTTTTTGTCTTAGGGAAGCAGGGTAACAACTTGAATGGGCCAAAATGCTGATGTTTCGGTGGGCTAGGCCGTGCTTCTTCAAACAAACACTACTTGTAAGTATTGATCTGTGAAGGGTCCATCGGAAAGCAAATTTTTTTGTCGCGAAGGAGAAAAAACACTGAGCCGATAGCCGGAGAAGAGAAGCAGGACGCAGCGGCACCATACGTGAGGGGAAGCCAAGAAATGGGCGCGCTGTGCCTGCTCCCGTCCACGCCGCCGTCCTGCTCGGGCCGCGGCCTGGCCTCCTCGCCGCGCCCGCCCAGACCCCTGGCCCCCTCCGCTTCTTCCTGGCCGCGGCCCCAGCTCGCCGCGGGCGGGGGTCGGCGGCGGCTCGCTGGCGTGGCGCGTGCCCGCGGGGAGAAGGGGGGCAAGAACGGCGGGGCGGAGTTCTTCCGGGAGGACGGCGTGGTGGACGACATGGACGGGTACCTCAACTACCTGTCCCTCGAGTATGACTCCGTCTGGGACACCAAGCCTGCCTGGTACGGCTTCCTGGCTCCTTGCCCCGTCCTTTCCGTTTAGAAACTGAAATTTAAGAAGGCTGTGGCGCAAAAGTTCGATTTGTTGCTACCTGTGAATTCAGGCGAATACCTCTAGTCTCTTGTTAGTATTGTCATTGTGTATTGTGATCAGATTAGAGTACGGGTCGGCAGTACTGTTGCAAAGCTTAAATGGTCAGAATCTGGAACGAACTACGCTCTAACCTTTAATGATCTGATGACCACTGTCAAAATTGTATTTTTCTTTTCGCTGTAAACAAGCTATGATTTCTCTTGAGTGATGTGTGCTGATTTAGGCTGGGTTTGCGGTTTCTGAACTGTATTGAAGCTGACTGCACTGAACTTATTTAGTAAGATGATGTGCAGAAGCAATGCAAAAATAGGAGTCATGCTTCTCAAATCAGATTATAATCTAACTAACTCCTACAGTACCAAATGAAAGACAGCACTTACCAGAAGAGTCAATAGATCTCTTGTGTATTTTGCTAGCCAAGCACAATTCTAAACTCATTGCAAACCATCTAAATGCGGTTTAACCAAACGGGGTTTTCACGGTTCACCACAATGCCTAACGTAGCCTTCAAATATCTATGCTTGATGCTACCGATTCAGCCTCACTTCTCTTACTACCTATTAAACAAGTAACTCGTTTTCAAGTTTCATCAGCATATAAAGGTTGTAACATGTAGTGCTTGCTGCAGTTTGTCAGCCTGATTTTTACTTCTTTTTTTCCGACCTGTAACATTTTTCTGCAATAAATAAGGCTGCGTGCATCACCCGACGCAGAGGCCCAGGATGATCCCTACTTTCCGATTTCTCTTTTTTCTAAAAAGTTAATGCTATGTGGCAATGGAGCTAGGCGATATATACTACTCCCTCCGTCCGAAAAAGCTTGTCCAAAGCTTGTTCCTCAAATGGATGTATCTAGCACTAACTTGGTGCTAGATACATCAATTTGAAGGACAAGCTTTTCCGGACGGAGGGAGTATAATTTATTTTTGAGGAATTATATAAGATAGTTAAGACGGTAGATATTATATTTCAACCAGTTCTTGTTTTGTCGTCCTTTGTGAACATTTATGGTCTCAACCTCTGTGACTAGTGACTACAACCATATCTTTTTTACTGGTTTTGTATGCTTTAGTCTTCTCATTTTGACCAATATTGACCTCTGAATTTTGTCTGTTGTAGGTGTCAGCCTTGGACAATATTACTAACAGGAACCGTTGCAGTTGCGTGTAGTTGGGTGCTCATCCACTCTGCTGTAATTACTGGAGGAGTTTCTTTTGTAATATGTGCATGGTGGTACATATTTCTCTACTCCTATCCTAAGGTTTCTGCACTATTTTTCTAACCCTTTCTTTATGTTATTTCTTTTTACTGAAGTTATTGTTCAGAGGTTTGGTTTTCTAAAAGGTTCTAGTGTGTCACGCTCTTAAATTTATTTTGATTCACAATTATGGAAATTTTCCAAACTGCTAATTCTGGAAGATGGTAATAACCTATTACTCCCTCCGTAAACTAATATAAGAGCGTTTAGATTACTACTTTAGTGATCTAAACGCTCTTATATTAGTTTACAGAGGGAGTATTTGACATTAACATGACTTGCATATAAACTAATGTTGATATGAGTTATAACTTATAAGTTACAACTGATAATCTGCTAGATAGTCCTGTCTGTTTTGACGCATAAACTACTCCCTCTGTCCCATAATATAAGAGCGTTTTTTACACTACATTAATGTCAAAAATGCTCTTATATTATGGGACGGAGGGAGTACGTTATTACTATTAAACAACTCAAAAAGAAAGAGATTTACAAATAACAACACAAAAGAAAACTTAGAAACTATAATATACCCGCAAACCGATTGTGGTAAGTGCTAACATCAGACATTTTCTTCTTTCAAGTTCTTTGATCGGAAGGTAATCTGAACATCAGTCCACAATATATTTTTTTACCGTGCAAGTACAGATTTCATTCGCAGAACTGAGTTAGAACTAACCCTATGGCTTTGTCAGGCATACACCGATATGATATCTGAGAGGAGGAAAAAGGTGGCCAGCGGTGCTGAAGATACCTACGGGATGGAGAAAATGTAACCTCGCTTGTGGTATTATTTCCGGGGATAGATAGAAAATGGTTCTGCAGGTTGCACTACTGATATGTAGAATTTATTCCTCACAAAATCCGCCACATCGAAATACGGAATCATGCTTCTCGGCTGCTTCCTCATTTTCCTCTTCTTCATTGGAGTGTGCCTCACTGCCTTGGAAAATGATCAGCATTGTGTGCTCACTTCTTTTTTGATATATAGGTGAATGTGTGAGAGTGGATTTCATGCTCCCAAATGCGATTTCGCTCATTAGTTTATAATTTTTTAAATCACATTTTAAATTTCACAAGTCTAGTTACTGTATTTCTCATTGGTTGAAGATGCCGCTCGTACCTTCCTCCACTGCGGCACTGCCCGCCTCATAAGTTTGGAGCCAACTCGCATTCTCGGTTCCCTTCCTACACTTGGTGTGAGACGCTCGCTCCGTTGGGTCTCTATGGCCCTTTCAATCTTATGGAAAATTTTGGGATTCGAAACGTCAAGCTTTTTCGGCACATCCAACCTTGTAGTACTGATTAACAATATTGTTTCTGACTTTCCCTTTCGCGATGAGTTTCTGACTTTACTCTTTCGACTCATAGATATAGGGATCCAGCCTTGTACCTCTCGTCGCGCTCTACCACACCTCGTGTAATTCTCACCAGCTAGTTTGGCTCCTTAGTGATGCATTCATGTGAGGATGAATGCTTTAACTTCTACGCTTCTTCTTTTTTCTTTCCAGGGGGTTCTATGTTTTTTTTAGGATTCCAGGGGTATAGTTCTTTTTTTTTAGTCGTGGGGTATGATTCATTCAAGCTTTAGGATTCACCGTGTAATTTGGGCCACCTGTGGTAGTTCGGTATGCTTATCCGGCCCAGATAGCTCTGGAAGCAGCCCACTTCTGTGTCAGTGGGCTCGCCATTAACAACCGAAACGATTTCCTTCCAAGTTCGAACCATGGGAGGAGAATGAGAGCGGCGGTTCGCACGAAGCGGCCGCGGCGGCCACCGCCGGCGGCGGCGACGGCGCACCTGGCTTCCAGTTCCAGGCCGAAGCTGGAGAAGGCACAGGTCCCTCTAACCCTCCCGCTCAAATCCTTCAAGCTCCGTCTGGCCAACGGCCCGCCGCTCGCGCCCACGCCCAAGGCATTCAAGTCCTACGCCGAGACCTGCGCCACCCTCCTCCGCCTCTGCCGCGCCGCCGCCACCGCCACCGCCACCAGCCATGCCGCGCGTGCCTCCTCCTCGCCCTCCTCCAGCCGCCTGCCGCTCGCCCTCTCGCTGCACGCGCACGCCGTGCGCTCCGGCGTCGCCGCCGACCGCTCCGTGGCCTCGCACCTCCTCACCACCTACGCCGCCTTTGCTCGCGCCGCGGAGCGCGACCGTGCCTTCGGCGACTGCGTTGCCGCCGACGCCGCCTCCTCCTTCACGTACGACTTCATGGTGTCCGAGCACGTCAAGGCCGGGGACATCGCCGCGGCTCGCAGGCTGTTCGACGGAATGCCCGAGAGGAGCGTCGTGTCGTACACTACCATGGTGGATGCATTGATGAAGCGCGGGCGTGTGGCAGAGGCCGTCGAGCTTTATGAGCAGTGCCCGTCCGGCTCCGTCGCCTTCTTCACGGCAACGATTTCTGGCTTTGTGCGCAATGAGCTCCACCACAATGCTCTTGGCGTCTTCCGTAAAATGGTCAGCTGCAGCGTGAGGCCTAATGGTATCACCTTTGTGTGCATGATCAAGGCATGCGTTGGTGCAGGTGAATTTGGTCTAGCCTTGTCCATCGTGGGGTTGGCCATTAAATCAAACTTCTTTGAGAGCAGCATCGAGGTACAAAATTCTTTGATCACGCTGTATCTAAGAATGGGAGATGCAGCTGCAGCCCGTAAGGTGTTTGATGGGATGGATGTGAAGGATGTGGTCTCGTGGACTGCACTGCTTGATGTGTACTCTGAGTCGGGTGATCTTGATGGAGCTCGACGGGTTCTTGATGCAATGCCTGAGAGGAATGAGGTCTCCTGGGGTACTTTGATTGCTAGGCATGAGCAGAGAGGCAATGCGGCAGAAGCGGTGAAGCTGTACAGTGAAATGCTGGCTGATGGTTGTAGGCCAAACATTTCATGCTTCTCTAGTGTGCTCAGTGCTTGTGCTAGTCTTGAGGACTTGCCAGGAGGAGCGAGGATCCATGCCCGTAGCCTAAAGATGGGCTCTAGCACCAATGTGTTTGTATCCAGCTCTCTGATTGACATGTACTGCAAAGGCAATAAGTGTAGAGATGCGCAAACGATTTTTGACACCCTCCCACAGAAGAACATAGTGTGCTGGAACTCTCTCATTTCAGGTTATAGCTACAACGGGAAAATGGTAGAAGCAATGTATCTCTTCAAGAAGATGCCTGCAAGGAATTTAGCTTCATGGAATACGATTATCTCTGGTTACGCACAAAATCGACAATTTGTTGACGCGCTAAAATCTTTCAATGCAATGTTGGCTTCGGGGCAGGTTCCAGGGGAAATTACATTCTCGAGTGTTCTTCTTGCTTGTGCAAACTTGTGCTCGTTAGTGACGGGTAAGATGGCTCATGCTAAGACTATCAAGCTAGGAATCGAGGAAAGCATTTTTATCGGCACTGCACTTAGTGACATGTATGCCAAGTCAGGGGATTTACAGAGCTCCAAGAGGATGTTTTATCAAATGCCTGAAAGAAATGATGTCACTTGGACTGCCATGATTCAAGGACTTGCTGAAAATGGTTTTGCGGAGGAATCTATTCTTTTATTTGAGGATATGATGGCAACTGGAATGACACCAAACGAGCATACATTTTTAGCTCTTCTATTTGCTTGTTCCCACGGTGGTTTGGTGGAGCAAGCCATACATTATTTTGAAAAAATGCAGGCATGGGGCATTTCACCTACAGAGAAGCACTATACTTGTATGGTTGATGTCCTAGCTCGAGCTGGTCGTTTGGCAGAGGCAGAAGCTCTTCTGATGAAAACCCCAAGTAAATCAGAGGCAAATTCATGGGCTGCCCTTCTGAGTGCTTGCAACACTTACAGGAATGAGGAGATTGGCGAGAGGGCTGCAAAGAGGCTTCATGAGTTGGGGAAGGATAATACAGCAGGCTATGTGTTACTCTCGAATATGTATGCATCATGTGGAAGGTGGAAAGATGCTGCCAGGATAAGGGTACTGATGAAAGGGACCACACTCAAGAAAGATGGAGGCTGTAGCTGGGTTCAAGTAAGAGGTCAATATCACGCCTTCTTTTCTTGGGAAGCAAAGCATCCACTGTCAATGGAAATCGATGAGATCTTGGATTTACTAATGTGGGAATCATCTCTCTGAATTTGTTGCGTTAGTAGATCACCAGTGAGGACACCTTTGACAAAAGAACTTCCACTACCAATTATTTATTCAGTTCCATCATACAGATAAAGGTAGCAAGATGGAACTATTTCTGGAGAATGATCTTGAGGAAATTGAGTTTGACTCCCCTTGTGTTGTTTGTCGCGATGTACTGAACTATGAAGAAGGAGAATGAAGTGCTATAGTTATTGCGAAATTGACTGAGTATACTTGGAAATTCTGGCTGATTTAGTTGGTCACTGATTTTGGGCAGTATTATCGCCATGGTATGCTTGACCCTGCTCCTGAGACATCATCGCTTTGCATGGTATTGATAACCTGGAGTGTGGACTTTTCTTCTGTGGTTCATATGATTTGATGTGGATCAGCGTAGGATGAACAGCAGAGAAAATGGGACTAAGCATTCTCAGTGTCGTATTTGCTTGCTAGTACATATTTTCTGGGCTCCACTGCTATGCCATTGATTTATATGACCATTTGGCATGGTTTGGAGGATGTAAATAATACCCACAGAAGATGTGCCATGACAAGCCTACCCCAGCATCGAGCATGACGAGCTAGCGTGTCGGAACCGGAACCGGATCCTCTAACATGAAGGAGATATGTCAGGTAAGGTACAGTAGAGGATCCCGGTTCCGTTGGAACTTTGGGCTTGCTGCTGGAATGGGTAAACCCTGATAGCATTATTTCGGTCCGGCACGGAGGAAAAGCTGCATCGAGTGAGGTTCAGAAAGATCTCCGCAACCTGGAAAATCAGATCTCATAAGTCAAGTCAGGTGTGATCACAATGCTTCTTCTCCATTTTGTAATCTGCCCATGAATTGACCTATCCACATTTGGCTTACCAAATTACTGTCCGCATTCGTTTTGACTTTTGAACTTAGTGAGGTTAAGCCAAACTAGGTGCCACAATTTTGCTGAGGATCCAATATTTGTTGTGACATGATTTTATTGCGCACCATCGCGTGCTTGTGTTTCTTGTCTCTGCTCTGGTTTTGCTGTTTTCAGATGTCAAAACAGGTACTGTCATGTGCTTTCGTCAGTTGAATTGATACCAGTTAGTATGTTTCATCCTAAGTTTATCTGGTTATCCCTAAAAAAAAGTTTATCTGGTTAACCAATGGATCGTGCTTTTAGAAATTAAATTGTGTACTACATTCGAGGACGAGGTCGTCGCTCTCTAAAGCAAGAGAAGGAAAAGGGACGTCGCATTATACTTCGAGATTCACACTGCTCACGTGGTAGTATCGGTTAGACGTGGTGCCATGGAGCAATGCTCCGGCCGTTTGCCCTTTTCGTTATTATTATATAAAAGGTATATACTTTTGGTAGTGGCTCTGGCTTTTCGCTAGAAATAGGAATATCTAATTATTTCCGTGATATGAGCTTATTTTTGTAAGGGAAAAATGTCAGGAGCTCAACTTTCCTCTAAAAGAAAAGGCACTGCCCAAAAAACAACACGTAGGCGGTGGTTGCAGAAAACAGAAAATTTGTGATTTGGTTTGTCATGGTTAAAAATCTGGCGTTGCCGCTACGAATTTGGTAGGCATCACGCGGTCTACGGGAAAGTGTGCAGATCCTTCGATTCCAGCTGACAGGACCGTGCGCAGAAATTGGCCGGACGGTGGCAAAGCTGACAGCTGACATGGAAGGGGATCCGTCCCTTGTGTGTACGCGTAGTCTCGACCGGACAAAACTTGCCTGCTCCCTCCCCATGCTCCCATCCGTGCTCCCACTTCATCCTACGGCTGTTATTTTCTCTTTTTCCTTTCTAATCTAATCATCACCCCCCCGTGCACACACGAAGGGAGCAGGCAAGTCTCGTCCGTCTCGACCTGCTTTTAATTATAACCTTCCGTGTCGGCCATCCGAAGATTCAGCGGGGACACCTCGGCAGCTGCCGCGCAGTTTCACACGGACTCGCCTTTCCTTTCCTTCCTTCCCCCGACGCGCGATCGGCGTCGCCGAGAGCGAAATCCCCGCACCGTAAACGCGTCGCCGTCAGCCGCAGGTCAGTAGGTCACAGGCTTGCATCTTCCAGCCCCTTCCGGAGCCCCCACTCGGCCACTCACTGACACCTTTACGGCCAATTACTCCGCCTTTTCAGCCCACCGGTACGGTCAGCGACGGGGCGGCGCCTCGGTTGGGACGGCGGGCGAGGAGCGATGGAGCCCCTGGAGGCGGCGATAGCGATCGTGTTCAACGCGCTGCTGCTGGTGTTCATGGTGAAGCTCTTCTTCGCCATGTTCCAGATGAAGCTCGTCGTCATCCTCTTCTACCTCGTCGTCCTCCTCTTCGCCCTCGCCTTCTCCGGCCGGGGCCCCGGCGGCTTCTAGCCCCCTTCTTCTTCTTCTAGCTGGTACCACCAAAAGGTTAGGTCCTTCGTTTTTTCTTGTTTTGGTCGGCCCAGGAATCAGGATCCATCCTTCAAGCTCCACAGCACTGCTTCATACAGTACTACTACATCTTTGAGAGAACACTAGCAGATCATACCTACCTCGGTGCATGTCTGGTTGGTTGTTTGGTTTAACAAACAGGAGAAGTTTAGTCTGTGATGATGATGATGACTCCGAGCTGCAAATTGTGTGAACTCGGCCAATTGTGTAGCAGTAGTACAGCTTTATATGAGCCCTAGTTGCAGATTATGTGTACTTACTCGGCCCTTTCTTCGATTGTTCTGTACAATTTTACTTGTGGATTCGTGATGTACCCTCTGATCTGCCTGAAAATCCAGAAACTTCTTTTCTTTCTCCCTAGCTGAAAATCTAGAGCATTAATATCGATTCCCCAGAGATTTTTTTTTGTATAAGCAGGGCTGAATATTTTCTTTCCTATCTGAAGAAAATGTCATGAGTTATGCTTTGTAGAAATCGTCATAATTCGAAAGATGTGTTACTGCGTGTTTTTGTTTGTTTGTTTGAAGCAAAACCATATTCACCACAACCCCCCTAATAATGCAGCTAACCGCAACTTCTGGGAATGGCCTTGTTGGGCTGTTAAAAGATGGACTTGCAATAGTATGGAAGCAAATTAACACACCAGTAACTTCGTTCGTTGCCCATAGGGATAAGGGCTCAAGTGCATTTTGTTTCATTCTACTTCCTCTCTCTCAGTTTACAAGGCGTGTGCGTACCTCCTAGGTCGTCAATTTGACCAACCTAATATAAGTCATATATTACAAAAAATATACCATTATAAACTTTAGATATTCTATTTTCAAACGGTATAATTTTTGTGTTATATAGTTTATATTACGGTGATAAAATTGGTAACCTAGGTATACGCGTAGAACTTGTAAACTGAAACGAAGAAAGTAGTATGAAAGCTCTAATTTCTCCGGGAACCGTCCACCTCATAATTGAAGAAGCTTCTGGGAATGCAAAAATGATTAGATAATTCTATCCCCCACACGGCCACTGAGCTGTTCAAGACTTTACAATAGAAAAACGACGCGAATCAGCGGAATCATGTCCATACAAATTTCTCTTTCGGTCTTACATACTTTCTTGGATCCTTCTAGGAGCATAAGGGCATGTACAATGGTTGATAAGATAGTTTTATTTTAAATTTTGCATGTAAATTAGAGATGACAAAAAAACAAGTCTACAATGGGTCATCTTTTAGCCTTATATTTAATAATTAGTTGTTCCTAAAAACATGGTGGGACAAATTGTGCTAAGAGATCATCTCTTGTCTTCTCTTAAATAAGAGAAGACAAGCCTTCTCTTACGATTTCTCTCTCCTCCACCTCATCATTTATCCTACGTGGCACTCTTAAGCTAGAACCATTGTATATGCCCTAAGCATTCTTAAAATTTCTCGCGTTTGGGATTTTTATGTGCATATCTTGTTCCCAGGTTTGTTGTAAAAAAGAAAGAACCATCACCGATCTCATTATTTTTTATAAACAATCAACTCAGTTGCAGATAACATTTGAAAAGTAATGGTAGTGGAGTCCATGAACAAAAGGCCAAGTAAAATGTATGGAATTGACTCTTATTATATATGATGAACGGAATCGGATGGTTAAGGTTTGTTCCAACATGTTAAAAGTACATCCACCCTACCAATTGCTCTGAGATTGCACATTACAATGTTACAAATGCTAACAAGAACAACTCTAATGCTTTGAAATGGTATCAATCTAAAGATGAGAATGTGTCCTAATGGTAGAAGCAAGATTGCTCTTTCATTAGGACACTTGTTAGTGATTAAGTTGCATGTTTCGCACAAAGATCGACCGAACGATTAGCTTCTTTTGTGACATGCTGTACCCAAAAACAGACAAAATTTGAGGCTCTTTCCTTGATTTCATCGAAGATAGGCACCATAATTGATCTAGGACCGTGATGCGAGTTCCAGAGGTTCGCTACCTCCAAGCAATCCACCTCGATTACCACGTGCAAGAAGCCCCTCAGCTGGGCAAATATTACCCCTTCTCGCAATGCAAGGATTTCGGCAATGAAAGGGTCTATGACCCCGGGTATCGTCTTGCTCCATGCCTAAGAAGGATAGGTGTGAGCGAGCTACCCCTACCGCGCCTACCACCTGCAACTGGGTGTCAAGAGCGCCGTCCATGTTGATTTTTACCCATCCCGGCTGTGGCGGTCTCCAACTCTGGGCATTGGAGTTGCGCTGCTGGTCTGTAGGAAGAGCTAGCAGTGCTAAATCATCTCGAGCCCATTTGATCACCTGGGTAGGGTCATAACCTTCATCATCATGTGTCCAACGATTCCGTGAGGTCCAAATCGAGTGCATGATCGTAATGATCTTGCATCTATCCGTGTCTGAGAACATATTGTCCACCACTAGCACTCCTTAAAAGGACTTATGTTTGCCCCTCGAAGAAAAAGTACATTTTGTTTGATGTAGAATACAAATTATATATCGTCGTCGGTAAACGAAAGGTATGTCTCGCCAAGGTGCTTGGAGGGCTTGGAGTCATGGATGGGAGGCCCCTTAGGCTGTAAAAGGCATCTTCTGGCATGACAGCTGGCAAGGTCAGGGGGCTTCTCCACCCTTGCCCTCGACTCTTCGGCATTGCAACTTGAAAATATAGGACGACACATTGCGAGCTATGTGACGACAACTAGACTCACTTGGTGACAAGATTAAACATACCTAAGTATAACCTAGAGTTCATCGCCTTGGCCACCATCATCGGCGCCGTGGTTCTTGACCCCAGTTGGCGGAACACCATCACCTAGATTTGGAACTCTAGTGGACAATACTCCTCTTGCTATGCCTACGTGGCACAATTCATCAGGTATCATCGAAAATTCCGAGGGAAAAGATTTGGAGAGCCCATGTGGAACGAAAATGCAGACTCTTCTGTTGGATTGTCCTCCATGGTAAGATTCTCACCATGGACCGGTTGGCGCAACGGGGTTGACTAGTTGACCCCATCTGCCACCTTTGCCTTAGCCCCCCTGAGACTGTGCTCCGCCTATGTTAGGATTGCCTCTTCACGATCACCGTCCACCACCTGGTGCTTGCTTGGGTGGATAATGTTGTCCCTCCGGATTCGCCCTTCACCTACCAATAAAAGAATCTTGGTGGGATGGCATGTTGCATAATATAGATAGTAACCATAAGCGAAGGCGCATGAGACACCTTGTATACATCATGTGGAATGCCTGGAAAGAGAGGAACCGATGAATCTTCAACACCACGAGTTCAATATACGTGCATTGAGGTGGCGCACTTGACTTTTGAGTATAATATGACACTAGCTATGATGGTACTTATGATTAAATTGATTCAATTCTTAGCCTAACGTGGCAAAGCTAGCTTTACATACTATACTAATTTTACCATCCAAATTAAGAAGGAACATTAAAATAATACTGACAATAACGATATAAAGTGGAGGAATTAATCAAGATGCGACCGTCACTCGTCTGCTACAATTCTCACGTGAAGACTGCAACACAAACATCCTGATTATTTGGAAAATTTGAGCCATAATTGCTAAAATCGCAATAGTTGCATTTCAAAAGTTAGGAAACACAAGCGTGGTACTCCTGCTATTGCTTGCCACAAGTTAAGGCAGGGGATGTGGTCATCGTTCATGTATGTATCAACGTACAATATCAATTTGATTTTTATATTGTAGCACGTATTCATACTTCTATGGTTTGTCCCAATATTCGTACATCTATGGATTTCCTTGGGCCCGGTTTGTTCGTGCAACAAAAGGTATCATGCTAGTTTTGAGACTCGCGTTTAAAGCTCGTCTGTCTCATATTCCCTTAGTACTTCTAGCACCTTCTGAATGTGATCAAAGTGTTCATCCTCATCCTTTCTACAAATTAGGATGTCATCAAATTAGACCACAAGAAAGTGGGATAAAAAGGGTCGAAGGACTTAATTTAAGTGCATAAAGGTACTTGGTGCATTTGAGAGTCCAAATGGGATGACTGTCCATTCAAACCTGTTTTCCATTCATCCCTGAGTCCGATGCGGATTTGATATCAATATCCACTTCTTAAATCTAGTTTTGTGAACACTCTTGATCCACTAAGCTAATCCAACACATCATCCAGATGGGGAATAGGGAATTTATACCTTACGATGATCTTGTTAACGACTCTACTCTCCGTACACATGCGCCAAGATCCATCTTTCTTGGGCGTGAACAGGACTGGTATAGCACACTGTAAAACCCCGAGGATCATGCTACAGTGATCTCCCCTTTAATGATGCCACGTCATCTTGTTTTTCAAACTAAATTGCCACTTGATGGAAATCAAAACCAAATTCCATTTGAATTACAAGTCGAGTATTTACTTCTTCTGTCATGCAAATAAAAATGTTCGTAGTGTTGCACATATTCAGTAACAAATTTTCATAAATATGTTTAAAATTCCCCTAACCTAGCAAAAGTGAACCAACCGTTTTTTTATTGAGCCAATTCTCCTTAAATAAATAGTTATAGATTTCAAGATAATTTAGACTTGGTGGGCTAGTTGAAAATACTGCGTACTAATTATGTGACAAGTTTCTTATGTAACTAAAATCATTTGGTACTTGTTTAAATTACAAAACAGTGAAAAATGAATAAAAACAGTAAAGAAATAAAAGAAATGAATAAAAACGGAGGGGTACTGTGCACTTGGGCCTGTACAACACAGTACAGCCCGACCCAGCACCCCAGGCCTTTTCCCCACCTCTGTACAGGGAGGAAGCAGAGGCCATGGCACCAGCACGAACGCGCGCCGTCCACGTCCCCGATCTCCTGGTGTCGATCATCCCCGGTCACGGCGCTGGATAAGAGCAAGCCCTCTCTCCCCCTCTCCCCTGGAAACCCTAGGTGCCTTTCCATTTTGTCCTCGCTCGCTCTCCTCCCCAAAACACGCGCAAGAGACACTGTCGCCGCCTTCGTCGATCCCGCGGCCATCGGCTTTTCCTCGTCACGCCAAGACGTCCAGGAGCTCCTCCATCATCATCTCCTTCACCCTCGACCAGTGAATCAAGCTGGGACGCCCTGTTTCCTCGCCATCGGATCGTCTTCTCCGCCACGTCCGCCTCCATTCGTCGTCAGATTCGCCGCCTCCCGAGCCCCCCCGACCTTCCAACCTCGTCCACGAGCACCGGAGTGAGCCCCTCTACCGATTCCTCCTTTTCCTGCCTCGATCCATCGTCGTGTAGCCGCCCCGCGCTCGGCCGCCATGGCCGGAGCTCGCTCCGCCCCTGGCCGCGCCAGCTGCTGCGCGCGTACCCGCTGGCGCGTTCCCTTGCTGCTCCAGCCGCTACCACTATGCTAATGTGCTGCTGCTCCTCACTACTAACTGCCACTTGCTGCTACACAACTGTCGCCGCTGCTCTTCTCTGTTGGGGGCCGCGCCCCTGCCGCTAGCGCTGCTTGCCGTTGCTTCGGCTGCTACTAGCTACTACTGTTGCGCCCCTAGCTGCTACTGCTTGCTCTGCTTTGCAATTCTGCTGCTAGCTACTGGTGTCGCTGCGTTGCTGCTGCTACCACTCTTGTAAATGGCCATCAAGGCCCCTCTACATGGCCGTGTGACTAGGTGATGCTATACGTGTGTATGCACAGCCAAGTACACATAAGTGCACGTATGTGTTTTGGCACATGGAACCAATCTAATTAATTAGTGCTAAGTTAATCTAGTACTAGATGACATGTAGGACCCCATTAAATTAGTTAAATGTTTTATTAACACATGTGACTATGACATGTGGACCCTACTGTAACTGAAATGATAAGTTAAATTAAAGTGCCTAAGTCCATGACACGCGGGACCTGCTTACACTATTCCTCTTTGGACTAGTCAACCTTTGACTTGGTCAACCCAACCCCACTGGCCCACTGTCATACACCATGACTAGAATAGAACTAGGTGACAAAAGTTTTTTTGTTGTTGTTGTATTTCCGAATTAAAATAATTCCAGAAAATAATTAAATCTTTATAAATTAATATAAAATAAACCGTAACTCGGATGAAAAAACTTTGTACATGAAAGTTGCTCAGAACGACGAGACGAATCCGAATACGCAGTTCGTTCGTCCGCCAGACGTCCCTAGCATAGCGAACCTACAACCGTCACCCTCCGTTTCACCTGTTCGAAAATACCTAACGCCGGGAATACTTTCCCGGATGTTTTCCATCCTCGCCACTATCACTTAATACCGCGTTAGGTCACACGTAGCACCGCGTTTTTCCATGTTATGCTTTGTGGTGCGATGTTTGCTTTATATTTATTGTTTCTCCCCCCTCTTCTCTCCGATAGACATCGGGACTTGACTGCTGACGGTGCCCGGTGATCGACTGCGTCGACGACGACCCCTTCTTCTTGCCAGAGCAACCAGGCAAGCCCCCACTTGATCACCAGATATCGCCTATTCTCTTCTCTCTTACTCTTGCATTAGAATTTCTACTGTTGATGATTCGATGAATCCTATTCTGTTGCATTGCCTGTCATTGTTGCTACCACTATTGATACCTTACCTGCTATCCTAATGCTTAGTATAGGGTGCTAGTACTCCATTAGTGGCCCTACATTCTTGTCCGTCTGCCATGCTATACTATCGGGTCGTGATCGCTCGGGTGGTGATCACGGGTATATATTATACTATTACAAACACATGATGATGATTCGGATATGGGGGCTGAAGGGGCAGGTGGTTCCACACAGGTAGTGGTGGGCCTGGGTTCCCGGCAGCCCCCGATGGTTACTTTGTGGTGGAGCGACAGGGCAGGTTGCGACCACCTAGGAGACAGGTGGGCCTGGCCCTGGTCGTTCTCCGTGGTTATTTCATAATAACACGTTTAACGAGATCTTGGTATTTGATCCGAGTCTGGCCATTGGCCTATACGCATTAACCAGCTACGTGGGAATAGTTATGGGCACTCGACGTCGTGGTATCAGCCGAAGCCTTCTTGATGTCAGCGACTTAGCGGCGCGCGCCAGATTGGATCGGAACGCCTACTCTGGTATTAGGAGAGGCTAGGTGTGCTTACCGGCCGCCCTCGCAACGTGCAGGTGTGCATTGGGCGATGGGCCCAGACCCCCGTGTGCTTAGGGTTTAGACCGGCGTGCTGACCTCTCTGTTGTGCTTAGGTAGGGCTGCGATGTGTTGATCTTCCGAGGCCGGGCATGACCCTGGAAAGTGTGTCCGGTCAAATGGGATCGAGCGTGCTGGGTTATGTGGTGCACCCCTGCAGGGAAGTTAATCTATTCGAATAGCCGTGTCCCTCGGTAAAAGGACGACCCGGAGTTGTACTCTGACCTCATGACAACTAGAACTGGATACATAATAAAACACACCCAGATAAGTTCCAGAGATAACTCGGTGGTTGCTCTCTCACAGGGTGATGTGCGGGGGATCGCCGGGTAGGATTATGATATACGATGTTACTTGGTGAACTTACCATCTACTCCCTTCTACTGCTGCAAGACGGAGGCTGCGAGATGCGAGAATACTTGTTACTTCCATCTATTCTCTTCTACTGCTGCAAGATGGAGGTGGCCAGAAGCGTAGTCTTCGATTGGGTTAGCTATCCCCCTCGTATTCCGGCATTCTGCAGTTTAGCCCACAGATATTACCCCCCCTTTACATATATATCATTGCATATGTAGTGTAGATCCTTGCTTGCGAGTACTTTGGATGAGTACTCACGGTTGCTTTGCTCCCCTTTTTCCCCTTCTTTCTACTTTCTGGTTGATGCAACTAGATCGGTGGAGTCCAGGAGCCAGAGGATCCCGAAGATGTTCCTACGTGGAGTTCGGCTTCGAGGAGTAGTTAGGAGGTCCTAGGCAGGAGGCCTTGCCTTTTCGATCGTTGCTAAGTTTGTGCTAGCCTTCTTAAGGCAAACTTGTTTAACTTATGTCTGTACTCAGATATTATTGCTTCCGCTAACTCTTGTGTTTTCGAGCTTTTGTATTCGAGCCCTCGAGGCCCCTGGCTTATAATATAAAGCGTGTATTATTTTAATTTGTGTCTAGAGTTGTGTTGTGATATCTTCCAGTGAGTCCTTGATCTTGGTCGTACACATTTGCGTGCATGATTAGTGTACGGTCAAATCGGGGGCGTCACAAGTTGGTATCAGAGCCGACTGCCTCTAGGAATCCCCCTTTCCAACTCCTTGGCCGAAGTTGAGTCTAGTATTGGAGAAACAAATTTACTAACTTGTTGTGTGGCTTACGGGCCCACAACACCAATGGGTGGTATTAGGATCTTTTATTCCTCGTCTATACTCTGGGACTCGGATCTCTTTTCTATTCGGGTTAAAAGATTTTATTAACTCTGACTCTAGGTTCTCATAACTATTTCTCCCGGAGAGCCCTCATTACGGACGATCACCTGCTTCGTCGGAATATTCGGAGGATATCCCTCGATATTTTCCCGAGACCCTTGTGCTCATCGCCTTTACAATTCACTGCCATCGATATATCCCTATGGATATCTGCATGCACTTGTCATTCTCATGGTCATTCCTTGTCGCTCTTTTTGTTGCAAGATACCTCAAAATATTCTCCGTTGTCCCGAAAATCCTTTGAGTTATTGCCATGCAGTTCTTTCCGCATGAAAAACCTTACGGTTAAATCCTCACAATTACCGAGGATTCGTTCTCCCCCAGTTGTTCATGTGTTTCACAAATGTCTTCGGAACGCTATTCAATCTTCCAAAATCCTCAGCAACCTATTGCTCTGGAAAGTTTTACCTGATTGCATTATGGTTAATTACATATGTATATCAATATTCATTAAAATACTTGGTGATTGACTTTATGATCTTATTGATTCAATAGGTTGCAAATACTCACAATCATCAGTCAAACTAGAATTCGTTCTTCCAGCCCAGACGTCATTCCGAATATGAGCTGGTTCTCGACCAACCAAATTGTCGTCGATTGCACCCCTAAGTCATTTCAACTTTCCCGTCCTTAATCAGAGCGTCTGCTTCTGATCCCTTGATTTGGAAATCATAATTCCTTTCGCATTTGAGTTTTGAAATAGTCAGTTGTTTATATAAGCTGATATCCTTGCATTCTTTCTTCTTCTGGTTGAGTACCGATGCTCACATCAAATCCCTTGTAGACCACAGGGTCCTTTGTTGGATTTTATCTGACAACGTCCTTTATATTTTAATACCTTGTGAGTTCTTCCCCTGATACATAATGCCTTTGGTAAATTGTATCCTCTGCTTGGCCAACCATGATCTGCTTTCGAGCTTGGGTATTTACTTTTAAAACTTGTGATATATGTTACTAAGATGCCCGATGGGTTGAACCTATGCCTTCCCCTAATCCGTGAGAACCTGGAAGTTTTCACAAGTCATACTCTTCCGGTGTTCTACCAAATAAAATTCCAACACTACAGTTTTATCAAAGCGAGAGGTGAATGAAATGATATGCATTAAAGAAGTGGGAGTCTACCTTGAACTTTGTGTTCATGCCCATGAATATGATGTAGACCGTCTCGGAAGCTTCTTGCAAAATGATTTTTCATCTAAATAATTCTTTCGGTGTCAATACATTTGATCCCTTGCAGTTATGGTTCCGACCATGTTGTCCTTATTCAATATATCTGGAATGAATCCATTCCAGGCCTCGTCAATTTTTAACAAGGTTACAGTATCTACTGTCATAGGTCAATGACCTAGTTCAACTTCTATCGTGTTCTACCTTCGAGTTTTACCCTCTGATATCTCGAGGATATCATGCCTTTGCACTACACCTTTTGAACTTTTGATGAAATAATACCTTTGCTTGTCGTAATCACTCTACGGGTTCTAGGTTGCCGTCAACCGAGGACACCGTTTAGTAAATCAAATCCGCTCTAAAAATTCAACACCCCTAGTAGATGTTACTGGGAAATTTTTAAACTCAATCTGGTTTATTCCTAGACTATCGGGTACATCCCTTGTCTAGCTATCTTTGTCTGTGCTACCTCGTCCTTCTTTGTGCATGAATTCTTCAGAGATTGAGCACAACTTACGTCGAGCTTTCAATATATGGTTGCTTGTTCAGTAAGGCAACTTTGATTCCGAGCTTGCATCTTTTATATTGATCCATTAACTTGCCACTTCGTCATTCCCTTGCTTGTTGCCGTTGTTGTTTGATTGCATCCTCTTGAAACCTCCCGGCAAATGTGTCGGGTCACTTTCAACACTTTGACTTCTTCCGAGATGTCAACTGTGTTCATGATGAGGAATACTCTCCTTGCCCTTGATGATTTTTATTATCACCGGCAACACCCTTGACTTCCTTTCATCGCGGACTTGTCCACATTATGAATATAACTTGCTCTCCAGCTAGTGTTGTGTTCTGCATTGAAGTATTACTGTCTTTTATGTCAAAAATGTTGCGGGGATTGCTCCACCTCTTAGAAATTCTCGGTATGATGATACTTCTCACCATCACCATTCTTCCTTGGTGCCCGTGTTGTTTTTAACCGGGATACCAATAGGCTAACGATGCTACTTGAGTTCTGTACTTCTAGCAACCCTATTGCTTTGAAGTTAACAATCGACAGTTCGTTCTTAGACTGTTGGTTATTGAATCATCACTCTAACGTTGATCTTGCTGCCTAAGGTCATATTTTGGGCACACCTTTCAACTAATGATTAATGGTGTATGTTTTCCTCGAGCATACAACATTATATCATTTCAATTGACAAGTGTCATCTTCTTGTTCACATTATTGTCGAAATCCATCCGTTTGGAATTCTCGATGAATTGTCACTGAGCTCATCTGCCACCTCCTCATCCTCTCCTTGGTTTAATGATGAACTATTGTTTCGGGAACCCGCTCCCATAGTTCATTTCCCGAGAATCTTGCAATGTCATTTCGTCGATTTGTGTTGCAACTTTTCTTCTCGAACATCCTGAGTCTGAGGTATCATGACACCTATTGGATCTGAATCTCGGTCAGATATGATGGTTGGGATAACTTTCCAGGAGTTATAATGTTGGTCCTTTGCTGACCAGGTAATATGATGTCATGCCTAGCACCCCTGGCTGGAGGACCCATCATTACAATTTCTTTTGCAAGGATAGCCACTCTTCCAGGAGGAAATGGTAAGACTTTTTTCTATAAGTTGTTCCTAATGGATCCTTTGTGTATTCAAAAATCGGGTCTTTACCCAATGATCATGCCGGTGCTATCTCGAAGCATGTCTGTGGTACTCCGTAGATCCACAAGAACATTGTAAGCGCAATGCTAAATGTTCTTGATCAGCTACCCAACATCGTTGTATGGGTACATATCATAATTCTTCTTACCCCTTTTATATAAATGGATAAGTACTTGATGTCTTGTCATGTATATCATGCTCTGTTTGTTCTTGGGAAGCATATACTCTAATACTTTGGTATAAGTGTTGGAGATATGCCCTAGAGGCAATAATAAAAGCATTATTATTATATCTCCTTGTTCATGATAATTGCCTGTTATTCATGCTTGAATTGTATTGTACGGAAACAGCAATACATGTGTGAATATACAGACCACAATGAGTCCCTGGTAGGCCTCTAGTTACCAGCTCGTTGATCAACAGATGGTCACGGTTTCCTGACCATGGACATGAGATGTCAGTGATAACGGGATCACATCATTAGGAGAATGATGTGATGGACAAGACCCAAACTTGAGCATAACACGAGATCGTATAGTTCGTAATGCATAAGCTTTTCGGTGTCAAGTATTTATTCCTTAGACCATGAGGTTGTACAACTCCCGGATACCGTAGGAGTAATTTGGGTGTGCCAACCGTCACAACGTAACTGGGTGACTATAAAGGTACGCATCGGGTATCTCCGAAAGTGTCTGTTGAGTTGGTACGAACCGAGACTGGGATGTTGTCACTCCGTATGACGGAGAGGTACCTCTGGGCCCACTCGGTAAGACATCATCATGAGCTCAATGTGACTAAGTAGTTAGTCACAGGATGATGGATTACGGATCGAGTAAAGAGACTTGCCATAACGAGATTGAACAAGGTATCGGGAATACCGACGATCGAATCTCGGGCAAGTACCGTACCGATGGACAAAGGGAATAACATACGGGATTGAGTGAATCCTTGACACGGTGGTTCATCCGATGAAGATCATCGAGGAACACGTGGGAACCAACATGGGTATCCAGATCCCGCTGTTGGTTATTGACCGGAGAGTGGTCTCGGTCATGTCTACATGTCTCCCGAACCCGTAGGGTCTACACACTTAAGGTTCGGTAATGCTAGGGTCGTAGAGATAAATGCACGTGGAAACCCGAAAGTTGTTCGGAGTCCCGGATGAGATCCCGGACGTCACGAGGAGTTCCGGAATGGTCCGGAGGTAAAGATTGATATATAGGAAGTCTAGTTTCGGCCAACGGGTGATCTCCGGGGGTCACCGGGAGCGTCCCGGGACCACCGGAGGGGCCCCGGGGGTCCACCGGGTGGGGCCACCCATCTCGGTGGGGCCCCTAGGCCGCGAGGGGAAGTGTCCAGCCCTCTGGGCTGGCGCACCACTAGGGGGCCCACCTCCCCATGCGCCTAGGGTTAAAACCCTAAGGGGAGGGGGGCCACCACTTGCCTTGGGGCGCAAGGACTCCCCCCTGGCCGCCGCCCCCCCTTGCAGATTGGATTTGCAGGGGGCTGGCGCCCCACCGGCCCCCTATATATATGTGGGGGGGGGGGGAGAGGGCAGCCGCACCCAGCCCTGGCGCCTCTCCCCCTCCCGTCACACCTCCATACTCCCACGCAGGGCGCCCGGCGAAGCCCTGCTGTGATCTCCACTGCATCCGTCATCACGCCGTCGTGCTGCCGGATCTCTGACGACTTCTCCTCCCCCCTTGCTGGATCAAGAAGGAGGTGACGTTGCTGCACCGTACGTGTGTTGAACGCGGAGGTGCCGTCCGTTCGGCGCTAGATCATCGGTGACGAAGAACGTGAAGAGTACGACTACTTCATCCACACTTCGTTGAAAGCTTCCGCACGCGATCTACATAATGGTATGTAGATGCACTCTTACTTGCTCGTTGCTAGATGTCTCCATAGTTGGATCTTGGTGAAAGCATAGAAATTTTTGAATTATGCTACGTTCCCCAACAGTGGCATCTGAGCCTAGGTTTTATGCGTAGCATCTTGCACGAGTAGAACACAAACAGTTGTGGGCGTTTGGTTTTGTTCAACTTTCTTACCATTACTAGTCAATCTTGATTCGGCGGTATTGTGGGATGAAGCGGCCCGGACCGACTTTACACGTACGCTTACGTGAGACTGGTTCCACCGACAGACATGCACTAGATGCATAAGGTGGCTGGCGGGTGTCTGTCTCTCCTACTTTAGTCGGATCGGATTCGATGAAAAGGGTCCTTATGAAGGGTAAATAGAAGTTGACAAATCACGTTGTGGTTTTGGCGTAGGTAAGAAACGTTCTTGCTAGAAATCCTATAGAAGCCACGTAAAACTTGCAACAACAATTAGAGGACATCTAACTTGTTTTTGCAGCATGTGCTATGTGACGTGGTATGGCCAAAACGAAGATGTGATGAATAATATATGTGATGTATGAGATTGATCATGTTTTTGTAATAGGGAATCACGACTTGCATGTCGATGAACTTGACAACCGGCAGGAGCCATAGGAGTTGTCTTAATTATTGTATGACCTACGTGTCACTGAATAACGCCATGTAATTACTTTGCTTCATTGCTAAATGTTAGCTATAGTAGTAGAAGTAATAGTTGGCGTGACGACTTCTTCAAGACACGATGATGGAGATCATGATGATGAAGATCATGGTGTCGAGCCGGTGACAAGATGATCATGGTGCCCCGAAGATGGAGATCCAAGGAGCAAGATGATATTGGCCATATCATGTCACTTTAAATTGATTGCATGTGATGTTTATCATGTTTATGCATCTTGTTTACTTAGAACGACGGTAGTAAATAAGATGATCTCTCACTAAAATTTCAAGTAATGTGTTTCCCCTAACTGTGCACCGTTGCTAAAGTTCGTTGCTCCGAAGCACCACGTGATGATCGGGTGTGATAGGTTCTAACGTTCGCATACAACGGGTGTAAGCCAGATTTACACACGCGATACACTTAGTGTTCACTTGACGAGCCTAGCATGTACAGACATGGCCTCGGAACACGGAAGACCGAAAGGTCGAACACGAGTCGTATAGAAGATACGATCAACATGAAGATGTTCACCGTTGATGACTAGTCCGTCTCACGTGATGATCGGACACGGACTACTCGATTCGGATCGTGTATCACTTAGATGACTAGAGAGATGTCATTCTGAGTGGGAGTTCATTATAATTTGATTAAGATGAACTTAATTATTATGAACTTAGTCTAAATTCTTTACAATATCTCTTGTAGATCAAATGGCCCACGCTCCAGTTTCCCTGAACTTCAACGCGTTCCTAGAGAAAACCAAGCTGAAAGACGATGGTAGCAACTATACGGATTGGGTCCGTAACCTGAGGATTATCCTCATAGCTGCCAAGAGATCATATGTCCTAGAAGCACCGCTAGGTGATGCACCTGCTCCCGATGCGGCCCAAGACGTTTTGAACGTTTGGCAGTCGCGTAGTGATGATTACTCCCTGGTTCAGTGCGGCATGCTTTACAGTTTAGAATCGGGGCTCCAAAAACGTTTTGAGCACCACGGAGCATATGAGATGTTCGAAGAGCTGAAAATGGTTTTCCAAGCTCATGCCCGAGTCGAGAGATATGATGTCTCCGACGCATTCTACAGCTGTAAGATGGAGGAGAACAGTTCTGTCAGTGAGCACATCCTCAAGATTTCAGGATTGCACAACCGCTTGTCTCAGCTGGGAATGAATCTCCCAGATGAAGCGGTCGTTGACAGAATCCTCCAGTCGCTCCCACGAAGCTTCAAGAGCTTCGTGTTGAACTTCAATATGCAGGGGATGGAGAAGTCCATTCCCGAGGTGTATTCGATGCTGAAATCAGCGGAGGTGGACATCAAGAAAGAACATCAAGTGTTGATGGTCAATAAAACCACTAAGTTCAAGAAAGGCAAGGGTAAGAAGAACTTCAAGAAGGACGGCAAGGGAGTTGCCGCGCCTGGCAAGCCTGTTGCCGGGAAGAAGCCAAAGTATGGACCCAAGCCTGAGACAGAGTGCTTTTATTGCAAGGGAACGGGTCACTGGAAGCGGAACTGCCCCAAATACTTAGCAGACAAGAAGGCCGGCAACGTCAAAGGTATATATGATATACATGTTATTGATGTGTACCTTACCAGCACTCGTAGTAGCTCCTGGGTATTAGATACCGGTGCAGTTGCTCACATTTGTAACTCAAAACAGGAGCTGCGGAATAAACGGAGACTGGCGAAGGATGAGGTGACGATGCGCGTCGGGAATGGTTCCAAGGTCGATGTGATCGCCGTCGGCACGCTACCTCTACATCTACCCTCGGGATTAGTTTTAAACCTCAATAATTGTTATTTAGTACCAGCTTTGAGCATGAACATTGTTTCTGGATCTCGTCTTATGCGAGATGGCTACTCTTTCAAATCGGAGAATAATGGTTGTTCTATTTATTTGAGAGATATGTTTTATGGTCATGCCCCGCTGGTCAATGGTTTATTTATGATGGATCTCGAACGTAGTAATACACATATTCATAGTGTAGATGCCAAAAGATGTAAAGTTGATAATGATAGTCCCACATACTTGTGGCATTGTCGCCTTGGTCATATTGGTGTCAAACGTATGAAGAAGCTCCATTCAGATGGACTACTAGAGTCTCTTGATTATGAATCATTTGACACGTGCGAACCATACCTCTTGGGCAAGATGACCAAGACTCCGTTCTCCGGAACAATGGAGCGAGCAACCAACTTACTGGAAATCATACATACTGATGTGTGCGGTCCAATGAGTGTTGAGGCTCGCGGAGGCTATCGTTATGTTCTCACCCTCACGGATGACTTGAGTAGATACGGGTATATCTATTTGATGAAACACAAGTCTGAGACCTTTGAAAAGTTCAAGGAATTTCAGAATGAGGTTGAGAATCAACGTGACAAAAAAATAAAGTTCTTGCGATCGGATCGTGGGGGTGAATATTTAAGTCATGAATTTGGCACACACCTTAGGAGCTGTGGAATTGTTTCACAATTGACAACGCCTCAACGTAACGGTGTGTCGGAACGTCGAAATCGTACTCTGTTGGACATGGTGCGATCTATGATGTCCCTCACCGATTTACCGCTATCTTTTTGGGGTTATGCTTAAGAGACTGCCGCATTCACTTTAAATAGGGCTCCGTCGAAATCCGTTGAGACGACTCCGTATGAACTTTGGTTTGGCAAGAAACCGAAGCTGTCGTTTCTAAAAGTTTGGGGTTGCGATGCTTATGTCAAGAAACTTCAACCTGAAAAGCTCGAACCCAAATCGGAAAAATGCGTCTTCATAGGATACCCAAAGGAAACAATTGGGTACACCTTCTACCACAGATCCGAAGGCAAAGTCTTTGTTGCCAAGAATGGATGCTTTCTGGAGAAAGAGTTTCTTTCGAAAGAAGTGAGTGGGAGGAAAGTAGAACTTGATGAGGTGACAGTCACCCCTCCTGGACCGGAAAGTAGCGCAGCACAGGAAGCTGTTCCTGAGGTGCCTGCACCGACAAGGGAGGAAGCTAATGATAATGATCATGAAGCAGATCAAGTTACTACTGAACTTCGAAGGTCCACAAGGGCACGTTCCGCACCAGAATGGTACGGCAACCCTGTCCTGGAAATCATGTTGTTAGACAACGGTGAACCTTCGAACTATGAAGAAGCGATGGCGGGCCCAGATTCCAATAAATGGCTTGGAGCCATGAAATCCGAGATAGAATCCATGTATGAAAACAAAGTATGGACTTTGGTGGACTTGCCTGATGATAGGCACGCCATAGAAAACAAATGGATATTTAAGAAGAAGACAGACGCGGATGGTAATGTGACCATCTATAAGGCTCGGCTTGTCGCTAAGGGTTATCGACAAGTTCAAGGGATTGACTACGACGAGACTTTCTCTCCCGTAGCGATGCTGAAGTCAGTCAGAATCATGTTAGCTATTGCCGCATTCTATGATTATGAGATATGGCAAATGGACGTCAAAACAGCATTCCTTAATGGCTTCCTCAAGGAAGAGTTGTATATGATGCAACCGGAAGGTTTTGTCGATCCAGAGAACGCTAACAAGGTATGCAAGCTCCAGCGCTCGATCTACGGGCTGGTGCAAGCATCGCGGAGTTGGAATATTCGCTTTGATGAGGTGATCAAAGCGTTTGGCTTTATACAGACTTATGGAGAAGCCTGTATTTACAAGAAAGTGAGTGGGAGCTCTGTGGCATTTCTCATATTATATGTGGATGACATATTGCTAATGGGAAATGATATAGAATTCTTGGAAAATGTAAAGGCCTACTTGAATAAAAGTTTTTCAATGAAGGACCTTGGAGAAGCTGCTTACATATTAGGCATCAAAATCTATAGAGATAGATCGAGACGCCTCATTGGTCTTTCACAAAGTACATACCTTGACAAAATATTGAAGAAGTTCAATATGGATCAGTCAAAGAAAGGATTCTTGCCTGTTTTACAAGGTATGAGATTGAGTAAGACTCAGTCGCCGACCACGGCAGAAGATAGAGAAAAAATGAGTGTCATTCCCTATGCCTCGGCCATAGGTTCTATCATGTATGCCATGCTGTGTACCAGACCTGATGTGAACCTTGCTCGGTACGGAACACTGGACAGCGGTCAAGAACATCCTGAAGTACCTGAAAAGGACTAAGGATATGTTTCTCGTTTATGGAGGTGACGAAGAGCTCGTCGTAAAGGGTTACGTCGATGCTAGCTTCGACACAGATCTGGATGACTCTAAGTCACAAACCGGATACGTGTATATTTTGAATGGAGGGGCAGTCAGCTGGTGCAGTTGCAAACAGAGCGTGGTGGCAGCGTCTACATGTGAAGCGGAGTACATAGCTGCTTCTGAAGCAGCGCAAGAAGGAGTCTGGATGAAGGAGTTCATCACCGACCTAGGAGTCATTCCAAGCGCGTCAAGCCCGATGACTCTCTTCTGTGACAACACTGGTGCTATTGCTATTACCAAGGAGCCCAGGTTTCACAAGAAGACCAAGCACATCAAGCGCCGTTTCAATTCCATCCGGAATTATGTTCAGGATGGAGACATAGATATTTGTAAAGTACATACGGATCTGAATGTCGCAGACCCGTTGACTAAACCTCTTTCACGAGCAAAACATGATCAACACCAGAACTCTATGGGTGTTCGATTCATCACAATGCAACTAGATTATTGACTCTAGTACAAGTGGGAGACTATTGGAGATATGCCCTAGAGGCAATAATAAAAGCATTATTATTATATCTCCTTGTTCATGATAATTGCCTGTTATTCATGCTTGAATTGTATTGTACGGAAACAGCAATACATGTGTGAATATACAGACCACAATGAGTCCCTGGTAGGCCTCTAGTTACCAGCTCGTTGATCAACAAATGGTCACGGTTTCCTGACCATGGACATGAGATGTCAGTGATAACGGGATCACATCATTAGGAGAATGATGTGATGGACAAGACCCAAACTTGAGCATAACACGAGATCGTATAGTTCGTAATGCATAAGCTTTTCGGTGTCAAGTATTTATTCCTTAGACCATGAGGTTGTACAACTCCCGGATACCGTAGGAGTACTTTGGGTGTGCCAACCGTCACAACGTAACTGGGTGACTATAAAGGTATGCATCGGGTATCTCCGAAAGTGTCTGTTGAGTTGGTACGAACCGAGACAGGGATGTTGTCACTCCGTATGATGAAGAGGTACCTCTGGGCCCACTCGGTAAGACATCATCATGAGCTCAATGTGACTAAGTAGTTAGTCACGGGATGATGGATTACGGATCGAGTAAAGAGACTTGCCATAACGAGATTGAACAAGGTATCGGGAATACCGACGATCGAATCTCGGGCAAGTACCGTACCGATGGACAAAGGGAATAACATACGGGATTGAGTGAATCCTTGACACGGTGGTTCATCCGATGAAGATCATCGAGGAACACGTGGGAACCAACATGGGTATCCAGATCCCGCTGTTGGTTATTGACCGGAGAGTGGTCTCGGTCATGTCTACGTGTCTCCCGAACCCGTAGGGTCTACACACTTAAGGTTCGGTAACGCTAGGGTCGTAGAGATAAATTCACGTGGAAACCCGAAAGTTGTTCGGAGTCCCGGATGAGACCCCGGACGTCACGAGGAGTTCCGGAATGGTCCGGAGGTAAAGATTGATATATAGGAAGTCCAGTTTCGGCCAACGGGTGATCTCCGGGGGTCACCGGGAGCGTCCCGGGACCACCGGAGGGGCCCCGGGGGTCCACCGGGTGGGGCCACCCATCCCGGTGGGGCCCCTAGGCCGCGAGGGGAAGTGTCCAGCCCTCTGGGCTGGCGCACCACTAGGGGGCCCACCTCCCCATGCGCCTAGGGTTAAAACCCTAAGGGGAGGGGGCCACCACTTGCCTTGGGGGGCAAGGACTCCCCCCTGGCCGCCGCCCCCCCTTGCAGATTGGATCTGCAGGGGGCTGGTGCCCCCC
>LR738712.1:21409577-21458911 GCA_902687465.1 Secale cereale
GGAGGTGCCGTCCGTTCGGCGCTAGATCATCGGTGACGAAGAACGTGAAGAGTACGACTACTTCATCCACACTTCGTTGAAAGCTTCCGCACGCGATCTACATAACGGTATGTAGATGCACTCTTACTTGCTCGTTGCTAGATGTCTCCATAGTTGGATCTTGGTGAAAGCGTAGAATTTTTTTGAATTATGCTACGTTCCCCAACAATAAGCACCTTTTCCTTTCCACCGGTCCGGTTAAACTAATAACCACTTTTTCCTTCCCATTGGTTTGTTTAACCTTCTTGTGATCTATATGATATAAGCAGAAATAATTCCCTGCTTATAAAACACTCCGATGTACAACCTTGTCAGAGAGACCATGTTACTATTGTTGGTGACATTCTGGTAGCCACCGATGGATGAGAACTTTGCCTATTGGTCCGCCTCGTTCAACGAGTAGGAAAATAGTTCTCTTCATCCCTCGCCCTTGGTACCAACGTTGTTGGCAACATAACTGACGGTCTTTCATCTGACATGCCTTGCTATCGGCCCCCTTTCTACTTTTGACCCACATGGTGGGCCCATAACCCACAACTACACATGATCAAAACCTAACTCTCCTATACCTCCCTGTTCCCGCAAGTTATTCCTCACGCTTGGCTACGTATGTAAATCACGAGCCACCTTCCCTGATGTTATCTACCAGGTAAGCAACCTTGTAGAGTTCCGTTCTTCCGAAGTTACCCCTTATCCTTATCGTAAGTACAATGAAGACTCCGAAGAAAGGATGACGACTTATTCATGATGACCTGAAGCAGAGAAATGAAGACATCAACGTAGTGGATCGACCTCGTCGGCAAGAGCAACCAAGATAAGAAGACTCGTTAGAATTTCGTAACCAAAACTTTTCCCCCTCACTCTACCTCTTAAATCTCGGGACGAGATTTCTTGTAGTGGAGGAGATTTGTAAAACCCAGAGGATCATGCTACAGTGATCTCCCCTTTAATGATGCCACGTCATCTTGTTTTTCAAACTAAATTGCCACTTGATGGAAATCAAAACCAAATTCCATTTGAATTACAAGTCGAGTATTTACTTCTTCTGTCATGCAAATAAAAATGTTCGTAGTGTTGCACATATTCAGTAACAAATTTTCATAAATATGTTTAAAATTCCCCTAACCTAGCAAAAGTGAACCAACCGTTTTTTTATTGAGCCAATTCTCCTTAAATAAATAGTTATAGATTTCAAGATAATTTAGACTTGGTGGGCTAGTTGAAAATACTGCGTACTAATTATGTGACAAGTTTCTTATGTAACTAAAATCATTTGGTACTTGTTTAAATTACAAAACAGTGAAAAATGAATAAAAACAGTAAAGAAATAAAAGAAATGAATAAAAACGGAGGGGTACTGTGCACTTGGGCCTGTACAACACAGTACAGCCCGACCCAGCACCCCAGGCCTTTTCCCCACCTCTGTACAGGGAGGAAGCAGAGGCCATGGCACCAGCACGAACGCGCGCCGTCCACGTCCCCGATCTCCTGGTGTCGATCATCCCCGGTCACGGCGCTGGATAAGAGCAAGCCCTCTCTCCCCCTCTCCCCTGGAAACCCTAGGTGCCTTTCCATTTTGTCCTCGCTCGCTCTCCTCCCCAAAACACGCGCAAGAGACACTGTCGCCGCCTTCGTCGATCCCGCGGCCATCGGCTTTTCCTCGTCACGCCAAGACGTCCAGGAGCTCCTCCATCATCATCTCCTTCACCCTCGACCAGTGAATCAAGCTGGGACGCCCTGTTTCCTCGCCATCGGATCGTCTTCTCCGCCACGTCCGCCTCCATTCGTCGTCAGATTCGCCGCCTCCCGAGCCCCCCCG
Organism: Secale cereale; assembly: GCA_902687465.1. Lineage (NCBI taxonomy): Eukaryota > Viridiplantae > Streptophyta > Magnoliopsida > Poales > Poaceae > Secale > Secale cereale. The sequence continues at coordinate 21,411,436 of LR738712.1, forward strand.
ACCTTCCAACCTCGTCCACGAGCACCGGAGTGAGCCCCTCTACCGATTCCTCCTTTTCCTGCCTCGATCCATCGTCGTGTAGCCGCCCCGCGCTCGGCCGCCATGGCCGGAGCTCGCTCCGCCCCTGGCCGCGCCAGCTGCTGCGCGCGTACCCGCTGGCGCGTTCCCTTGCTGCTCCAGCCGCTACCACTATGCTAATGTGCTGCTGCTCCTCACTACTAACTGCCACTTGCTGCTACACAACTGTCGCCGCTGCTCTTCTCTGTTGGGGGCCGCGCCCCTGCCGCTAGCGCTGCTTGCCGTTGCTTCGGCTGCTACTAGCTACTACTGTTGCGCCCCTAGCTGCTACTGCTTGCTCTGCTTTGCAATTCTGCTGCTAGCTACTGGTGTCGCTGCGTTGCTGCTGCTACCACTCTTGTAAATGGCCATCAAGGCCCCTCTACATGGCCGTGTGACTAGGTGATGCTATACGTGTGTATGCACAGCCAAGTACACATAAGTGCACGTATGTGTTTTGGCACATGGAACCAATCTAATTAATTAGTGCTAAGTTAATCTAGTACTAGATGACATGTAGGACCCCATTAAATTAGTTAAATGTTTTATTAACACATGTGACTATGACATGTGGACCCTACTGTAACTGAAATGATAAGTTAAATTAAAGTGCCTAAGTCCATGACACGCGGGACCTGCTTACACTATTCCTCTTTGGACTAGTCAACCTTTGACTTGGTCAACCCAACCCCACTGGCCCACTGTCATACACCATGACTAGAATAGAACTAGGTGACAAAAGTTTTTTTGTTGTTGTTGTATTTCCGAATTAAAATAATTCCAGAAAATAATTAAATCTTTATAAATTAATATAAAATAAACCGTAACTCGGATGAAAAAACTTTGTACATGAAAGTTGCTCAGAACGACGAGACGAATCCGAATACGCAGTTCGTTCGTCCGCCAGACGTCCCTAGCATAGCGAACCTACAACCGTCACCCTCCGTTTCACCTGTTCGAAAATACCTAACGCCGGGAATACTTTCCCGGATGTTTTCCATCCTCGCCACTATCACTTAATACCGCGTTAGGTCACACGTAGCACCGCGTTTTTCCATGTTATGCTTTGTGGTGCGATGTTTGCTTTATATTTATTGTTTCTCCCCCCTCTTCTCTCCGATAGACATCGGGACTTGACTGCTGACGGTGCCCGGTGATCGACTGCGTCGACGACGACCCCTTCTTCTTGCCAGAGCAACCAGGCAAGCCCCCACTTGATCACCAGATATCGCCTATTCTCTTCTCTCTTACTCTTGCATTAGAATTTCTACTGTTGATGATTCGATGAATCCTATTCTGTTGCATTGCCTGTCATTGTTGCTACCACTATTGATACCTTACCTGCTATCCTAATGCTTAGTATAGGGTGCTAGTACTCCATTAGTGGCCCTACATTCTTGTCCGTCTGCCATGCTATACTATCGGGTCGTGATCGCTCGGGTGGTGATCACGGGTATATATTATACTATTACAAACACATGATGATGATTCGGATATGGGGGCTGAAGGGGCAGGTGGTTCCACACAGGTAGTGGTGGGCCTGGGTTCCCGGCAGCCCCCGATGGTTACTTTGTGGCGGAGCGACAGGGCAGGTTGCGACCACCTAGGAGACAGGTGGGCCTGGCCCTGGTCGTTCTCCGTGGTTATTTCATAATAACACGTTTAACGAGATCTTGGTATTTGATCCGAGTCTGGCCATTGGCCTATACGCATTAACCAGCTACGTGGGAATAGTTATGGGCACTCGACGTCGTGGTATCAGCCGAAGCCTTCTTGATGTCAGCGACTTAGCGGCGCGCGCCAGATTGGACCGGAACGCCTACTCTGGTATTAGGAGAGGCTAGGTGTGCTTACCGGCCGCCCTCGCAACGTGCAGGTGTGCATTGGGCGATGGGCCCAGACCCCCGTGTGCTTAGGGTTTAGACCGGCGTGATGACCTCTCTGTTGTGCTTAGGTAGGGCTGCGATGTGTTGATCTTCCGAGGCCGGGCATGACCCTGGAAAGTGTGTCCGGTCAAATGGGATCGAGCGTGCTGGGTTATGTGGTGCACCCCTGCAGGGAAGTTAATCTATTCGAATAGCCGTGTCCCTCGGTAAAAGGACGACCCGGAGTTGTACTCTGACCTCATGACAACTAGAACTGGATACATAATAAAACACACCCAGATAAGTTCCAGAGATAACTCGGTGGTTGCTCTCTCACAGGGTGATGTGCGGGGGATCGCCGGGTAGGATTATGATATACGATGTTACTTGGTGAACTTACCATCTACTCCCTTCTACTGCTGCAAGACGGAGGCTGCGAGATGCGAGAATACTTGTTACTTCCATCTATTCTCTTCTACTGCTGCAAGATGGAGGTGGCCAGAAGCGTAGTCTTCGATTGGGTTAGCTATCCCTCTCGTATTCCGGCATTCTGCAGTTTAGCCCACAGATATTACCCCCCTTTACATATATATCATTGCATATGTAGTGTAGATCCTTGCTTGCGAGTACTTTGGATGAGTACTCACGGTTGCTTTGCTCCCCTTTTTCCCCTTCTTTCTACTTTCTGGTTGATGCAACTAGATCGGTGGAGTCCAGGAGCCAGAGGATCCCGAAGATGTTCCTACGTGGAGTTCGGCTTCGAGGAGTAGTTAGGAGGTCCTAGGCAGGAGGCCTTGCCTTTTCGATCGTTGCTAAGTTTGTGCTAGCCTTCTTAAGGCAAACTTGTTTAACTTATGTCTGTACTCAGATATTATTGCTTCCGCTAACTCTTGTGTTTTCGAGCTTTTGTATTCGAGCCCTCGAGGCCCCTGGCTTGTAATATAAAGCGTGTATTATTTTAATTTGTGTCTAGAGTTGTGTTGTGATATCTTCCAGTGAGTCCTTGATCTTGGTCGTACACATTTGCGTGGATGATTAGTGTACGGTCAAATCGGGGGCGTCACAAGTTGGTATCAGAGCCGACTGCCTCTAGGAATCCCCCTTTCCAACTCCTTGGCCGAAGTTGAGTCTAGTATTGGAGAAACAAATTTACTAACTTGTTGTGTGGCTTACGGGCCCACAACACCAATGGGTGGTATTAGGATCTTTTATTCCTCGTCTATACTCTGGGACTCGGATCTCTTTTCTATTCGGGTTAAAAGATTTTATTAACTCTGACTCTAGGTTCTCATAACTATTTCTCCCGGAGAGCCCTCATTACGGACGATCACCTGCTTCGTCGGAATATTCGGAGGATATCCCTCGATATTTTCCCGAGACCCTTGTGCTCATCGCCTTTACAATTCACTGCCATCGATATATCCCTATGGATATCTGCATGCACTTGTCATTCTCATGGTCATTCCTTGTCGCTCTTTTTGTTGCAAGATACCTCAAAATATTCTCCGTTGTCCCGAAAATCCTTTGAGTTATTGCCATGCAGTTCTTTCCGCATGAAAAACCTTACGGTTAAATCCTCACAATTACCGAGGATTCGTTCTCCCCCAGTTGTTCATGTGTTTCACAAATGTCTTCGGAACGCTATTCAATCTTCCAAAATCCTCAGCAACCTATTGCTCTGGAAAGTTTTACCTGATTGCATTATGGTTAATTACATATGTATATCAATATTCATTAAAATACTTGGTGATTGACTTTATGATCTTATTGATTCAATAGGTTGCAAATACTCACAATCATCAGTCAAACTAGAATTCGTTCTTCCAGCCCAGACGTCATTCCGAATATGAGCTGGTTCTCGACCAACCAAATTGTCGTCGATTGCACCCCTAAGTCATTTCAACTTTCCCGTCCTTAATCAGAGCGTCTGCTTCTGATCCCTTGATTTGGAAATCATAATTCCTTTCGCATTTGAGTTTTGAAATAGTCAGTTGTTTATATAAGCTGATATCCTTGCATTCTTTCTTCTTCTGGTTGAGTACCGATGCTCACATCAAATCCCTTGTAGACCACAGGGTCCTTTGTTGGATTTTATCTGACAACGTCCTTTATATTTTAATACCTTGTGAGTTCTTCCCCTGATACATAATGCCTTTGGTAAATTGTATCCTCTGCTTGGCCAACCATGATCTGCTTTCGAGCTTGGGTATTTACTTTTAAAACTTGTGATATATGTTACTAAGATGCCCGATGGGTTGAACCTATGCCTTCCCCTAATCCGTGAGAACCTGGAAGTTTTCACAAGTCATACTCTTCCGGTGTTCTACCAAATAAAATTCCAACACTACAGTTTTATCAAAGCGAGAGGTGAATGAAATGATATGCATTAAAGAAGTGGGAGTCTACCTTGAACTTTGTGTTCATGCCCATGAATATGATGTAGACCGTCTCGGAAGCTTCTTGCAAAATGATTTTTCATCTAAATAATTCTTTCGGTGTCAATACATTTGATCCCTTGCAGTTATGGTTCCGACCATGTTGTCCTTATTCAATATATCTGGAATGAATCCATTCCAGGCCTCGTCAATTTTTAACAAGGTTACAGTATCTACTGTCATAGGTCAATGACCTAGTTCAACTTCTATCGTGTTCTACCTTCGAGTTTTACCCTCTGATATCTCGAGGATATCATGCCTTTGCACTACACCTTTTGAACTTTTGATGAAATAATACCTTTGCTTGTCGTAATCACTCTACGGGTTCTAGGTTGCCGTCAACCGAGGACACCGTTTAGTAAATCAAATCCGCTCTAAAAATTCAACACCCCTAGTAGATGTTACTGGGAAATTTTTAAACTCAATCTGGTTTATTCCTAGACTATCGGGTACATCCCTTGTCTAGCTATCTTTGTCTGTGCTACCTCGTCCTTCTTTGTGCAAGAATTCTTCAGAGATTGAGCACAACTTACGTCGAGCTTTCAATATATGGTTGCTTGTTCAGTAAGGCAACTTTGATTCCGAGCTTGCATCTTTTATATTGATCCATTAACTTGCCGCTTCGTCATTCCCTTGCTTGTTGCCGTTGTTGTTTGATTGCATCCTCTTGAAACCTCCCGGCAAATGTGTCGGGTCACTTTCAACACTTTGACTTCTTCCGAGATGTCAACTGTGTTCATGATGAGGAATACTCTCCTTGCCCTTGATGATTTTTATTATCACCGGCAACACCCTTGACTTCCTTTCATCGCGGACTTGTCCACATTATGAATATAACTTGCTCTCCAGCTAGTGTTGTGTTCTGCATTGAAGTATTACTGTCTTTTATGTCAAAAATGTTGCGGGGATTGCTCCACCTCTTAGAAATTCTCGGTATGATGATACTTCTCACCATCACCATTCTTCCTTGGTGCCCGTGTTGTTTTTAACCGGGATACCAATAGGCTAACGATGCTACTTGAGTTCTGTACTTCTAGCAACCCTATTGCTTTGAAGTTAACAATCGACAGTTCGTTCTTAGACTGTTGGTTATTGAATCATCACTCTAACGTTGATCTTGCTGCCTAAGGTCATATTTTGGGCACACCTTTCAACTAATGATTAATGGTGTATGTTTTCCTCGAGCATACAACATTATATCATTTCAATTGACAAGTGTCATCTTCTTGTTCACATTATTGTGGAAATCCATCCGTTTGGAATTCTCGATGAATTGTCACTGAGCTCATCTGCCACCTCCTCATCCTCTCCTTGGTTTAATGATGAACTATTGTTTCGGGAACCCGCTCCCATAGTTCATTTCCCGAGAATCTTGCAATGTCATTTCGTCGATTTGTGTTGCAACTTTTCTTCTCGAACATCCTGAGTCTGAGGTATCATGACACCTATTGGATCTGAATCTCGGTCAGATATGATGGTTGGGATAACTTTCCAGGAGTTATAATGTTGGTCCTTTGCTGACCAGGTAATATGATGTCATGCCTAGCACCCCTGGCTGGAGGACCCATCATTATAATTTCTTTTGCAAGGATAGCCACTCTTCCAGGAGGAAATGGTAAGACTTTTTTCTATAAGTTGTTCCTAATGGATCCTTTGTGTATTCAAAAATCGGGTCTTTACCCAATGATCATGCCGGTGCTATCTCGAAGCATGTCTGTGGTACTCCGTAGATCCACAAGAACATTGTAAGCGCAATGCTAAATGTTCTTGATCAGCTACCCAACATCGTTGTATGGGTACATATCATAATTCTTCTTACCCCTTTTATATAAATGGATAAGTACTTGATGTCTTGTCATGTATATCATGCTCTGTTTGTTCTTGGGAAGCATATACTCTAATACTTTGGTATAAGTGTTGGAGATATGCCCTAGAGGCAATAATAAAAGCATTATTATTATATCTCCTTGTTCATGATAATTGCCTGTTATTCATGCTTGAATTGTATTGTACGGAAACAGCAATACATGTGTGAATATACAGACCACAATGAGTCCCTGGTAGGCCTCTAGTTACCAGCTCGTTGATCAACAGATGGTCACGGTTTCCTGACCATGGACATGAGATGTCAGTGATAACGGGATCACATCATTAGGAGAATGATGTGATGGACAAGACCCAAACTTGAGCATAACACGAGATCGTATAGTTCGTAATGCATAAGCTTTTCGGTGTCAAGTATTTATTCCTTAGACCATGAGGTTGTACAACTCCCGGATACCGTAGGAGTAATTTGGGTGTGCCAACCGTCACAACGTAACTGGGTGACTATAAAGGTACGCATCGGGTATCTCCGAAAGTGTCTGTTGAGTTGGTACGAACCGAGACTGGGATGTTGTCACTCCGTATGACGGAGAGGTACCTCTGGGCCCACTCGGTAAGACATCATCATGAGCTCAATGTGACTAAGTAGTTAGTCACAGGATGATGGATTACGGATCGAGTAAAGAGACTTGCCATAACGAGATTGAACAAGGTATCGGGAATACCGACGATCGAATCTCGGGCAAGTACCGTACCGATGGACAAAGGGAATAACATACGGGATTGAGTGAATCCTTGACACGGTGGTTCATCCGATGAAGATCATCGAGGAACACGTGGGAACCAACATGGGTATCCAGATCCCGCTGTTGGTTATTGACCGGAGAGTGGTCTCGGTCATGTCTACATGTCTCCCGAACCCGTAGGGTCTACACACTTAAGGTTCGGTAACGCTAGGGTCGTAGAGATAAATGCACGTGGAAACCCGAAAGTTGTTCGGAGTCCCGGATGAGATCCCGGACGTCACGAGGAGTTCCGGAATGGTCCGGAGGTAAAGATTGATATATAGGAAGTCCAGTTTCGGCCAACGGGTGATCTCCGGGGGTCACCGGGAGCGTCCCGGGACCACCGGAGGGGCCCCGGGGGTCCACCGGGTGGGGCCACCCATCCCGGTGGGGCCCCTAGGCCGCAAGGGGAAGTGTCCAGCCCTCAGGGCTGGCGCACCACAAGGGGGCCCACCTCCCCATGCGCCTAGGGTTAAAACCCTAAGGGGGAGGGGGGCTCCACTTGCCTTGGGGGGCAAGGAACCCCCCCTGGCCGCCGCCCCCTTGCAGATTGGATCTGCAGGGGGTCCTGGCGCCCCCCCCCCTGGCCCCCTATATATATGTGGGGGGAGAGGGTAGCCGCACCCAAGCCTTGGCGCCTCTCCCCCTCCCGTCACACCTCCATACTCCAACGCAGGGCGCCTGGCGAAGCCCTGCTGCGATACCCACTGCATCCGTCATCACGCCGTCGTGCTGCCGGATCTCTGACGACTTCTCCTCCCCCCTTGCTGGATCAAGAAGGAGGTGACATTGCTGCACCGTACGTGTGTTGAACGCGGAGGTGCCGTCCGTTCGGCGCTAGATCATCGGTGACGAAGAACGTGAAGAGTACGACTACTTCATCCACACTTCGTTGAAAGCTTCCGCACGTGATCTACATAACGGTATGTAGATGCACTCTTACTTGCTCGTTGCTAGATGTCTCCATAGTTGGATCTTGGTGAAAGCGTAGAAATTTTTTGAATTATGCTACGTTCCCCAACAGTGGCATCTGAGCTAGGTTTTATGCGTAGCATCTTGCACGAGTAGAACACAAACAGTTGTGGGCGTTTGGTTTTGTTCAACTTTCTTACCGTTACTAGTCAATCTTGATTCGGCGGTATTGTGGGATGAAGCGGCCCGGACCGACTTTACACGTACGCTTACGTGAGACTGGTTCCACCGACAGACATGCACTAGATGCATAAGGTGGCTGGCGGGTGTCTGTCTCTCCTACTTTAGTCGGATCGGATTCGATGAAAAGGGTCCTTATGAAGGGTAAATAGAAGTTGACAAATCACGTTGTGGTTTTGGCGTAGGTAAGAAACGTTCTTGCTAGAAATCCTATAGAAGCCACGTAAAACTTGCAACAACAATTAGAGGACATCTAACTTGTTTTTGCAGCATGTGCTATGTGACGTGGTATGGCCAAAACGAAGATGTGATGAATAATATATGTGATGTATGAGATTGATCATGTTTTTGTAATAGGGAATCACGACTTGCATGTCGATGAACTTGACAACCGGCAGGAGCCATAGGAGTTGTCTTAATTATTGTATGACCTGCGTGTCACTGAATAACGCCATGTAATTACTTTGCTTCATTGCTAAATGTTAGCTATAGTAGTAGAAGTAATAGTTGGCGTGACGACTTCTTCAAGACACGATGATGGAGATCATGATGATGAAGATCATGGTGTCGAGCCGGTGACAAGATGATCATGGTGCCCCGAAGATGGAGATCCAAGGAGCAAGATGATATTGGCCATATCATGTCACTTTAAATTGATTGCATGTGATGTTTATCATGTTTATGCATCTTGTTTACTTAGAACGACGGTAGTAAATAAGATGATCTCTCACTAAAATTTCAAGTAATGTGTTTCCCCTAACTGTGCACCGTTGCTAAAGTTCGTTGCTCCGAAGCACCACGTGATGATCGGGTGTGATAGGTTCTAACGTTCGCATACAACGGGTGTAAGCCAGATTTACACACGCGATACATTTAGTGTTCACTTGACGAGCCTAGCATGTACAGACATGGCCTCGGAACACGGAAGACCGAAAGGTCGAACACGAGTCGTATAGAAGATACGATCAACATGAAGATGTTCACCGTTGATGACTAGTCCGTCTCACGTGATGATCGGACACGGACTACTCGATTCGGATCGTGTATCACTTAGATGACTAGAGAGATGTCATTCTGAGTGGGAGTTCATTATAATTTGATTAAGATGAACTTAATTATTATGAACTTAGTCTAAATTCTTTACAATATCTCTTGTAGATCAAATGGCCCACGCTCCAGTTTCCCTGAACTTCAACGCGTTCCTAGAGAAAACCAAGCTGAAAGACGATGGTAGCAACTATACGGATTGGGTCCGTAACCTGAGGATTATCCTCATAGCTGCCAAGAGATCATATGTCCTAGAAGCACCGCTAGGTGATGCACCTGCTCCCGATGCGGCCCAAGACGTTTTGAACGTTTGGCAGTCGCGTAGTGATGATTACTCCCTGGTTCAGTGCGGCATGCTTTACAGTTTAGAATCGGGGCTCCAAAAACGTTTTGAGCACCACGGAGCATATGAGATGTTCGAAGAGCTGAAAATGGTTTTCCAAGCTCATGCCCGAGTCGAGAGATATGATGTCTCCGACGCATTCTACAGCTGTAAGATGGAGGAGAACAGTTCTGTCAGTGAGCACATCCTCAAGATTTCAGGATTGCACAACCGCTTGTCTCAGCTGGGAATGAATCTCCCAGATGAAGCGGTCGTTGACAGAATCCTCCAGTCGCTCCCACGAAGCTTCAAGAGCTTCGTGTTGAACTTCAATATGCAGGGGATGGAGAAGTCCATTCCCGAGGTGTATTCGATGCTGAAATCAGCGGAGGTGGACATCAAGAAAGAACATCAAGTGTTGATGGTCAATAAAACCACTAAGTTCAAGAAAGGCAAGGGTAAGAAGAACTTCAAGAAGGACGGCAAGGGAGTTGCCGCGCCTGGCAAGCCTGTTGCCGGGAAGAAGCCAAAGTATGGACCCAAGCCTGAGACAGAGTGCTTTTATTGCAAGGGAACGGGTCACTGGAAGCGGAACTGCCCCAAATACTTAGCAGACAAGAAGGCCGGCAACGTCAAAGGTATATATGATATACATGTTATTGATGTGTACCTTACCAGCACTCGTAGTAGCTCCTGGGTATTAGATACCGGTGCAGTTGCTCACATTTGTAACTCAAAACAGGAGCTGCGGAATAAACGGAGACTGGCGAAGGATGAGGTGACGATGCGCGTCGGGAATGGTTCCAAGGTCGATGTGATCGCCGTCGGCACGCTACCTCTACATCTACCCTCGGGATTAGTTTTAAACCTCAATAATTGTTATTTAGTACCAGCTTTGAGCATGAACATTGTTTCTGGATCTCGTCTTATGCGAGATGGCTACTCTTTCAAATCGGAGAATAATGGTTGTTCTATTTATTTGAGAGATATGTTTTATGGTCATGCCCCGCTGGTCAATGGTTTATTTTTGATGGATCTCGAACGTAGTAATACACATATTCATAGTGTAGATGCCAAAAGATGTAAAGTTGATAATGATAGTCCCACATACTTGTGGCATTGCCGCCTTGGTCATATTGGTGTCAAACGTATGAAGAAGCTCCATTCAGATGGACTTCTAGAGTCTCTTGATTATGAATCATTTGACACGTGCGAACCATACCTCTTGGGCAAGATGACCAAGACTCCGTTCTCCGGAACAATGGAGCGAGCAACCAACTTACTGGAAATCATACATACTGATGTGTGCGGTCCAATGAGTGTTGAGGCTCGCGGAGGCTATCGTTATGTTCTCACCCTCACGGATGACTTGAGTAGATACGGGTATATCTATTTGATGAAACACAAGTCTGAGACCTTTGAAAAGTTCAAGGAATTTCAGAATGAGGTTGAGAATCAACGTGACAAAAAAATAAAGTTCTTGCGATCGGATCGTGGGGGTGAATATTTAAGTCATGAATTTGGCACACACCTTAGGAGCTGTGGAATTGTTTCACAATTGACAACGCCTCAACGTAACGGTGTGTCGGAACGTCGAAATCGTACTCTGTTGGACATGGTGCGATCTATGATGTCCCTCACCGATTTACCGCTATCTTTTTGGGGTTATGCTTAAGAGACTGCCGCATTCACTTTAAATAGGGCTCCGTCGAAATCCGTTGAGACGACTCCGTATGAACTTTGGTTTGGCAAGAAACCGAAGCTGTCGTTTCTAAAAGTTTGGGGTTGCGATGCTTATGTCAAGAAACTTCAACCTGAAAAGCTCGAACCCAAATCGGAAAAATGCGTCTTCATAGGATACCCAAAGGAAACAATTGGGTACACCTTCTACCACAGATCCGAAGGCAAAGTCTTTGTTGCCAAGAATGGATGCTATTTGGAGAAAGAGTTTCTTTCGAAAGAAGTGAGTGGGAGGAAAGTAGAACTTGATGAGGTGACAGTCACCCCTCCTGGACCGGAAAGTAGCGCAGCACAGGAAGCTGTTCCTGAGGTGCCTGCACCGACAAGGGAGGAAGCTAATGATAATGATCATGAAGCAGATCAAGTTACTACTGAACTTCGAAGGTCCACAAGGGCACGTTCCGCACCAGAATGGTACGGCAACCCTGTCCTGGAAATCATGTTGTTAGACAACGGTGAACCTTCGAACTATGAAGAAGCGATGGCGGGCCCAGATTCCAATAAATGGCTTGGAGCCATGAAATCCGAGATAGAATCCATGTATGAAAACAAAGTATGGACTTTGGTGGACTTGCCTGATGATAGGCACGCCATAGAAAACAAATGGATATTTAAGAAGAAGACAGACGCGGATGGTAATGTGACCATCTATAAGGCTCGGCTTGTCGCTAAGGGTTATCGACAAGTTCAAGGGATTGACTACGACGAGACTTTCTCTCCCGTAGCGATGCTGAAGTCAGTCAGAATCATGTTAGCTATTGCCGCATTCTATGATTATGAGATATGGCAAATGGACGTCAAAACAGCATTCCTTAATGGCTTCCTCAAGGAAGAGTTGTATATGATGCAACCGGAAGGTTTTGTCGATCCAGAGAACGCTAACAAGGTATGCAAGCTCCAGCGCTCGATCTACGGGCTGGTGCAAGCATCGCAGAGTTGGAATATTCGCTTTGATGAGGTGATCAAAGCGTTTGGCTTTATACATACTTATGGAGAAGCCTGTATTTACAAGAAAGTGAGTGGGAGCTCTGTGGCATTTCTCATATTATATGTGGATGACATATTGCTAATGGGAAATGATATAGAATTCTTGGAAAATGTAAAGGCCTACTTGAATAAAAGTTTTTCAATGAAGGACCTTGGAGAAGCTGCTTACATATTAGGCATCAAAATCTATAGAGATAGATCGAGACGCCTCATTGGTCTTTCACAAAGTACATACCTTGACAAAATATTGTAGAAGTTCAATATGGATCAGTCAAAGAAAGGATTCTTGCCTGTTTTACAAGGTATGAGATTGAGTAAGACTCAGTCGCCGACCACGGCAGAAGATAGAGAAAAAATGAGTGTCATTCCCTATGCCTCGGCCATAGGTTCTATCATGTATGCCATGCTGTGTACCAGACCTGATGTGAACCTTGCTCGGTACGGAACACTGGACAGCGGTCAAGAACATCCTGAAGTACCTGAAAAGGACTAAGGATATGTTTCTCGTTTATGGAGGTGACGAAGAGCTCGTCGTAAAGGGTTACGTCGATGCTAGCTTCGACACAGATCTGGATGACTCTAAGTCACAAACCGGATACGTGTATATTTTGAATGGAGGGGCAGTCAGCTGGTGCAGTTGCAAACAGAGCGTGGTGGCAGCGTCTACATGTGAAGCGGAGTACATAGCTGCTTCTGAAGCAGCGCAAGAAGGAGTCTGGATGAAGGAGTTCATCACCGACCTAGGAGTCATTCCAAGCGCGTCAAGCCCGATGACTCTCTTCTGTGACAACACTGGTGCTATTGCTATTACCAAGGAGCCCAGGTTTCACAAGAAGACCAAGCACATCAAGCGCCGTTTCAATTCCATCCGGAATTATGTTCAGGATGGAGACATAGATATTTGTAAAGTACATACGGATCTGAATGTCGCAGACCCGTTGACTAAACCTCTTTCACGAGCAAAACATGATCAACACCAGAACTCTATGGGTGTTCGATTCATCACAATGCAACTAGATTATTGACTCTAGTGCAAGTGGGAGACTATTGGAGATATGCCCTAGAGGCAATAATAAAAGCATTATTATTATATCTCCTTGTTCATGATAATTGCCTGTTATTCATGCTTGAATTGTATTGTACGGAAACAACAATACATGTGTGAATATACAGACCACAATGAGTCCCTGGTAGGCCTCTAGTTACCAGCTCGTTGATCAACAAATGGTCACGGTTTCCTGACCATGGACATGAGATGTCAGTGATAACGGGATCACATCATTAGGAGAATGATGTGATGGACAAGACCCAAACTTGAGCATAACACGAGATCGTATAGTTCGTAATGCATAAGCTTTTCGGTGTCAAGTATTTATTCCTTAGACCATGAGGTTGTACAACTCCCGGATACCGTAGGAGTACTTTGGGTGTGCCAACCGTCACAACGTAACTGGGTGACTATAAAGGTATGCATCGGGTATCTCCGAAAGTGTCTGTTGAGTTGGTACGAACCGAGACTGGGATGTTGTCACTCCGTATGACGAAGAGGTACCTCTGGGCCCACTCGGTAAGACATCATCATGAGCTCAATGTGACTAAGTAGTTAGTCACAGGATGATGGATTACGGATCGAGTAAAGAGACTTGCCATAACGAGATTGAACAAGGTATCGGGAATACCGACGATCGAATCTCGGGCAAGTACCGTACCGATGGACAAAGGGAATAACATACGGGATTGAGTGAATCCTTGACACGGTGGTTCATCCGATGAAGATCATCGAGGAACATGTGGGAACCAACATGGGTATCCAGATCCCGCTGTTGGTTATTGACCGGAGAGTGGTCTCGGTCATGTCTACGTGTCTCCCGAACCCGTAGGGTCTACACACTTAAGGTTCGGTAACGCTAGGGTCGTAGAGATAAATTCACGTGGAAACCCGAAAGTTGTTCGGAGCCCCGGATGAGACCCCGGACGTCACGAGGAGTTCCGGAATGGTCCGGAGGTAAAGATTGATATATAGGAAGTCCAGTTTCGGCCAACGGGTGATCTCCGGGGGTCACCGGGAGCGTCCCGGGACCACCGGAGGGGCCCCGGGGGTCCACCGGGTGGGGCCACCCATCCCGGTGGGGCCCCTAGGCCGCGAGGGGAAGTGTCCAGCCCTCTGGGCTGGCGCACCACTAGGGGGCCCACCTCCCCATGCGCCTAGGGTTAAAACCCTAAGGGGAGGGGGCCACCACTTGCCTTGGGGGGCAAGGACTCCCCCCTGGCCGCCGCCCCCCCTTGCAGATTGGATCTGCAGGGGGCTGGTGCCCCCCCTGGCCCCCTATATATATGTGGGGGGGGGAGAGGGCTGCCGCACCCAAGCCCTGACGCCTCTCCCCCTCCCGTCACACCTCCATACTCCCACGCAGGGCGCCCGGCGAAGCCCTGCTGCGATCTCCACTGCATCCGTCATCACGCCGTCGTGCTGCCGGATCTCTGACGACTTCTCCTCCCCCCTTGCTGGATCAAGAAGGAGGTGACGTTGCTGCACCGTACGTGTGTTGAACGCGGAGGTGCCGTCCGTTCGGCGCTAGATCATCGGTGACGAAGAACGTGAAGAGTACGACTACTTCATCCACACTTCGTTGAAAGCTTCCGCACGCGATCTACATAACGGTATGTAGATGCACTCTTACTTGCTCGTTGCTAGATGTCTCCATAGTTGGATCTTGGTGAAAGCGTAGAATTTTTTTGAATTATGCTACGTTCCCCAACAATAAGCACCTTTTCCTTTCCACCGGTCCGGTTAAACTAATAACCACTTTTTCCTTCCCATTGGTTTGTTTAACCTTCTTGTGATCTATATGATATAAGCAGAAATAATTCCCTGCTTATAAAACACTCCGATGTACAACCTTGTCAGAGAGACCATGTTACTATTGTTGGTGACATTCTGGTAGCCACCGATGGATGAGAACTTTGCCTATTGGTCCGCCTCGTTCAACGAGTAGGAAAATAGTTCTCTTCATCCCTCGCCCTTGGTACCAACGTTGTTGGCAACATAACTGACGGTCTTTCATCTGACATGCCTTGCTATCGGCCCCCTTTCTACTTTTGACCCACATGGTGGGCCCATAACCCACAACTACACATGATCAAAACCTAACTCTCCTATACCTCCCTGTTCCCGCAAGTTATTCCTCACGCTTGGCTACGTATGTAAATCACGAGCCACCTTCCCTGATGTTATCTACCAGGTAAGCAACCTTGTAGAGTTCCGTTCTTCCGAAGTTACCCCTTATCCTTATCGTAAGTACAATGAAGACTCCGAAGAAAGGATGACGACTTATTCATGATGACCTGAAGCAGAGAAATGAAGACATCAACGTAGTGGATCGACCTCGTCGGCAAGAGCAACCAAGATAAGAAGACTCGTTAGAATTTCGTAACCAAAACTTTTCCCCCTCACTCTACCTCTTAAATCTCGGGACGAGATTTCTTGTAGTGGAGGAGATTTGTAAAACCCAGAGGATCATGCTACAGTGATCTCCCCTTTAATGATGCCACGTCATCTTGTTTTTCAAACTAAATTGCCACTTGATGGAAATCAAAACCAAATTCCATTTGAATTACAAGTCGAGTATTTACTTCTTCTGTCATGCAAATAAAAATGTTCGTAGTGTTGCACATATTCAGTAACAAATTTTCATAAATATGTTTAAAATTCCCCTAACCTAGCAAAAGTGAACCAACCGTTTTTTTATTGAGCCAATTCTCCTTAAATAAATAGTTATAGATTTCAAGATAATTTAGACTTGGTGGGCTAGTTGAAAATACTGCGTACTAATTATGTGACAAGTTTCTTATGTAACTAAAATCATTTGGTACTTGTTTAAATTACAAAACAGTGAAAAATGAATAAAAACAGTAAAGAAATAAAAGAAATGAATAAAAACGGAGGGGTACTGTGCACTTGGGCCTGTACAACACAGTACAGCCCGACCCAGCACCCCAGGCCTTTTCCCCACCTCTGTACAGGGAGGAAGCAGAGGCCATGGCACCAGCACGAACGCGCGCCGTCCACGTCCCCGATCTCCTGGTGTCGATCATCCCCGGTCACGGCGCTGGATAAGAGCAAGCCCTCTCTCCCCCTCTCCCCTGGAAACCCTAGGTGCCTTTCCATTTTGTCCTCGCTCGCTCTCCTCCCCAAAACACGCGCAAGAGACACTGTCGCCGCCTTCGTCGATCCCGCGGCCATCGGCTTTTCCTCGTCACGCCAAGACGTCCAGGAGCTCCTCCATCATCATCTCCTTCACCCTCGACCAGTGAATCAAGCTGGGACGCCCTGTTTCCTCGCCATCGGATCGTCTTCTCCGCCACGTCCGCCTCCATTCGTCGTCAGATTCGCCGCCTCCCGAGCCCCCCCGACCTTCCAACCTCGTCCACGAGCACCGGAGTGAGCCCCTCTACCGATTCCTCCTTTTCCTGCCTCGATCCATCGTCGTGTAGCCGCCCCGCGCTCGGCCGCCATGGCCGGAGCTCGCTCCGCCCCTGGCCGCGCCAGCTGCTGCGCGCGTACCCGCTGGCGCGTTCCCTTGCTGCTCCAGCCGCTACCACTATGCTAATGTGCTGCTGCTCCTCACTACTAACTGCCACTTGCTGCTACACAACTGTCGCCGCTGCTCTTCTCTGTTGGGGGCCGCGCCCCTGCCGCTAGCGCTGCTTGCCGTTGCTTCGGCTGCTACTAGCTACTACTGTTGCGCCCCTAGCTGCTACTGCTTGCTCTGCTTTGCAATTCTGCTGCTAGCTACTGGTGTCGCTGCGTTGCTGCTGCTACCACTCTTGTAAATGGCCATCAAGGCCCCTCTACATGGCCGTGTGACTAGGTGATGCTATACGTGTGTATGCACAGCCAAGTACACATAAGTGCACGTATGTGTTTTGGCACATGGAACCAATCTAATTAATTAGTGCTAAGTTAATCTAGTACTAGATGACATGTAGGACCCCATTAAATTAGTTAAATGTTTTATTAACACATGTGACTATGACATGTGGACCCTACTGTAACTGAAATGATAAGTTAAATTAAAGTGCCTAAGTCCATGACACGCGGGACCTGCTTACACTATTCCTCTTTGGACTAGTCAACCTTTGACTTGGTCAACCCAACCCCACTGGCCCACTGTCATACACCATGACTAGAATAGAACTAGGTGACAAAAGTTTTTTTGTTGTTGTTGTATTTCCGAATTAAAATAATTCCAGAAAATAATTAAATCTTTATAAATTAATATAAAATAAACCGTAACTCGGATGAAAAAACTTTGTACATGAAAGTTGCTCAGAACGACGAGACGAATCCGAATACGCAGTTCGTTCGTCCGCCAGACGTCCCTAGCATAGCGAACCTACAACCGTCACCCTCCGTTTCACCTGTTCGAAAATACCTAACGCCGGGAATACTTTCCCGGATGTTTTCCATCCTCGCCACTATCACTTAATACCGCGTTAGGTCACACGTAGCACCGCGTTTTTCCATGTTATGCTTTGTGGTGCGATGTTTGCTTTATATTTATTGTTTCTCCCCCCTCTTCTCTCCGATAGACATCGGGACTTGACTGCTGACGGTGCCCGGTGATCGACTGCGTCGACGACGACCCCTTCTTCTTGCCAGAGCAACCAGGCAAGCCCCCACTTGATCACCAGATATCGCCTATTCTCTTCTCTCTTACTCTTGCATTAGAATTTCTACTGTTGATGATTCGATGAATCCTATTCTGTTGCATTGCCTGTCATTGTTGCTACCACTATTGATACCTTACCTGCTATCCTAATGCTTAGTATAGGATGCCAGTACTCCATTAGTGGCCCTACATTCTTGTCCGTCTGCCATGCTATACTATCGGGTCGTGATCGCTCGGGTGGTGATCACGGGTATATATTATACTATTACAAACACATGATGATGATTCGGATATGGGGGCTGAAGGGGCAGGTGGTTCCACACAGGTAGTGGTGGGCCTGGGTTCCCGGCAGCCCCCTGATGGTTACTTTGTGGCGGAGCGACAGGGCAGGTTGCGACCACCTAGGAGACAGGTGGGCCTGGCCCTGGTCGTTGTCCGTGGTTATTTCATAATAATACGTTTAACGGGATCTTGGTATTTGATCCGAGTCTGGCCATTGGCCTATACGCACTAACCAGCTACGTGGGAATAGTTATGGGCACTCGACGTCGTGGTATCAGCCGAAGCCTTCTTGATGTCAGCGACTTAGCGGCGCGCGCCGGATTGGACCGGAACGCCTACTCTCGTTCTTTTGAAGCATCTCGGCCTTCGCGGAGCTCAAAAACCTATTCATGATGCCTTCGTTCATCGTGCGGATCATGGTCGCGTGCGGGGTAGAGCAAAACGATATTTTAGAACCAAGAAAAAATTTGGCATGACTTTCCCTAAAAATAGGACCAAAAAGAATGCATAATGCCAAAATTCTCGCCGAAACGGAAATGAATCAACATTCCGGCAAAATATTGGCAACTATCGCATTTCAAATACCGGTACACCTGCAAACACAAACATATATGCAACACCACAAACATATGCAACACCACGATCATACATAGATCTAGCTAGGCCATAAAAAGTGCATGTGCACATTGTTGGAGGGAGAACAACATAAAGATAGCTTCCCCCTTACTTACCTATCAAAAATGGTAATTTAACCACTTAATTTGAATGAATCTATGGTGGAAATGAGGTGACAAAGAGGAGGCAGCCGAGACAAGCTTTGGAGGAGGAGGTGGAGAGAATGAAGTGGGGAGAAAGTGAGTGCGTAGGAGTGGCTGTCCAAAATATCTTGTTGGTGCCCAGGTTACTAATGGCGCACCATCTCCAAATGCGCCATTAGTAACCCAGGTTACTAATGGCGCACCTGCTGGTGGTGCGCCATTAGTAGTTTTGCAAAAAAAAACATACTAATGGCGCACTGTGGGACAGTGCACCATTACTACTTTAAACTAGTAATGGCGCACTGTGGCACGATGCGCCATTAGTAGTTTTGCAAAAAAAGAATAAAAAATATAATAAAAAAACAATAGTAGTGGCGCACTCTGCGACTGGTGCGCCATTACTAGTTACAACTAGTAATGGCGCACCCTGTCTGGATGCGCCATTAGTATGTTTGGAAAAGAAAAAAAATGATACTAATGGCGCACCATGAGCCCGGTGCGCCATTAGTGTATTCCACACTAATGGCGCACCAGCACGTGGTGCGCCATTAGTATATACTAATGGCGCACCGCATGTCTGGTGCGCCATTAGGATGCATCCTATCTATAGCCCTTTTCCTAGTAGTGATCTCTGGGCCCACTCGGTAGGACATCATCTTAATGTGCACAATGTGATCAAGGATTTAATCACGGGATGATGTGTTACGGAATGAGTAAAGAGACTTGCAGGTAACGAGATTGAACAAGGTATCGGGATACCGACGATCGAATCTCGGGCAAGTACTGTACCAATAGACAAATGGAATTGTATACGGGATTGATTGAATCCTTGACATCGTGGTTCATCCGATGAGATCATCGTGGAGCATGTGAGAGCCAACATGGGTATCCAGATCCCGCTGTTGGTTATTGACCGGAGAGTTGTCTCGGCCATGTCTGCATGACTCCCGAGCCCGTAGGGTCTACACACTTAAGGTTCGATGACGCTAGGGTTATAGGGAAAGTATGTACGCGGTTACCGAATGTTGTTCGGAGTCCTGGATGAGATCCCAGACGTCATGAGGAGTTCCGGAATGGTCCGGAGGTAAAGATTCATATATGGGAAGTCCCGTTTTGGTCACTGGAAAACTTTCCGGCGCTATCGGTAGCGTACCGGGACCACCGGGAGGGTCCCGGGGGTCCACCGGGTGGGGCCACCGGCCCCAGAAGGCTGTGTGGGCCAAGTGTGGGAGGGGACCAGCCCCAGGTGGGCTGGTGCGCCCCCCACCAGGGCCCAAGGCGCCTCCAAGAGGGGAAGGGGGCAAACCCTAGGGCAGATGGGCCCTAGGGCCCAATCTGGTGCGCCCCCCTCTCCCTCTCCCCCTTGGCCGCCCCCTAGATGTGATCTAGGGCTGGCCGCCACCCCTAGGGGTGGAAACCCTAAAGGAGGCGGAGAGCCTCCCTTACCCCTATATATACTTGAGGTTTGGGGCTGCCCAAGACACGGTTTGACCTCTCTCGATTGGCGCAGCCCTACCTCTCTCCTTCCTCGTCTCTCGCAGTGCTTGGCGAAGCCCTGCTGGAGTCCCGCGCTCGTCCACCACCACCACGCCGTCGTGCTGCTGCTGGATGGAGTCTTCCCCAACCTCTCCCTTCTCCCCTTGCTGGATCAAGGCGTGGGTGACATCACCGGGCTACACGTGTGTTGAACGCAGAGGCGCCGTTGTTCGGCGCTTAGATCGGAATCAACCGCGATCTGAATCGCTACGAGTACGACTCCTTCATCCGCGTTCTTGCAACACTTCCGCATCACAATCTATAAGGGTATGTAGATGCACTCCCCTCTCCCTCGTTGCTAGATTACTCCATAGATTGATCTTGGTGATGCGTAGAATTTTTTTGATTTCTGCTACGATCCCGAACAGTGGTATCAGAGCTAGGTCTATGCGTAGTTTCTTGCATGAGTAGAACACAAAGTAGTTGTGGGCGTCGATTTGTCAATTTACTTGCCGTTACTAGTCTTATCTTGATTCGGCGGCATCGTGGGATGAAGCGGCCCGGACCAACCTTACACGTACTCTTACGTGAGACTGGTTCCACCGACTGACATGCACTAGTTGCATAAGGTGGCTAGCGGGTGTCTGTCTCTCCCACTTTTATCGGATCGGATTCGATGAAAAGGGTCCTTATGAAGGGTAAATAGAAATTAGCATATCACATTGTGGTTTTGGCGTAGGTAAGAAACGTTCTTGCTAGAAGCCTATAGCAGCCACGTAAAACTTGCAACAACAATTAGAGGATGTCTAACTTGTTCTTGCAGCTTGTGTCGTGTGATGTGATATGGCCAAAAGGATGTGATGAATGATATATATATGTGATGTATGAGATTGAACATGTTCTTGTAATAGGAATCACGACTTGCATGTCGATGAGTATGACAACCGACAGGAGCCATAGGAGTTGTCTTATTTTATTATATGACCTGCGTGTCACTGAAAACGCCATGTAATTACTTTACTTTATTGCTAACCATTAGCTATAGTAGTAGAAGTAATGTTTGGCGAGACGACTTCATGAAGACACGATGATGGAGATCATGATGATGGAGATCATGGTGTCATGCCGGTGACGATGATGATCATGGAGCCCTGAAGATGAATATCAAAGGAGCAAAATGATATTGGCCATAT
This sequence comes from Secale cereale, assembly GCA_902687465.1. Taxonomy (NCBI): domain Eukaryota; kingdom Viridiplantae; phylum Streptophyta; class Magnoliopsida; order Poales; family Poaceae; genus Secale; species Secale cereale. The sequence goes on from LR738712.1 coordinate 21,433,031, forward strand.
CATGTCACTTTATTTGATTGCATGTGATGTTTATCATGTTTATGCATCTTATTTGCTTAGAACAACGGTAGTAAATAAGGTGATCTCTCACTAAAATTTCAAGAATTGTGTTCCCCCTAACTGTGCACCATTGCTAAGGATCGTTGTTCCGAAGCACCACGTGATGATCGGGTGTGATAGGCTCTAACGTTCGCATACAACGGGTGTAAGCCAGATTTACACATGCAATACACTTAGGGTTCACTTGACGAGCCTAGCATGTACAGACATGGCCTCGGAACACGGAAGACCAAAAGGTCAAACATGAGTCGTATAGAAGATACGATCAACATAAAGATGTTCACCGTTGATGACTAGTCCGTCTCACGTGATGATCGGACACGGCCTAGTCGATTCGGATCATGTATCACTTAGATGACTAGAGAGATGTCTATCTGAGTGGGAGTTCATTAGATGAACTTAGTTGTCATGAACAAATAGTCTAAGTTGTCTTCGCAAATTATGTTGTAGACCAATAGCTTGCGTTGTAGCTCCCTGTTATATACGATCCTAGAGAAAGACTAAGTTGAAAGATATTGTAAGCAATGATGCAGACTGGGTCCGTAGTCCGAGGAGTGTCCTCATTGCTACACAGAAGGCTTACGTTTTTGATGCATCGCTCGATGTGCAAACCCCTACAACGTTGTCTGTGGATGTTGTGAACATCTGACAGACACGTCCTGATGACTACTTGATAGTTTAGTGCACCATACTTTATGGCTTAGAATCGGGATTCCAATGACGTTTTGAACGTCATAAGACATTTGAGATGAAATTGGGATTTCAAGCTCATGTCCATGTTGAGAGGTATGAGACCACTGACAAGTTCTTTTGCCAACAAGATGGAGGAGAATAGCTCAACTAGTGAGCATGTACTCAGAATGTCTGGGTGCTAAAATAAATTGAACCAAGTGGGAGTTAATCTTCCAGATGGGATAGTGGTTGACGGAATTCTCTAGACACTATCACCAAGCTGCTAGAACTTGGTGATGAACTATGACATGCAAAGGATGGAGATGATCCCGGAGCTATTAGCGGTGCTTAAGACTGCAAAAGTAGAAATCAACAAGGAACATCAAGTATTGATGGTTTAACAACACCACTGGTTTCAAAAGGGGCAAGGGCTAGAAGGTAAACCTCATGAATGGCAAACCAGTTGTCGCTCTAATGAAGGAACCCAAGGTTGAACCCAAACCTCGAGACTAAGTGCTTCTATTGTAAGGGGAACGGTCACATGGTAGCGGAACTACCCCAAATACATGGTAGATAAGAAAGCTGGCAACTTCAACAAAGTACGTGTTATTGATGTGTACCTTACTAGTACTCCTAGTAGTACCTGGGTATTGGATACCGGTTCAGTTGCTATTATTAGTGACTTGAAGCAAAAGCTACGGACTGAACGGAGACTAGCTAAGGGCGAGGTGGCAATGTGTGTTGGAAGTGTTTCCAAGGTTGATAAGATCACCATCGCACGCTCCCTCTACCTTCGGGATTAGTGTTGAACCTAGATAAATGTTATCAGGTGTCTACGTTGAGCATGAATATGATTAGATCATGTTCATTGCAATACGGTAATTCATTTAAGTTAGAGAATAATGGTTATTCTGTTTACATGAATAATACCTTTATGGTCATGCACCCAATGGTTTATTGAATCTCGATCGTAGTAATACACATGATAATAATATTAACGCCAAAAGATGTAGAGTTAATAATGATATAGTACCACTTTCTTGTGGCACTGCCGCTTAGGTCATTTTGGCATAAAATGCATGAAGAAACTCCATGCTGATGGATGTTTGGAGTCACTTGATTTTGAATCGCTTGACACATGCGAGCCATGCCTCTTGGGCAGGATGACTAAGATCCCATTTTCAGGAATAATGAAATGGGCAAGTGACTTGTTGGAAATCATACATGCTGATATGTGTGATCCAATGAGAATTAAGGCGTGTGGTGGATATCGTTATTTTCTCATCTTCACTGACGATCTGAGTAAATATGACTATATTTACTTAATGAAGCAAAAGTCTGAAACGTTTGAAAAGTTCAAGAAATTTCAGATTGAAGTTAGGAATCATCATAACAAGAAGATCATGTTCCTACGATCTGATCAAGGGGAGATTTTCTGAGTTATGAGTTTGGCAATCACTTAAGACGTTGTGGAATTGTTTCACAGTTGAAGCCACCTGGAACACCACAGCGTAATGGTGTGTTCGGACGTCGTAATCGAACCTTATGAGATATGGTGCGATCTATGATGTCTCTTACCGATCTACCGCTATTATTTTGAGGTTATGCATTAGAGACAGCTGCATTCACTTTAGATAGGGCACCATCTAAGTCCGTTGAGACGACGCCGTATGAACTATGGTTTGGCAAGAAACCATAGTTGTCGTTTCTTAATATTTGGGGCTGCGATGCTTATGGCTTCAGCCGGAAAAAAGCTCGAACCCAAAGCGAACAAATACATCTTCATAGGATACCCAAAGGTAACAGTTGGGTATACCTTCTTTCTCAGATCCAAGGGCAAAAAATGTTTGTCGCTAAGAACGGGTCCTTTCTCGAGAAGGAGTTTCTCTCGAAAGAATTGAGTGGGAGGAAGATAGAACTTGATGAGGTTGTCGAACCCTCACTTCAACCGGAGAGTAGTGCAACACAGAAAGATGTTTCTGTGGAACCTACGACTGTTGAAGAGGAAACTAATGATAGTGATCATGAAGCTTCGGATCAAGTTGCTATCGAACCTCGTAGGTCGACAAGGATATGTACTACTCTGAGTGGTACGGTGATCCTATCTTAGATGTCATGTTGTTGGACAACAATGAACCTACGAACTATGGAGAAGCAATGGTGGGCCCGTATTCCGACAAATGGTTAGAAGCCGAGAAATGCGAGATAGGATCCATGTATCAAAACAAAGTATGGACTTTGGTGGACTTGCCCGATGATCGACAAGCCATTGAGATAAATGGATCTTTAAGAAGAAGACGGACGTGGACGGTAATGTCGCCGTCTATGAAGCTCGACTTGTGGCGAAGAGTTTTTCACAAGTTCTAGGAGTTGACTACGATGAGGTTTTCTCACCCGTAGCGATGCTTAAGTCCGTCAGAATCAAGTTAGCATTAGCTGCATTTATGAAATCTGGCAGATGGATGTCAAAACAAGTTTCCTTACCAGTTTTTCGAAAGGAAAGGTTGTATGTGATACAATCAGAAAGGTTTTGTCGATCCTAAGGATGCTAAAAGGTATGTTAGATCCAGCGATCCTTCCGTGGACTAGAGCAAGCATCTCGGAGTCGGAATATACGCTTTGATGGAGTGATCAAAGGTTTTGGGTTTATACTAAGTTTGTTAGAAACTTGTATTTACAATAAAGTGAGTGGGAGCACTACAACATTTCTGATAAGTATATGTGAATGACATATTGATCCCAAATGATGTGGAATTTCTGGAAAGCATAAAGGGTTGTTTGAAAGGAGTTTTTTTTTCAAAGTAAGACCTGGATAAAGTTGCTTACATATTGGGCACCAAGATCTATAGAGATAGATCAAGATGCCTGATGATACTTTCAAAAGAACACACACCTTTGACATGATTTTGAAGGAGTTCAAAATAGATCAGTCAAAGAAGGAGTTCTTGCCTGAGTTGTAAGGTATGAAGTTGAGTAAGACTCAAAGCTTGACCGCGGCAGAAGGAAGAGGAAGGACGAAGGTCGTCCCCTATGCTTTTGTCATAGGTTCTATATGGTATGCCATGCTGAGTACCGCACCTGATGTGTGCTTTGCCACATGTCTGGCAAGAGGGTACAAAGGGGATCCAAGAGTGGATCACTAGACAGCGGTCAAAATTATCCTTAGAGGAATAAGGAAATGTTTCTCGGTTATGGAGGTGATAAAGAGTTTGACGTAAAGAGTTACGTCGATGCAAGCTTAACACCTATCCGGATAACTCAGGGTAGAGATACCGGATACGTATAATGGAGCAACAGTTTGGAATAGCTCCAAGTGGAACGTGATAGCAACATCTACGATATGACATAAAGTTATGCGAAGTACATAGGGATCTGAATGTTGCAGACCCGTTGACTACAACCTCTCTCACAAGCATAACATGATCAAACCCAGAACTCATTGAGTGATAATCACATATTGATGTGAAGTAGATTATTGACTCTAGTAAACTCTGTGGATGTTGGTCACATGGCAATGTGACCTGTGAGTGTTAATCACATGGCGATGTGAACTAGATTATTGACTCTAGTGCAAGTGGGAGACTGTTGGAAATATGCCCTAGAGGCAATAATAAATTGATTATTATTATATTTCCTTGTTCATGATAATTGTTTATTATCCATGCTAGAATTGTATTGATAGGAAACTCAGATACATGTGTGGATACATAGACAAACAACATGTCCCTAGTGAGCCTCTAGATGACTAGGTCGTTGATCAATAGATGGTTACAATTTCCTGACCATGGACGTTGGATGTCGTTGATAACGGGATCACATCATTAGGAGAATCATGTGATGGATTGATGTCTACTACACGCTTCTATTCCTGTAGACAGTGTTGGGCCTCCAATAGCAGAGGTTTGTAGGACAACAGCAAATTTCCCTTAAGTGAATAACCCAAGGTTTATCGAACTCAGGGAAGTGGAGGTTGAACGTACCCCTTTCAAGCAACCCTGCAATCAAGATACAAGAAGTCTCTTGTGTCCCCAACACACCTAATACACTTGTCAGATGTATAGGTGCACTAGTTCGGCGAAGAGATGGTAAAATATGGATGATAGGAGTGGCAAAGCAAAGTAATATAAATCCGTAATAAAAAGTGCAGCAAGCAAACAAGTGGTAAACGTGAGCACAAATGGTATTGCAATGGTGGAAACAAGGCCTAGGTTTCATACTTTCACTAGTGGCAACTCCCAACAACATTGACATAGTCTAATCACATGATATTTCTCATAAAACATGCAATGGAGACGCACCCGGAGGTCATTCCTTTGTGGTCAAGAGAGGACGAGAATTATGTAGGGCTACAAAAGCACACATCAAAGTTCGTAGTTCTCTATCTATGGATTTCCCAATGTCACCGCGGCCATCCAAAGAGAGTACCACAATCACCACAACATATCTCAAGGATAGTCAAAGACAAGCACCAAGAGACTCTCAATCTTCAATCAACACACAAAAGAGGAAATCACTCATGAAAATATTCTTCTAATCCATGTCCAATAGACCGCTGTCACCTTGGTCTCGGGGATTATACTAGATAAAGACAAGTGAGTACATCAATTCAATACATAGAGGAAGGGGAAATATCATGGGATCACCCTAGATTAACATAGCCTATGATCACAACGAAGATCACATCATGGGAGAGAGAGATAACCACATAGCTACACGTACAAGCCCTCAGCCCCGGAGAAGACTACTCACACATGACCATGGTGAGCAAGAGATTGATGGTGGTGTTGATGGAGAGGTGCAGCCCGGAGGAGGAGGCGGCCGGCGGCAGCGCCGGCGGCGGCGGCTGCCCTAGGGCGGCGGCGGCCCTTGGGGGCAGCGGCCCCTTGGCCCCCCTTCTTCCTTGTGGATGGTGCTGCAATGGTGCAGGTCCTCCCCTCCAAGACGGCGGCTTGGGAGGAGGAAAATTCGTGGCCCTTGGTGACCTAGGTTTCCTCTCTTTATATAGACTCTCGGATTCCCGTCATCAGATTTTGGGCTTCAGTAAAACGGGATTTTCTCCGCCGTCCGGACTCCGATTTGGACGAATTTTATATCCAGAAGCATCCTCTCGAAATTCCCCACAACTTTCACAACTAGACTTTTTCCGTTTGACGTCGTCTTCGGGCCGGAACGTGACCATCTTCTAAGAACGTTCTCAGACAGATTTCACGAAAGTCAGAGTCCTACTCCAATACGACTCCTTTTGCGTTTTTGTCAATTTCCAAGTAATTCCTACACAATAAAGTGTAAAACAAGAACATTGTGCACTTTTGCAACCATTAGCAGGTTAGTCCAATAAATGCCCAAAAAGATAGAAAACTTTGATATAAACATGAGACAATGATGCAAAACAAGCATGTCACAAGCAAAAATTATGGATACGTTTGGAACGTATCAACATCCCCAAGCTCAATTCCTACTCGTCCTCGAGTAGGTAGATTGATAACATAGATAATTTTTGAGGTGACATGCTACTAACACAATCTTGATCAAGTAATATAGTAAAGCACATGAACTGAAATAAAGTGAACCAAAACAATTGTCTATAGTTGAAAGCAAGTAAACAATGAATAACCGAGTGATCATCTAAGTAATTTTTTTTCATGAATAGTACAATTGAAGACATGAAACTATAAAGTTAAGCACAACTGTTAGCCCCAAAGGAGTTCTCTCATCAAAAGCATTCTAGTTAACACAAAAGGAAGATAAAGTTTCAGCAATGCTTTCCACTTTTCAACATTTTATCTCATGGATAAGTTCAATGCACAAGGATTATATATAACTAAGCAGAAATTTTGAACATAATCAACTTGAACCCAGGGTTAACACTAGATGCTTGCTTATGGTGGAGGAAGAAGATTAGAACATAGGAAAACTGACTCAACATTTAAAAGTAAAAGATAGGCCCTTCGCAGAGGGAAGCAGGGATTACTCATGTGCTAGAGCTTTTTATTTTTGAAAACATAGAGATATAAAAGAAATTTTGAGAGATGTATGCTTATGTCAACGAATGGTAATAAACAATGCACTACTACTCATGCCAAACATAACTTAAGAGCGGCTCCCATAGAGGAATGATAACACTCCCCTTTCTCCTTTGTTTATCACTAGCCAAAGTTTGTCTGATTTCTCAGGTACGATGTGTGAAGGAGGTTTTTGATATTGATATTGATGACATGTAAAGTGGGCTGGGCATACCCTTTTGCCAGCTCTTTTTGCAAAATTAAGGACATGCACATTATTCATGCACGTCAGGGGTCGTTCTGTCCAACACAAGTAATAATGAACTGTCTACCACTTCCTCATGAGCTAAAACAGAGACACAAATAAGGATAAATTTTGAAGGTTTTAAAGGTAGCACATGAGCAATTTACTTGGAATGGCTATTAAATACCATGCATATAGGTAGGTATGGTGGACACATATGGCAGAATTTTGGCTATGGAATTTGGATGCACGAGCAGCATTCCCGCTCAGTACAGAGTTTTTGGTTTAGCAAGTTTTTAGCAAGCACATGTTAACCGGTACAAGAGAATTATAACATCCTTTCAGCATAATTATAAGACTTCTACACTGCCTTCCTTGTCAACCAACTTACTTCTAAAGAGAAAACAAGAACTTTAAAACTACCAATGGTGAAAAACTAAACAATTGCAAACTTCAAAGGTATTTCTTCACTAATAAGACTTTATTAAATGATATCCATGTTTAGAAATCACTACTTAATTTCTCAAAACAATTGATAGGGATCAAGTTACTCAATGATCTTCAAGACTATGCAAGCTTTTTATTCTTTGCACCACGGCCACACTTGGCATTTACTTTACCAACATATTATTTAGCAATTCAAACCAATTCAACTCTCCAAAAAGATATAAGTGAAGCAAGAGAGTACTTTCTATAAAAGAACTAATAGCTCTGAACATGATATGAAATAAAAACAAGAGCTAGAAGCATATAACAAGGTAGCTAAAACACTCAAAAAGATATAAGTGAAGAACATGAGTGTTTCATGAAAAAGCGGAGCGTGTCTCTCTCCCACACAAAGAAAGCTGGGTTCTAACTTGTTATGAACAGCAAGCAAAGCTAAAGAAAACTAAAAAGGAAACTAAGAGCAAGACGCTCCAAGCACAGCACATAACGCATGAAGTGATTAAAATATAGTGGAACGAAAGACGAACTGATAATTGTTGATGGAGAAGGGGATGCACAGGGGCATCCCCAAGCTTAGACGCTTGAGTCTTCTTGAATATTTCTTGGGGGTGCACGGGGGCATCCCCAAGCTTGAGCGTTTGACCCTCCTGAATCTTCTTTTATCATCTTCCCTCGCACACTTGAAAACTCCCTTCATACACAGCTCATCATAATCTGATTAGCGAGGTTAGTACCCATAATAAAATAATTTTTCCCGATTGGAAATAAGGATAATCTTGAAGAGCTACTGTTTCTCAAGATTGCCAAAAGGTTTTTGCAAAGAAAAAAGCAAGCTCAAGGTTTGCAAAACGAAGAAAAGGCAAAACAGGACAGAATCTGTGAAAAACAGACCAGCAGGTAGTAAACAATTTTTTCGGGGCACTTCTGCAACTCAAATAAAAAAACTCAGAACAGACGCTCGAAAGCCAATTGTATATAGTACGCTGTCAAAAAAATTCAGATCAAAAAGATGATCTGGTGATTTTATACGAATTTGTCTGTCCAAGGACAGAATCTGTTTTCTGGACAACACGTCACAACTTTTGAACTTTCTTGCAATCAGAGGCTAAACTTGGCACAAAGCTGAAAAATAAAGATACAATGATGTTGCTACAGTAGTAACAAACATCAAGACCACTAAAAACTGAAAGAACAAACTGAAAGCAAAGATAACAAGGGTTGTCTCCCTAGAGCTCTTTTTTTATAGCCATAAAGATAGGCTTAAGACTTTAATGATGCTCTCGTAGGAATAAGAGTTGAAGAACAAAAGAGAGCATCAAGAAGCAAATACCAAACACATTTAAGCCTAACATGCTTCCTATGCATCGGAATATTGCAATAGAATAATTTATTGAAGCACAAAGCAACTAGCATAGGAAGGCAAAACAAGCATAACTTCAAAATATTCACCATAAAGAGAGGAAACTTCTTATTATTAAGATATTTAGAACCATGTCTCCCTCTCTCATTATAAATTTCTTAGGCATCATGGATGAACTTAACAATATAACTATCACATAAGGCATTATTTCCATGATCCAAAAGCATAAAAGTGTCATTACTCTTCATATAAGCAAAATCTTTCTTATTAGGAATAGTGAGAGTAAGACTATCATAACCATCATGGTAATCATCGTATTTAGGAGGCATATCATAATCATAATAAATTTTATCCTCAATAGTAGGTGGACTGAAAATATCATATTCATCATTGTAATCATCATATATAGGAGGCATAGTATCATCAAAGTAAATTTTCTCCTCAAAAGTTGGGGGACTAAAAATATCATGTTCATCAAACGTGTCATCCCCAAGCTTAGAGCTTTCCATGTCATTAGCAATATTGATATTAAAAAAACAAACTAATAACATCACCACCATCATGATTGATATGCAAATAATAAAGTTCCAAAGGTTTTTTAATTTTCTCTTCAAACACATCATGTCCAAGTTCAAGGTAGAGCTTATAAAGCTCTCTCATATTTTTGTTGTTTTCCATTAAGCAAAACTAGTGAAAATAAAAACAAGAAACAAAAAGATTTAATTGCAAGATCTAGAGAAGGTACCTTCACTTACCTCACTTCCCCGGCAACGGCGCCAGAAATAGCTTGATGTCTACTACACGCTTCTATTCCTGTAAACAGTGTTGGGCCTCCAAGAGCAGAGGTTTGTAGGACATCAGCAAATTTCCCTTAAGTGAGTAACCCAAGGTTTATCGAACTCAGGGAAGTGGAGGTTGAACGTACCCCTTTCAAGCAACCCTGCAATCAAGATACAAGAAGTCTCTTGTGTCCCCAACACACCTAATACACTTGTCAGATGTATAGGTGCACTAGTTCGGCGAAGAGATGGTAAAATATGGATGATAGGAGTGGCAAAACAAAGTAATATAAATCTGTAATAAAAAGTGCAGCAAGCAAACAAGTGGTAAACGTGAGCACAAATGGTATTGCAATGGTGGAAACAAGACCTAGGCTTCATACTTTCACTAGTGGCAACTCCCAACAACATTGACATAGTCTAATCACATGATATTTCCCATAAAACATGCAATGGAGACGCACCCGGAGGTCATTCCTTTGTGGTCAAGAGAGGACGAGAATTATGTAGGGCTACAAAAGCACACCTCAAAGTTCGTAGTTCTCTATCTATGGATTTCCCAATGTCACCGCGGCCATCCAAAGAGAGTACCACAATTACCACAACATATCTCAAGGATAGTCAAAGACAAGCACCAAGAGACTCTCAATCTTCAATCAACACACAAAAGAGGAAATCACTCATGAAAATATTCTTCTAATCCATGTCCAATAGACCGTTGTCACCTTGGTCTCGGGGATTATACTAGATAAAGACAAGTGAGTACATCAATTCAATACATAGAGGAAGGGGAAATATCATGGGATCACCCTAGATTAATATAGCCTATGATCACAACGAAGATCACATCATGGGAGAGAGAGATAACCACATAGCTACACGTACAAGCCCTTAGCCCCGGAGAAGACTACTCACACATGACCATGGTGAGCAAGAGATTGATGGTGGTGTTGATGGAGAGGTGCAGCCCGGAGGAGGAGGCGGCCGGCGGCAGCCATGGCGGCAGCGGCGGCGGCGGCCCTTGGGGGCAGCGGCCCCTTGGCCCCCCTTCTTCCTTGTGGATGGTGCTGCAATGGTGCAGGTCCTCCCCTCCAAGACGGCGGCTTGGGAGGAGGAAAATTCGTGGCCCTTGGTGACCTAGGTTTCCTCTTTTTATATAGACTCTCGGATTCCCGTCATCAGATTTTGGGCTTCAGTAAAACGGGCTTTTCTCGGCCGTCCGGACTCCGATTTGGACGAATTTTATATCCAGAAGCATCCCCTCGAAATTCCCCACAACTTTAGCAACTAGGCTTTTTCCGTTTGACGTCGTCTTCGGGCCGGAACGTGACCATCTTCTAAAAACGTTCTCAGACAGATTTCAGGAAAGTCAGAGTCCTACTCCAATACGACTCCTTTTGCGTTTTTGTCAATTTCCAAGTAATTCCTACACAATAAAGTGTAAAACAAGAACATTGTGCAATTTTGCAACCATTAGTAGGTTAGTCCAATAAATGCCTAAAAAGATAGAAAACTTTGATATAAACATGAGACAATGATGCAAAACAAGCATGTCACAAGCAAAAATTATGGATACGTTTGGAACGTATCATGGACAAGACCCAATCCTAAGCCTAGCACAAGATCATGTAGTTCGTATGCTAAAGCTTTTCTAAATGTCAAGTATCTTTTCCTTAGACCATGAGATTGTTCAACTCCCGGATACCGTAGGAATGCTTTGGGTGTACCAAACGTCACAACATAACTGGGTGGCTATAAAGGTGCACTACAGGTATCTCCGAAAGTGTCTGTTGGGTTGGCATGAATCGAGACTGGGATTTTTCACTCCATGTGACGGAGAGGTATCTCTGGGCCTACTCGGTAGGACATCATCATAATGTGCACAATGTGATAAAGGAGTTGATCACGGGATGATGTGTTACGGAACGAGTAAAGAGACTTGCAGGTAACAAGATTGAACAAGGTATCGGGATACCGACGATCTAATCTCGGGCAAGTACTGTACCGATAGACAAAGGGAATTGTATACATGATTGATTGAATCCTTGACATCGTGGTTCATCCGATGAGATCATCGTGGAGCATGTGGGAGCCAACATGGGTATCCAGATCCCGCTGTTGGTTATTGACAGGAGAGATGTCTCGGCCATGTCTGCATGACTCCCGAGCCCGTAGGGTCTACACACTTAAGGTTCGACGACGCTAGGGTTATAGGGAAAGTATGTACGCGGTTACCGAATGTTGTTCGGAGTCCCAGATGAGATCCCGGACGTCAAGAGGAGTTCTGGAATGGTCCGGAGGTAAATATTCATATATGGGAAGTCCCGTTTTGGTCACCGGAAAAGTTTTGGGCGCTATCGGTAGCGTACCGGGACCACCGGGAGGGTCCCGGGGGTCCACCGGGTGGGGCCACCGGCCCCAGAGGGCTGTGTGGGCCAAGTGTGGGAGGGGACCAGCCCCAGGTGGGATGGTGTGCCCCCCTACCAGGGCCCAAGACGCCTCCAAGAGGGGAATGGGGCAAACCCTAGGGCAGATGGGCCCTAGGGCCCAATCTGGTGCGCCCCCCTCTCCCTCTCCCCCTTGGCCGCCCCCCTAGATGTGATCTAGGGCTGGCCGCCACCCCTAGGGGTGGAAACCCTAAAGGGGGCGGAGCCCCTCCCTTCCCCCTATATATACTTGAGGTTTGGGGCTGCCCAAGACACGGTTTGACCACTCTCGATTGGCGCAGCCCTACCTCTCTTCTTCCTCGTCTCTCGCAGTGCTTGGCGAAGCCCTGCTGGAGTCCCGCGCTCGTCCACCACCACCACGCCGTCATGCTGCTGCTGGATGGAGTCTTCCCCAACCTCTCCCTTCTCCCCTTGCTGGATCAAGGCGTGGGAGACGTCATCGGGCTGCACGTGTGTTGAACGCGGAGGCGCCATTGTTCGGCGCTTAGATCGGAATCAACCGCGATCTGAATCGCTACGAGTACGACTCCTTCATCCGCGTTCTTGCAACGCTTCTGCATCGCGATCTACAAGGGTATGTAGATGCACTCCCCTCTCCCTCGTTGCTAGATTACTCCATAGATTGATCTTGGTGATGCGTAGAATTTTTTTGATTTCTGCTACGATCCCCAACAAAAATACCAAATTAATACAAGCTCATACATAAAGTTCATACAACACTTAAATGCAACATACAAATAACTCTCTAGCTAAATCATTTAAATGCAACAACAAATGCGATCAATATCGCAACTAAGGTAACAATTGATCCAACATCATAATGATACCAAGCCTCATTATCAATGGCATATTTTCTTATCTTTCTAATCTTCAAGCGCATTTTATCCATCTTGATCTTGTGATCATTGATGACATCGACAACATGCAACTCCAATTCCATCTTCTCCCCCTCAATTCTTTTCAAATTTTCTTTCAAATACTCGTTTTCTCTTTCAACTAAATTTAACCTCTCGACGGATATCAAAACCATGGCACTATGTATAACAAACAACGTACGGGTTAGATAATTATACCAGTAACTATATATCTAAATCACACAAACATGATTTTTTATATAAAAAAGATAAGAACAAGAGGCTCCCCACAAGGTGGTGCCGGCGAAAGGACGATGCAGATGATCGACGGTGGTTAGGACGGAGACGGGAAGGCACTAAGTAAACCACACCTACAATTGCAAACTAAGAGTTATTTTGAGCTCAAATTGCATATAAATCAAATAAACTACCACATATAATTCCTCCCAAAATAAAACCCACAAATCACTATACTTATAGAGCATTGCAAGAGCTAATCTAGCAATGAGAGATGAAAGGACAAAGTTTCTAACCTTTGTGATCACTTGGATGGATGGGGTGCCTTCAAATCTTCACAAATTTTGGCAAAAATGGAGTGTGAGCTCGAGAGGAAGGGGAGAAAACAGAGGAGAGGGGAAAGGGGAAGAATAGAGCGCTCGGGCTCGACGAGGGGTTTATATAGGATGACCTTTAGGACCAATTGTTTATAAGAACCGGGACTAAAGGTTCATCTCTAGTCCCGGTTCATATAACAAACCGGTACGAAAGGTGGCGGTGGGGCCCCAGCCTGACACAGGCCTACCACCACGTCTATAGTACGGTTCGTGGCACGAACCGGTACTAAAGGATCACTGAGAACCGGTGCTAATTGATGTCTACTACACAACCTTCTTCTTGTAGACGTTGTTGGGCCTCCAAGTGCAGAGGTTTGTAGGACAGTAGCAAATTTCCCTCAAGTGGATGACCTAAGGTTTACCAATCTGTGGGAGGCGTAGGATGAAGATGGTCTCTCTCAAGCAACCCTGCAACCAAATAAAAAAGAGTCTCTTGTGTCCCCAACACACCCAATACAGTGGTAAATTGTATAGGTGCACTAGTTCGGCGAAGAGATGGTGATACAAGTGCAATATGGATGGTAGATATTGGTTTTTGTAATAAGAAAAATATAAAAACAATAAGGTAGCAAGTGGTAAAAGTGAGCATAAATGGTGTTGCGATGATAGTAGACAAGGCCTAGGGTTCATACTTTCACTAGTGCAAGTTCTCTCAACAAGGATAACATAATTGTATCATATTACTAGCCCTCAACATGCAACAAAGAGTCACTCCAAAGTAACTAATAGCGGAGAACAAACGAAGAGATTATGGTAGGGTACGAAACCACCTCAAAGTTATTCTTTCTGATCGATCTATTCAAGAGTCCGTAGTAACGTTCAATCTATCATATAGTTCATACTAGAATAACACCTTAAGACACAAATCAACCAAAACCCTAATGTCACCTAGATACTCCATTGTCACCTCAATTATCAGTCGGCATGGTTATACGATATGCATCACACAATCTCAGAAACATCTATTCAACCAACACATAGAACTTCAAAGAGTGTCCCAAAGTTTCTACCGGAAAGTCAAGACGAAAACGTGTACCAACCCCTATCCATAGATTCCCAAGGTCAAGGAACCCGCAAGTTGATCACCAAAACATACATCAAGTGAATCACATGATATCCCATTGTCACCACAGATAAGCACGTGCAAGACATACATCAAGTGTTCTCAAATCCTTAAAGACTCATTCCGATAAGATAACTTCAAAGGGAAAACTCAATCCATTACAAGAGAGTAGAGGGGGAGAAGCATCATAAGATCCAACTATAATAGCAAAGCTCGCGATACATCAAGATCGTGCCATCTCAAGAACACGAGAGAGAGAGATCAAACACATAGCTAATGTACATACCCTCAGCCCCGAGGGTGGACTACTGGCTCCTCGTCATGGAGAGAGCCGGGATGATGAAGATAGCCACCGGTGAGGGTTCCCCCCTCCGGCAAGGTGCCGGAACGGGGTCTAGATTGGTTTTTGGTAGCTACAGAGACTTTCGGCGGCGGAACTCCCGATCTAGGTTAATTCCCGAAGGTTTCAGCATTTATAGGATTTTTTGGCGTAGGGCACAAGTCGGGGGGGCTTCTGGGCTGTCCACGATATAGGAGGGTGCGCCCCCTGCCTAGGGCACGCCCCCCACCCTCGTGGGCAGCCCGTGGCTCTCCTGGCCCAACTCTTTTACTTCGGCGGCTTCTTTTGGTCCAGAAAAAATCATAAAAAATTGGCTCGTTAATTGGACTCCGTTTGATATTCCTTTTCTACGAAATTCAAAAACAAGGAAAAAAGAGAAACTGACACTGGGCTCTGGGTTAATAGGTTAGTCCCAAAAATCATATAAAAGTGTATATAAAAGCCCATACGACATCCTAGAAGGATAATATAATAGCATGGAACAATAAAAAATTATAGATACGTTGGAGACGTATCACTAATGAGCTCCGCCCACCTAGCCGTTGGAACCGGCACTAATGGTCACATTAGTGCCGGCTCATATCCAAACCGGGACTAATGAGCTCTACATTTGACCCTTTTTCTACTAGTGCTAGTGATGGCGGGGCTTAATTGTCATTTCCTTTCTGAAATTTTATTGTTGAAGAACCTCGTTGTCCTTGAGGAGTCAAGAGATTGTTCGTGCAGATATGGTCAATGATGTACTTTGTTGATTGTTGTTTTCATCACTTTTTTCTTTTCCTTCATTTTGGCATAGCTTTGGTCTTGTACAACTTTGTTCTTTGTCACCGTTTTTAATTGTGTGTGTGGTTTGGTGTTGGTTGTGTGCATCCTAACTATGTAGATGCCGGATGTGTTCTTATTGTGTTGGTATCCACTTGATGTTTCATTTTGAGTCAATAAAATCCACCCTTTGTCAAAAATAACATTTATGTAGCTTGTGCAAAAGAACGTTCTACGAATGCGAGCATTGGGTCATATGGATGTGTTGTTTGTAGAATGTATGCATCTGTATCAGAATAAAAAATAGGATCTAAGTGATATCATCTAATCATCTACCCTCTATGTTGCCAGTCTCTGGGGACGGGCCCTTCGCCAGGATTGTCATTCCAACTCTATAGCTCATGCCCGAGATGCTGATGCTTTGTGTGGGGAACCAATTTGTCCTCTCTCGATGGATCCACCAAAGGTGGGCTTGCTTCAGGCATCGGGGTCGCTTGGGGCCTTGGCGGTGGCCACAACACCTGCTCCACCACCATTGGAGTCCAAACAACAACTCGCCTTTATGGATTCTGATGTTCATGCTCTTCACTTACTTGTGGTCTTGTGGACATCGGGAAGGTGGTGTCTGTGGGTGACGGGGTTGATAAGGGAGGTGTGTTGGCACCTAATTCCGAGGCTCTGTTCGCAAAGTAGCTTTGCGACTTTCTCGTCGGTTTGGAGGTGGCTAGCCCTGGATCTAGCAAGGTGGTTGCTTGCCTCACGACGGTGAAGGCTTCTAGAGGAAACAAAAAGAAGATGGAGAAGTCTCTCAGGAGAAAGGCAAGAAGAGTAGCGCCACATGAAATCTACGACAGCTTATTGGATAGTCCTCAATCTCTTGGATTGTCTTCAACTCTTCATGGTTTGTTGTTGGTTTGGTAGTGTGTATTGTCTTGTGTTGAGGTGTTCTTGGTGAGGGTCCCTTTATGGTGTCGAAGTGTGGGGTTTTATGTTTGTTGTGTGTTGGGTATGCTTGTAGGGTGGACAATGTGATCATGTGCTTTTATCCTTTGTGAGTAATTCGCACATGGTTTGTTTGTATCGGTTTTTGACCATTGTCCATTAATTAACTACTCTTATGCTTAATTAATCTATTAAGGGCACCTTTCTTTTTCAAAACAAAGGTAGTAATTTTCCCTAATCGATTAAAGATCTACCTTTGTCTATGTATGTATTAAGCGGATTTCTCCCTCGGGACACCAATAATTGAGATATTCACACATCTAAAAAACTTATATTGACAGATGTTTACTGGTCAAATAAAATCCTTAGTGTTCATACTTCGAAATTTTAAACAATATGATGTCGCTGCTAGTCAGCAGTCGTGGTACTTCAGGTATAGGGATCCATCGTTGTTTGGTCATTCACGGAGTGCGGATAATATATTTTTTCTTTCTCCTTGTAAATTTTGGTCTTTCGCCCTACCCTGAACGTTGTTGAAAAAATGAGCAATTTACCAAGTGATTTTATTAACAGAAATACTAGATAAAGCATGACTAATATAGCAGTAATAGAGCAAGTCATGCGATCTGACAAAGAGAAGGTAAATAGCATCTTCATATATGAACTGTAACTAAATATATCTAGAACAGACAGTAGAACTAGTTGCATATATGAAGTAGAACCTAACATATTTAGATTAAACACTAGAACAAAGAACAGTGACATTATTTCTAACAAAAAGAACAAGAACACATACTGGCCAGAGAATAGAACAAGATAAACTAGAGAGATCATGGAGACATACGAAGCAGCAGCAGAAGCCCCGTTCTTGGGTGCGATGTCCTTGCTGGTCATGTCGTCGAAGAGGTTGTCGACGTCAGGGAAGTTGTCGTCGGCGACCGGATTGTCCATGATGAAACAGCCAGTAGTCGCGCCGAGCGCTCCCCAAAAACCTTATCACCCTTCTCCCGTACATGATCCAAAGTAGTGCGGTTTCGGAGGCTTACTGTCTG
Organism: Secale cereale; assembly: GCA_902687465.1. NCBI lineage: Eukaryota > Viridiplantae > Streptophyta > Magnoliopsida > Poales > Poaceae > Secale > Secale cereale. Next base: position 21,450,669 of record LR738712.1, read on the forward strand.
ACATGCGGTGCACGCCACAAGTCGGGATGAGGAAGACAACAGCAGCTCCGAGATGGAACCAAGGCCGAGAGGAGGAGGAAGTTTTGGTGCGTCTCTCTGAGGAGGAGCGACCTCCCTTTTATAGGCGCAAGAGAAGGAGGCGAGAAGCCAGCGACGGGAGCTGAAGGGAACATGCTGCAGCCGAAGAGGTGCGCCATTGAAACGAACAGGCGGCAGCCGAAGAGGCGCACCGTTCGGATTCAGTGTCCACTACGGAAAACGTTTTCAGCTTCCGACTGACCTTTCGTATACCCGTCGTGCGTGGAAAAAATAAGACATCGGCTCGGCTCATTCCCGCAACCAGCGGCGCGTTGTGACGAGGCGTGGCGTGGCGAGGCGGGCGACAAAGGAGGAGCGCGCGTGGATGTCCCTCTTGTTCTCATGCTCGCACAAGTGGAGAAAGAGCCTCCCTTATAAAGAGGTCCAACTCCCTCTAAACTAGCAATGTGGGACTAAACTTTAGTAGTGCCCCTTGCCTTTCACGAATGGGCTAAGTGGGCCTCTAGGATTCATTAGGAATTCTGAAATTGCTATTTGGGCTGGCCCAAAATAGACTAAAATTCCAGCAATCCCCCACCAGATCCCAGAGGCACACAAAATTTGCCTTTGGTTCCAAAACACTGTTTTATATACCGGTACTGCGGTGGAGACTGTTAAGTTGAACTTCCACCTAGAACTCTATGTTACACTAGTAAGCAACTTAAACAGTGGACTGGGCCTTGAACTGCAAGTTTTCTGCGAATCTAGCTTCACACAAAGCCTTGACCGATACTTGGCTACCGTGGGTCTTCCCCGCATGTGGAGCTTATGCGTCATACTCCGTGACCTTTCATGAGTTTACTAGAGAGAACCCTACTCTCATAGATTGCGACGTTTGACAATCAAACTCATATAGGTGTGTTCTTCAAAAGATGTTCTGCAGGACAACATCTCTGCTTACATGAGCCACTTAGAACACATTAAGATATTCATCAACCTGCCATGCAGATTTAGGAGAGTATTGCATCTTCATGGAGTGGTATTGATAGTAAGGATACTCTCCTCTTAGTTGACCAACAGCTTGTCTTCCACATCTAATTCACGGGATCTCCGATCACATATACTAGGTTACCACTGTGAACAACTCATGTCGTGGGTCTCATACCCATCTCCCTCGATGCATTATCTATCACATTTCGTGATAAACCCTTAGTGAAAGGATCTGCCAGATTTTTAGAAGTTTGGATATAATCGAATGCAATTACTCCGGTGTTTTTCATTTTTCTGACAGACTTTAACCTTCTCTGAATGTGTCTTGATGACTTCATGTTATCCTTTGAGCTTCTCACTTTCGTGATCACAGTTTGATTGTCGCAGTTCATAAGAATACTCGGTATGGGTTTCTCCACTACCGGTAAGTCATTCAAGAGCCGACGAAGCCAATCCGCTTTGACCGTAGCTGTATCTAGTGTTGTGAGTTGTGCTTCCATTGTTGACCCTGTTAAGATGGTCTGCTTGCAAGACTTCCAAGAAATAGCGCCACCTCCATGAGTGAATACATATCCGCTCGTGGCCTTTATCTCATCAGCATCTGGGATCCAGTTTGAGTCACTATACCCTTCAAGCACCCTTGGCTACCCGGTGTAGTGAATTCCATAATTTGCAGTGCCTTTCAAATAACACAAAACTATCTCTAGAGCTTTCCAATGCACATCTCCAGGTTTTGATACAAACCGACTCAGTTTGCTAACAGCAAAAGAAATGTCAGGTCTTGTAGCACTTGCTAAGTACATAAGCGAGCCAATAATATGAGAATATTTCAATTGATCTCTAGCAATTCTTCGATTCTTTCGAAGTAGCACACTGGAATCATATGGTGTTGGAGAGGGCTTGTAGTCACTATAGCCAAAGCGACTCAAGATCTTTTCCACATAGTGAGATTGAAGAAAAGTAATCCCACCATCGTCGTCTCTCAACAACTTGATGTTCAGAATGACATCAGCCACTCCTAGATTCTTCATCTCAAAACAACGAGATAGGAAATCCTTGACCTCCTTAATAACATTTAAATTTGTTCCGAAAATTAGTATGTGATCAACATACAAGCAAAGGATAACTCCCTCGCCCCCACCATGGCGATAGTACACACATTTGTCAGATTCGTTCACAACAAAGCCTGCAGCTATTAAAGTTCTTTCAAACTTCTCATGCCACTGCTTTGGTGCTTGCTTGAGTCCATACAAAGACTTCATCAACTTGCACACTTTTTCTTCCTGACCATCTATTACAAACCCATCTGGTTGTTCCATATAAATTTCCTCATCCAACTCTCCATTTAGGAAAGCAGTCTCAACATCCATTTGATGAACGAGAAGACCATGTGAGGCAGCTAGTGAAAGTAGAACTCGAATAGTGGTCAACCGCTCTAGAGGTGAGTAAGTATCAAAGAAGTATTCACCTTCCTTTTGGGTATAACCCTTAGCCACGAGCCGTGATTTGTACTTTTTGATAGTACCATCAGGCCTAAGCTTCTTCTTGAATACCCATTTTCACCCTATAGGTTTGCATCCATAAGGATGATCGGTTATCTCCCAAGTTTCATACGCTAAGATGGAATCCATCTCAGTACGAACCGCTTCCTTCCAGTAGTCAGCATCTTCAGATGCATATGCCTCTGAAATAGAACTGGGAGTATCATCTATTAGATAGACAATAAAATCATCACAAAAGGACTTTGCAGTCCTCTGTCTCTTGCTCCTAGTAGGAACTTCATTGTTCTCTTCCACGGGCTTTCCAAAGTATTCCATCGAAATGGTAGGTTCAGTAATTGTAACTGATTCTTGTTTCGATGAACTAGGCATCTCCTGAGTAGATGAGGTAGCCATATCCTTCACGGGAAAGATATCTTCAAAGAAAGTCACATCATTTGACTCCATAATTGTACCGACATGCATGTCAGATACTTCGGATTTTACAACCAAGAATCTATATCCAATACTTCGGAAAGCATATCCCAGGAAAACACAATCCACCGTCTTTGGTCCAAGTTTGCGCTTCTTTGAGATTGGCACATTGACTTTTGCCAAATAACCCCAGGTTCGTAGATAAGAGAGTTTTAACCCTTTCTTCTCCCATTCCTCGAATGGAGTTATCTCTTTGTTCTTTGTGGGAACTCGGTTTAGGACATGACATGCAGTCAATATCGCCTCCCCCCACCATGCCTTGGATAGACCCGATGTGTCCAACATGGCGTTAACCAAATCAGTTAGAGTACGTTTCTTTCTTTCGGCCACCCCATTTGACTGAGGTGAATAGGGAGGCGTCCTCTCATAGATTATACCATGTTCCGCACAAAAAGCATCAAATTCATTGGAAAAATACTCTCCACCACGGTCGGACCTAAGCCTCTTAATCTTACGATCAAGTTGGTTTTCCACTTCAGCTTTATAGATCTTGAAAAAGTTCAAAGCCTCATCCTTAGATTTCAGAAGATACACATGACAATATCTAGTGGAGTCATCAATTAACGTCATGAAATATTTCTTTCCACCTTTTGTCAAAACACCATTCATTTCACATAGATCTGAATGTATGAGCTCTAGTGGTGCAAGATTTCTCGTTTCTGCAGTCGTGTGAGACTTACGAGGTTGCTTAGCTTGCACACAAACTTGACACTTAGATCCCTTGACGATGGTGAAACTAGGGATTAAGTTTAATTTGGCTAGTCGCGACATGCAACCAAAGTTAACATGACACTGACGTGAATGCCACACACTTGATTCACTATTGTTGCAAACATGATTAACAACTTTATTGCAAACATCTGAGAAGGATAAACGAAACAGGCCTCCTGACTCATAGCCTTTACCCACAAACATTCCATACTTGGATATTATAAATTTATTCGACTCAAAGACAAGCTTGTAGCCATCTCTACATAACAGAGATCCACTAACAAGATTCTTATTGACGGAGGGGACATAATGCACGTTCTTCAACCGCACGATCTTCCCCAAAGTAAACTTTAGATCGACCGTGCCAACACCACGAACAGAAGCACTTGAACTGTTTCCCATCAGCACGGTTGAAGTCCATGCGGTCTGATAAGACGAAAACATGGAAATATCGCCGCATACATGCACATTATCACCCGTGTCAATCAACCAATCAGGAGAATGACATACTGAAAGAATAGTGAGAAATATACCATACCCATCATCCTTCATGTCAGTATCTCCAATGGCAACATTGACGGTCTTGCCGCCTTTCCCAAGATGACACTTGTCATAGCGATTAGGGCAACTAGGAGCTCAATGATCAGGATCTCCACACACATGACAAACACCTTTCTTCTTGTCATTCTTCTTCTTGAAGTTCGTGTGTTGTACATCCTTATTCTTCCCATCAAACTTTGCTTTACCATCAAACTTGCCCTTGTTCTTGAACTTGTGGGACTGGAAGTTTTTCTTCTGCACCAAATTGGCACTAGATCCTCCCTCAATACCTCGAGCACGTGTGTCCTTTGCTCTCGCCTTTTCTTCCACATCAAGAGTACCAATGAGATCCAGAATGGAAAATTCCTGCCTCTTATGCTTCAGTAAGGTAGTAAAGTTCCTCCACGAAGGAGGAAGTTTAGTGATGATACCCCCGGCAACAAACTTGTCCAGCAGCATGCAATTGAAGTGCTCAAGTTCTCTAGCAAACGATTGTATCTCATGAGCTTGCTCAACCACGGAGCGCTCTTCAGTCATCCTGTAATCATAGAATTGCTCCATGATGTACAGCTCAGTGCCGGCATCCGAGACACTAAACTTGGCCTTGAGTGCGTCCCACATATCTTTTCCATTATCAATTGACGCATAAGCATCAACTATGTTCTCACCAAGAACACTCAAGAGAGCAGCCCTAAATAGGGTATCCATTTTAAGAAAAGCTTGTTCCTGTTGAGCATCCTAATCTCCTTAAGGTTTGCCAAGAGTGGTGTCATAGCAGCTCATGGTTTGAAACCACAGAACGGCTCTCACACGCCACCTCTTATAGTGGATACCCTCAAACACATGAGGTCTCATGGAAGCAACAAAACCACTTGGGGTAAATTGCCTATCATAAGGTTTTTGGATTGTTGAAAAAATGAGCAATTTACCAAGTGATTTTATTAACATAAATACTAGATAAAGCATGACTAATATAGCAGTAATATAGCAAGTCATGTGATCTGACAAAGAGAAGGTAAATAGCATCTTCATATATGAACCGTAACTAAATATATCTAGAACAGACAGTAGAACTAGTTGCATATATGAAGTAGAACCTAACATATTTAGAGCAAACACTAGAACAAAGAACAGTGACAATATTTCTAACAGAAAGAACAAGAACACATACGGGCCAGAGAATAGAACAAGATAAACTAGAGAGATCATGGAGACATACGAAGCAGCAGCAGAAGCCCCGGTCTTGGGTGCGATGTCCTCGCCGGCCATGTCGTCGAAGAGGTTGTCGATGTCGGGGAAGAAGTCGTCGTTGGGGAAGTAGTCGTCGGCGACCGGATCGTCCGTGATGAAACATCCAGTAGTCGCGACGAGCGCTCCCTAAAAACCTTATCATCCTTCTCCCGTGCAGGATCCAAAGTGGTGCGGTTTCGGAGGCCTACTTTCCCGACATGCGGTGCACGCCGCAAGCCGGGATGAGGAAGACAACAGCAGCTCAGAGATGAAACCGAGGGCGAGAGGAGGAGGAAGTTCTGGTGCGTCTCTCTGAGGAGGAGCGACCTCCCTTTTATAAGCGCAAGAGAAGGAGGCGAGAAGCCAGCGACGGGAGCTGAAGGGAACAAGCTGCAGCTGAAGAGGCGCGCCGTTGAAACGAACGAACTGCAGCCGAAGAGGCGCGCCGTTCGGATTCAGTGTCCACTACTGACCTTTCCTATACCCGTCGTGCGTGACAAAAAGCTGAAGAGGCGCGCCGTTCGGATTCAGTGTTCACTACTGACCTTTCGAATAGGCGTTGCGGACGGCGGAAGAGGAGCGCGCGTGGATGTCCCTCTTGTTCTCATGCTCGTACAAGTGGAGAAAGAGCCACCCTTATAAAGAGGTCCAACTCCCTTTAAGCTAGCAATGTGGGACTAAACTTTAGTAGTGCCCCTTGCCTTGCACGAATGGGCTAAGTGGGCCTCTAGGATTTATTAGGAATTCTGAAATTGCTATTTGGGCTGGCTCAAAATAGACTAAAATTGCAGCAAACGTTTTGTTCTTAATTAATATTGTATGACACACTTCCAAGCGTGTTCGAAAAAAACAAATCAGACAATTTGTTATAAAATGGTCAGCTTGGAGCACGCCAGAAGAGTTCTCCAAAATACTTCTACGCTGATCAAGTCTTGATAAAAAAAATCAGTTCTCTCTTCACTGGCCCAAAACCTGATATCCCAAAGCTAAGCTAAACCTAAAATCCGACATTATTGTTTGAATTGCAATCATGTACCATGTGTTGTCCAACTAATCTTGCACCAAAGAAACAAACAAACATTTTCCAAACAAACAAGTAAATAAAAAAAATTGTCTAGACAGTAGCTACGGCTATCAATGTATATGATTTTTTTTCAATATGCATAAATTTCTTTTTTTGCCGGGATTATGCATAGATCTTTAACCCGTACTAAGGGCATCTCCAACACCAATCCTCAAATCGCTCGCATACGTCCGTACCGCAGAAGCCATCCAACGCGGTCATGTATTGGTCCACAGGACGGTCCGCACGTGTTTTTTCCTGCAAACTGGAGAAAAGCATAGGGGACTTTGCGAGCATGCGGACCGCCGTCGCACCCATGTCTGACCGCCCTGGCCCACCCAAACCCCCTCCCTTGCCCGCACGCACTTTCCGCCCAAAATGGCCAGCGTCGCTCCAGAGCGTCAGTGCCTCATTCATGCCCGGCAAGAGCGAACGCGACCTCTCACTTGCGTCGACATTGAAGCGGCGCGCCGATCGAGAGACCGCTTCCCAGTGCGCGTGACTGCTTCGCATTCAAACGACACGACGGTTGTCCATCCGTTCGCCTGCCGCTCACATTAATGACACGCGGTTCTCAAGATGGCTACTCTAGCGTCACCCGTCCATCCATCTGCTGCCCACCGGCCATTGCCGTAGTCGTCTGTCTCCGATCCCACCATGGCCTCCTCGCGTGCCGAAGCTCTCTGGGACGGGCTGACGCCAGAGCAAATGAAGGAGATGGCTGCCATTGCTGCCGGTAGGCAGCCAGAGGACGAGGACGTCCCAATGGAGGACGCGGCCGATGACGAGCCAGCGCCACCCTTACCGGTGCATTGCACCATGACCATCCGTGAGGCTTGTGCCCATTATATGGACATGGTGTGGGAGGAGCAGTTTCGGGAGGCGTAGGCCGCCGCCCACAACCACCAACTCCTCTAGGAGCACCTGCAGGCAGAGGAGCAACTCAATGCCGTCAGGGAGATCACGCCGAACAAATATGTGGTGGAGCAGGTGGCGCTGCTCGAGTCCTACCGCTCCGCCCGCGACATCCGCCTTGACTATTGGTGGTACCGCCAGCGTCAAGTGGAACTGGAGGCCGCCTACAAGGAGTCCGACGAGGCAGCAGACGAGGTGTAGTGCAAGACCGACGACGACGAGGACACCGCCAAGGCTGCACCCCGCCGCCATGACCACGAAGCCGACACATCCGTTGGCGCCGCCGGCAGCGAGGAAGAGTAGTGCATGCTAGATTACCACCGCATAGGTCCCGGGAAGGGCACCACTCCTCCCCTCCCATTGAAGCCAAGGTTCGTGGGTTCAGTATCGTCAGCCAATTAGTTGCTTGGCGACGACGTGAAGGCGAACAACTTCAGTTCCCGGGGCTCCGGAGGCGGAGCTGGAGAGTGCGGATGCGGAACTGAAGAAGGAGAAACTTCGGTTCTCGGGGCTCATGGCCGGACATGGGTATCGGGCGCCGACAATCATTTAGTTGAGGTTTACCATAGAAATATGTCCAAAATTATACCCCAAGAGTCGGATGAGCTCCGCTTTTAGTTGAAGTGTGTCAGTAATATAATGAATTTTGTTACGTTTATATGAAATCCGGCATGTTTGAATGAATCTCGTCTGGTTTATATGAAAATCCGAAATGTTTGCACGAATTCTGTTTTTTTTTTAACGATCATCCGGTTTGTTGAAAAAATGTATAAAATGTATATGAGCCGCCTCGCGCATCCGTG